>CM053035.1:141198026-141526550 GCA_028564925.1 Lithobates sylvaticus | reverse complement strand
TAAGCGATCGTTTTTCTGATCGCTGCATTGTGTCGCTAGGTAACCATTTTTTTTTTTATTTTAACCGCCATGTTTTATATAGGTTCATAAATAGTTTTATAGGTCAGGTACCCCCATATTACAACCTAAATAAAGGTTTTAACCCCTGATTGCCCCTAGAGTTAACCCTTTCACCAGTAATCACCGTATAACTGTCACTGGTGACGCTGGTTAGCCAGTTAGTTATTTCGTTATTTAGGTTCCCCGTCAGGTTTTTATATAGCGTCAGGTACCCCCATATATTACCTAATAAAGGTTTAACCCCCTGATTGCCCCTAGTTAACCCTTTCACCCCCTTTTGCCAGTGTCACTAAGCGATCGTTTTTTTCTGATCGCTGCATTAGTGTCGCTAGGTAACCAGTTTTTTTTTAGGTTAACCGCCATGTTTATATAGGTTCATAAATAGGTTTATAGGTCAGGTACCCCCATATTACAACCTAAATAAAGGTTTTAACCCCCTGATTGCCCCTAGAGTTAACCCTTTCACCAGTGATCACCGTATAAAATGTCACTGGTGACGCTGGTTAGCCAGTTAGTTATTTCGTTATTTAGGTTCCCCGTCAGGTTTTTATATAGCGTCAGGTACCCCCATATATTACCTAATAAAGGTTTAACCCCCTGATTGCCCCTAGTTAACCCTTTCACCCCCTTTTGCCAGTGTCACTAAGCGATCGTTTTTCTGATCGCTGCATTAGTGTCGCTAGGTAACCAGTTTTTTTTTGTGTTACTGTTACGGGTGACGCTGGTTAGTTAGCTTGTTTTTTATACTGTCAGGGCACCCGCCATTTATTACCCAATAACGGTTTAACCCCCTGATCGCCCGGCGGGTGATATCAATTAGGTTTTAGGGTCAAATAAGGTCTGCGTCGCCCCAGGTTAGTGCCAGTACCGCAAACACCCACGCGCAAAGCATACACCTCCCTTAGTGGTATAGTATCTGAACAGATCAATATCTGATCTGATCAGATCTATACTAGCGTCCCAGCAGTTTAGGGTTCCAAAAAAACGCATTGTTAGCGGGATCAGCCCAGATACCTGCTAGCACCTGCGTTTTCCCCCTCCGCCCAGCCCAGCCCAGCCCACCCAAGTGCAGTATCGATCGATCACTGTCACTTACAAAACACTAAGCACACATAACTGCAGTGTTCGCAGAGTCAGGCCTGATCCCTGCGATCGCTAACATTTTTTTTGTGGTAGCGTTTTGATTCAGTCGCTAACAGTCAGGAGCTTTTTTACCTGTGAATCTCAAAAAAATAAAAAAAACAAAAATAGTTGTCGTTTTATTGTTCTCTCTCTCACTCTATTCTCTCTCTATTGTTGCTCTTTTTTTACTCCATTCTATTCTGCAATGTTTTATTATGTTTTATCATGTTTTATCATGCTTGCTTTTCAGGTATGTAATTTTGTTTACTGTGTTTTAGTGTTAAGCATTTTTTTGTTTTCAGGTGCGCCATTCAGTTGCAACGCGGATTTATTTATCTTGACAGCAACAGCGTTTGCTCCCACGATACATAAAGCCGCGACTCCAACGCTGTAGGAGGTGATTTCACCACCACAGTTAAAAAAAAAGAGCATATATGCCGAAGCATGGGGGCAGCAGGGGGGGGGAGGAGCGATTGGCTCCTAATGCCACGTACATACGGTCGAAATTCCGACCGTGTGTACACGGCATAACTTTTGCGGGAGGATGCCCCATGCATCGGCATATATAAATGGTGCATGTATGACCATCATTAGAAGTGGGTGGATGAAGGGAGGTATTCTAATGGTGGGCATACCCACCAATCAATCTCTTTTTTTCGTTCAGCCAAGAGGCTGCATGAAAAAAAAAAAGATTACAATATATGTCCAGTATGTTGCTGGACTTTGAATGGTTATACCAGAATGATGCCTGCAGGTTTAGGTATCATCTTGGTATCATTCTTTTCAGCCAGTGATCGGCGTTCATGTAAAAGCAATTCTAGCGGGTAATTAGCCTCTAGACTGCTTTTACAAGCAGTGGGAGGGAATGTCCCCCCTCCCGGATATAAACCGCGCCATTGGGAAATTGGGAAAGCATTTTATCACACCAATCTTGGTGTGGTCAGATGCTTTGAGGGCAGAGGAAAGATCTAGGGTCTAATAGACCCCAATTTTTTCAAAAAAAGAGTACCTGTCACTGCCTATTGCTATCATAGGGGATATTTACATTCCCTGAGATAACAATAAAAATCATAACAAAGAAAAAAAATGGAAGGAACAGTTTAAAAATAGAATAAAAAAGCTAAATAAATAAAAAAAAAAACTAAAAAAAAAAAAAAAAAAAAAAGCACCCCTGCCCCCCCTTCTCTTGCGCAAAGGCGTACACAAGCGTTGGTCTGGCGTCATATGTAAACAGCAATTGCACCATGCATGTGAGGTATCACCGCGAAGGTCAGATCGAGGGCAGTAATTTTAGCAGTAGACCTCCTCCGTGAATCTAATGTGGTATCATGTAAAGGCTTTTAAAGGCTTTTAAAAATGTATGTAGTTTGTCGCCACTGCGTGTTTGTGCGCAATTTTAAAGCATGTCGTGTTTGGTATCCATGTACTCGGCCTAAGATCATATTTTTTATTTCATCAAAAATTTGAGCAATATAGTGTGTTTTAGTGCATTAAAATAAAAAAAAGTGTATTTTTTCCACAAAAAATGCGTTTGAAAAATCGCTGCGCAAATACTGTGTGGAAAAAAAAAATGCAACACCCACCATTTTAATCTGTAGGGCCTTTGCTTTAACAATATATATATAGTGTTTGGGGGTTCAACGTAATTTTCTTGCAAAAAAAAAATATGTTTTCATGTAAACAAAAAGTGTCAGAAAGGGCTTTATCTTCAAGTGGTTAGAAGAGTGGGTGACGTGTGACATAGGCTTCTAAATGTTGTGCATAAAATGCCAGGACAGTTCAAACCCCCCCAAATGACCCCATTTTGGAAAGTAGACACCCCAAGCTATTTGCTGAGAGCAATGTTGAGCCCGTTAAATATTTTTTTTTTTTGTCCCAAGAGATTGAATAATGAAAAAAAAAATATATATATATATTTTTTTACAAAAAGTTGTCACTAAATGATATATTGCTCAAACATGTCATGGGCATATGTGGAAATACACCCCAAAATGCATTCTGTTGCTTCTCCTGAGTACGGGGATACCACATGTGTGGGACTTTTTGGGAGCCTAGCTGCGTACGGAACCCCAAAAACCAAGCACCGCCTTCAGGCTTTCTAAGGGAGTAATTTTTTTATTTCACTTCTCACTGCCAATCACAGTTTCGGAGGCCATGGAATGCCCAGATGGCATAAAACCCCCCAAAATGACCCCATTTTGGAAAGTAGACACCCCAAGCTATTTGCTGAGAGGTATTGTGAGTATTTTTGCAGATGTCGCTTTTTGTCACAAAGTTTTGAAAATTGAAAAAAAAAATTTTTTTTTTCTTTACTTTCTTCATTTTCAAAAACAAATGAGAGCTGTAAAATACTCACCATGCCTCTCAACAAATAGCTTGGGGTGTCTACTTTCCAAAATGGGGTCATTTGGGGGGGTTTTGTGCTATTTTGGCATTTTATGGCCTTTGAAACTGTGATAGGTAGTGAGGAGTGAAATCAAAGATTTGCACCCTTAGAAATCCTGAAGGCGGTGCTTGGGTTTCGGGGCCCCGTACGCGGCTAGGCTCCCAAAAAGTCCCACACATGTGGTATCCCCATACTCAGGAGAAGCAGCAAAATGTATTTTGGGGTGCAATTCCACATATAACTATGGCATGTGTGAGCAATATATCATTTAGTGACAACTTTTTGAAGAAAAAAAAAAAATTCTTTTTTATTTTTGTCTTTATTCAATCACTTGGGACTAAAAAAAAAAAAAATATTCAATGGGCTCAACATGCCTCTCAGCAAATAGCTTAGGGGGGTTTTGTACTTCTCTGCCATTTTAGCACCTCAAGAAATGAAATAGGCAGTCATAAATTAAAAGCGGTGTAAATTCCAGAAAATGTACTCTAGTTTGTAGACGCTATAACTTTTGCGCAAACCAATAAATATACGCTTATTGGCATTTTTTTTTACTAAAGACATGTGGCTGAATACATTTTGGCCCAAATGTTTGACTAAAATTGAGTTTATTAGATTTTTCTTATAACAAAAAGTAGAAAATCTCTTTTTTTTTCAAAATTTTCGCTCTTTTTCCGTTTATATCGCAAAAAATAAAAATCACAGAGGCAATCAAATACCATCAAAAGAAAGCTCTATTTGTGGGAAGAAAAGGACGCAAATTTCGTTTCGTTACAAAATTGCATGACCGCGCAATTACCAGTTAAAGTAGTGCAGTGCGAAATTGAAAAAAGACCTCTGGTCCTTAAGCTGACAATTGGTCCGGGGCTGAAGTGGTTAAAAAGGAAAAAAAAATAAAAGTCCATCCAGAAATCCCACGCAGGGGTTTAACTTCATTAAGCACTCAAATGAAAAAAACATACCAAGCCACCTGGCTCTCTCTTGTCAGCAGTTTCTCTGCTTGCTCTCAACAGAGTTGATTCCTTCCAGCCCCCTGGACTCACTGGCTTCCTTAGTCTTCCCGACTCTCAAGGCTGTCCAGCCTTTCCCAGTCTCTGGGCAAAGAATCCCCCTTACACATGGATGACCCCTCTACAGACACAGGTCTGTCTTCCTACAGCAGCAGCAGCAAGCTGCTCACACTCCACCATCCTCCACTCACCAGCCCCTCATTATATGGTCTGTGTGCAGCTGGGCACACACCTTGCTTGCAATCCTCAAGACCCGGACACAGGGTTGGAGATCCCATCCCACCCATGACTCTCAGGGATCTCCAAACTACAGACTCCCATCCAGAACTAGCAAAACCTGGAGAAAACTGACAGAGCAATTTTCTCCATTTAAATTCTACAGTCTGTAGTCTTGCAGTCTGCAGATATGCAAACTCTGTGTCTCTTTTACCTCTAATTTCAAAGGGACAGAGCCTCGCTCTGCCACACTGTATAGCATATTACTGAACTGTATAATGATCGTGTTCAGCAGTCAGGTCACATTGGGAGATTTGGTCAAAAGAAACTGGAAGCATTAGCTCATCTCATGTTGGTTGCTATTATTCTTCCTCCTCTGTGACTTGGTGTGCTTGCTATAGGTTTTCTCTAGTTTGCTATGTAGGTTAAAATGTTGCATTGCAGGGCAGGCACACTCCAGCTCATTAGGACTGCTATTCTGGTTCTAAGCATGACCTGCCATTTGGTTACTGTTGTTTGTCTTTATGTCTCTTGCCTCAGCCATTGCTTTTGTTACCATTCTATTTCGTTCTGCCTGTGATTCAGTTAAAGCTGGCCATATACTTGTTGGCAGATGCATACTTTATGCATTTTTTGTACTGTATGTGCACCTTTAAATATTGGGCTGATGCATGTAGGGGGTTAATGTGCTTTATGACATGGTTTCCCCTGCATGTGTTTCACTCTCTGTTTTTAGGTCATATATACAGGGGAACCAACCTTGTGGCTGAGGAGTCTGGTGTAGAAGCTGCATAGTGAGGGCCAATAAGCCATGTGATCTGCTTTTCTGGCAACATTCCCTTCCAATGGGAAAAGTTCTTTAGGGCAATTACGTGTATGGACTTGTTGCATGGACTTCTTCGGCTAAGGCAGCCTATTTCAACCAGGGTGCCCAGGTGCCTTGAGGTTTCTTCAGGGGCGCCTCGGCAAAATGGCTAAAAATTGCACCGAAAATTGTTTACAAGCCAGTGGGTGGATGAAACCTGCCTTTTAGTTACACAAAGCCATAGGTTTTCTTTGTACACCATTACAACATTCTAGCTGCCAACTTCCTAACGACCAATGACATCATCAGTTGATAAGAAAGGGTGTCAGTTCCCTGCATATCATCCTTGTTTGACCCACCCGTGCCTCTCTCTATCAGCTTTGGGGTCTCATTAGCTAATTGATGGAGAAAAACTAAAGGAGAAGAGAAACATTGTAATACTAGTCAGTACCTGTTTGCAAAAGTGTATTTGCTTTGGAAGAATAAATCACCTTTAATGTTGGGTGTTCTATGTGTATTGATGTTGCTGCATTATGTAAAACTATTAGAATCGTTTTTGCATTTTAGAATGGGGCACCTCAAGACTGTCCATAATTTAAAGGGTGCCTTGACTGAAAAAATGTTGAGAAACACTGACCTAGCCAACCGTTAAGGTTATGTACTATGGTAGTGGAAGATTTCCAGAAGAAGCAGCCAACTGACAGAGGGAGTGGTGATGGGGGTCCTGGTAGGGAAGGAACGGCTTAGTGCTTCATGTTCCCCACTTAGTGGCAGGGCTTCCATATTGGAGCCCGCTGCAATACAGGGCCTTACTAGGAACAGAGCCTGGAGTCAAAGGCCTTGCAAATTGAATTATAGTGGCATCCCTGTATACCTAAGGGCGAAATAAAGTAAATGGTTCAGAGTTAAGATGTGAGACAAGCTGGTGAAGTACTTGCTCAGTAATAATTTCTCAAAATGCTTCAGAGTCACATGTTGGGACAGGTAGGAACAGGCCGTGATATTGGCTGGACGAAGTAAGAAGACCCGGTACTTCTGTATAGTGTACCTTGGTAACTGTATTAGGGCACCTGGCCTAAAAATGTCAATGCCACCTGATGTAAGTGTCCATTCGGAACTTTTGTAGAGTAATGCCCCATACACACGGTCGGAATTTCCAACGGAAAATGTGCGATCGGATAGTGTTGTCGGAAAATCCGATCGTATGTGGGCTCCATCTGACTTGGCAGAATTTCCGACACACAAAGTTTGAGAGCAGGATCTAAAATTTTCCGACAACAAAATCTGATCGTTTAAATTCCGATCATGTGTAGACAATTCCGACAGACAAAGTGCCACGCATGCTCAGAATAAATTAAGAGACGAAAGATATTGGCTACTGGCCAGTTTATAGTCCCGACATACACGTTCTACGTCACCTCGTTCAGAACGATTGGAATTTCCGACAACTTTGTGCGACCGTGTGTATGCAAGACAAGTTTGGCCCAAAATCCGTCTAAAAAAATCCGACAGATTTTGTCTTCGGGATGTCCGACCGTGTGTATGAGGCATAAGTGTACTTGAGATGCCCCTAGAAGCAATTTATCTATTTTACCTCCCAACACACAGTTTGAATTTTGTCTGATTCCTAATGATTCGCTTAATGGGTGGCCCTGTTGGCCCCTCCTGCCTGACAATTTTCAATCAACAAAGCAGGGCAGAAACTTGTCAGCGGTACAACAGCTGCATCCTATCAGATGCAGCTATTGTTTTGTTATTCTGATAACTGGGGACTGTCAAAATACAAAAGCCCAGCAAGGGAGATACGTCCATCCCCTCTGTTTAGCAAAGATCGACGACTGTGAAAAACAAAAACATCTAATGGTATAGCCAGCTGTAGCTTGAAGCTACCTGACCCCCACCTGCTTACAAGTAAGGCCTCTTTCACACGGGGCAGATCAGTGCAGATCCGCCCCGTGGATAGCCGCTTGCTCAGCGGGGATCGCCGGAGCGATCTCCGCTGAGCAGGAAGATGACAGGTCCGTCTCTGCACACTGCGCAGGGACGGACCTTTCAGATCGCCGCTCTCCCCTATGGGAGATCGGGTGACGACGGACCGCAGAGTCCGTTGTCATCCGATCCGATCCGATGACGGATGGAAAAATAGCTTTTTCCTCCGTCACACTTTTTCAGATTGGAGCAGGTCAGATGTCAGCGGACATGTCACCGCTGACATCCGGCGCTCCATAGACCTCTATGGAGCATCCATTCAGGTCCGCCTGAAAAACTGACAGGCGGATCTGAACGGATCGGCTGTGTGAAAGAGGCCTTATATGGTTTTCCTTTAGTAGTTCAATCAATGGCCTGTCAGAACATCAGCTGTTTTCACTGAGATAGACCCAAGATTTTCCACCTGGGAGCGTCACACAGTAAAATCGAAACCCCCTTTCTGGAGTCTCTGGTGAAGACCAAACTCTCTTTAGACTCCATTTCTCATGGAAGCCCATTCCTACCACTGGGGACAATGAGGGTACCCAGCCCCCACAAACCCTTGATTGTATTTTTATTTTTTTTATTTTACTTTTGTTTTATTAAGGTTTTCAAATATAGAATAGTTTTATTTACTTAGAATGTTATAGAACTAAAGATTCTTTTGCAGCTGTTTTCTCTTATCATGCAAATGAATGGTTTCATCAACAAAAGATTTTACTAACCAATGATTTTTACATATTTAAGCTTTCAATGAGCATACAATAAACATTACTTAAGTAAACATGCAAAAACACAGAGCTTCATTCAGAATGGGGAAACATTTTCATACTACAGCATTACTAGAGTACATGGAGCAGGGATAGCTCTGATAATGAACACAGACGGATAAAAGTACAAGGATGAGGCATCACATGTTTCTTCTTGGTCTGGTTGTAATTTTTGCCCATATTGGATCCAGCTGTGATGAAGATTTTCACTCAGAATATTTTTATGAAGGAGATTACAATCTTGGTGGTCTGTTCAGTCTTCATGCGTCTGGAGCTGACCGCTCTCCTCGCTATACCCCAGTGGTAGACAGCTGTCCCAGGTGAGATATATCTTCTATTCAATGGGCACAGCAAGCCTTGCAGGAAGCGTATTGGTATTGTCCATAACAACATTCATTGCTTTGAACAAAGTTACAATTGTTCTCTTCTTTCAGTTTACATTGTTTCAAGATTCTCAGATTCTCAAAAATGTGGAATTGCTTGTCCTTTTTGGGCAAGGTCAAGAAATTGCTAAATGTGGTTGAATATACTGGGGCAAAGTTTGGTCAGTAATATAGAGTGTATGGATATATTTATTCCTTATATACAGTATATCTTTGTAAAACATGTTTTCAGGTAAATATGAAATATTGCATATGAACGTTTAAAGTGTTACTAAACCCACAACAGTAAAATCTGTCTGTAGATGTAGAATTGCATGCTTGTTATACTCACTGTGGAACCTAAGGGGTTAATCCTCTGTATTGTGTAAAAAGGCTCTTTGATCCTGTATGGACAGATCCTCCCCTCCTGCAGGGTCTCTCTTGGCAAGGCCAGATAAGACACAGTAAGCTTAGTACTGCTGCACATGCTCAGTTTGGTCTCTATTGCTGGAGAGAATATTTCCTTGAGTTGAGCTTTTCAGGTCACATGATATTGACATCACACATGTGGGTGTGTATACAGATTCTAAATGACAGCCCAGTCCCTCCCTCCTCCTCCATGGCCAGTAACTAAAAAAGAACAGTGGGTGGAATGTCACATCTTGATTCATGGATGATCCGCCTCCCATAACAGCATGAGGACACAGGCTGTAGTGGAAATCTCCTCCTAGCTGAACACTCAGCACTCAGGTGGACCCTGCAGTTTATCACGTGACCATGGTATACAGATCAGCCAAAAAGGTATGTAGTGGGAGTATTTTAATGTAAAAAGAAACTGTGGGCACTGGGAGGGAGCAGGGCGGATGAACTATTTTCATATTACTGAGTTTAGTAACACTTTAAGGTGGAACTGAACTCTAAAAGCTGTGCCCCCCCCCCCCCAAAAAAAAACATCCAGAGGATGAAGGACTAGGTACCAGTATTGCCTCCTTTCAGCTAATCTTTTACCTATTACTACTATTACTGACTTACCATGCCTTGATCTCCACTGTGTCTCTGTGTGGAAGTGGCCATCTTGGTAGAGGCAGGGCTTTACTTCCTCATGTCGGAGCCTTTAGCATGTAAAACAGTATGAAGCACAGTAATGACATCACCAAATCGCCTGGGACTAGCAGTCAGAGGCAGCAATGCCTTAGATCTCATATGGCAGATATACAACTACAAGGATGTGTAGGCACAGGAATGAAGAGGCACCCTCACATTCCAGTATGCCAGTATGAAAAATTGATTGTCTGCTTACGTACAATTACCGTTTCTAAATGTACCTTTTAACAAAGCAAATCTTCACTTTTTGAAGGTCCACTTTCAGTAAGTATGTGGTGAGCGCAAAGCAGTATTCTGGAGAATCTCTGCTATGATGAAAATGATCTAAACAATATAAGAGATCTTATAACACAGAATTCAGACACACACCCTACTTCTCCTAAACAGGGGATAACTGGCTTAGTCTGGTATATAGAGGATGCTAACAACTGTTCAAGCAGTGCTGCTTTCTTATTTGAAAGCCCAGCATGCTTTGCAAATTGGGTGACTACGATGCATCCTGTATTAAATTTTTATTTATAAATACTTTTTCCTCCCTTTTTTATAAGGGATCACATTCCCTCTGTTCTCAGCTGCATAAGAGCTGGGGGAGAAGAAACAGCAGTACATTGAGCTTGCCAGTAAAAGGCTGTGCAGTGGGGGTGTCTGGACAAGTCTGATCATTGGAGAACAGGCTGAGTTCCCAAAACATGTCACTAATTATATTGTAATGAATAAATAACTGTATTAAATGATGGCTTTATATTTGTCTGATGCTCAGCTTTAAAGACATTATATGTATTTGTTTTTCTTTCTCCTTTCAGTTTTAATATCAGTCTGGCAGGATATCTCTATTTTCAAGTCATGAAGTTTGCAGTGCAAGAGATCAACAACAGCAGCTCCCTACTACCGAACGTTACTCTGGGGTATAACATCTTTGATACCTGCTACGTACATAACAACATTCAGCCAGCTCTGAAATTCATATCAAGAGATGATGTTATTGACACTGACAAAAGTTATACTAGCTACATCCCCACTGTGTCTGCTGTGATTGGCCCAGACAACAGTGATGCAGCAAAAACTACTGCTGACATTTTCAACCTGCTGCGTCTTTCACAGGTAAGTAGCCATCTAAGACAGTGGTTTAATATAACTAAGTATAAAAATGTAAACATCAATTTTAAACCTTTAAAGCGGTTGTAAACTACGGCTGGTTTAAAAAAAAAAAAATACCAGCAAGACAATCATATAACGGGCTAGTATGCATTGCATACTAGCACATTATTAAATACTTACCTTACAACAAAGCCCTTCAGCATCGCACTGTCACTGCTGAGAAGGCTGACATCTTCCCCCGGTCTTTCTTCACACGCTCCGGCTGTGCGATTGGCCAGAGCTGTGATGATGTCACTCCCATGCATGCACGTGTGAGCCTTCAGTTCTGGCAAGGTATGCCCGACCTTTAGAGCGCATGCATCGGTGATGTCACTGGCTGCACCCGGGGTGAATACCTCCTAAAGTGTATGTTTAAGAGATATTAATTTTACCTACAGGTTAGCATTATTATAGATAGGTAAATAGTGGTAAGTTTAATTTTAACAGTGAGAGACAGAAGAACAACAAAAATATCCAGAAAAACGCATTTCTAAAAAAGTTATAAATTGATTGGCATTTCAATTAGTGAAATAATTATTTGATCCCCTATCAATCAGCAAGATTTCTGCTCCCATGTATCTTCTATAAAGGTAACGAGCTGAGCTTAAGAGCACACTCACTTGTCCACAGAAGCAATCAATCAATAAATCAGATTCCAATCTCTCCACCATGGCAAAGACCAAAGAGCTGTCCAAGGATGTCAGGGACAGGATTGTAGACCTACACAAGGCTGAAATGGGCTACAAGACCATCACAAAGCAGCCTGGTAAGACGGTGACAACAGCTGGTGCGATTATTCGCAAATGAAAGAAATACACAGTAACTGTCAAATTCCCTCACTCTAGGGCTCCACGCAAGATCTCTCCTTGTGGAGTTTCAATGATCAAGAGAACGGTGAGGAATCAGCCCAGAACTACAAGGGAGAATCTTGTTAATGATCCCAACGCAGCTGGGACCATAGTCATCAAGAAAACATTTGGTAACACACTACGCTGTGAAGGACTGAAATCCTGGAGCGCCCGCAATGTCCCCCTGCTCAAAAAAGCACATGTACAGGCCCGTCTGAAGTTTGTTAATGAACATCTGAAGGATTCAGAGGAGAACGGGGTGAAAGTGTTGTGGTCAGATGAGACCAAAATCAAGCTCTTTAGCATCAACTCAACTCACCGTGTTTGGAATAGGAGGAATGCTACCCATGACCCCAAGAACTCCATCCCCACCGTCAAAAATGGAGGTGGAAACATTATGCTTTGGGGGACAGGACAATTTCACTGCATCAAAGGGACGATGGACGGGGTGAGAACCTCCTTCCATCAGCCAGGGCATTGAAAATGGGTCGTGGATGGGTATTCCAGCATGACAATCACCCAAAACACATGGCCAAGGCAACAAAGGAGTGGCTCAAGAAGAAGCACATTACGGTTCTGGAGTGGCCTAGCCAGTCTCCAGACTTTAATTCCATAGAAAATATTTGGACGGAGCTAAAGGGTCGAGTTACCAAACGTCAGCCTCAAAACCTTAATGAATTGGATAGGATCCGCAAAGAGGAGTGGGACAAAATCCCTCCTGTGATGTGTGCAAACCTGGTGGCCAACAAGTAGTCATGTTTTGCGTAGGGGTCAAATATTTATTTCACTCATTAAAATGCAAATCAATTTTTAGCTTTTTTGAAATGCGTTTTTTCTGGATTTTTTTGTTGTTATTCTGTCTCTCACTGTTAAAATAAACCTACCATTAAAATAATAGACTGATCATTTCTTTGTCAGTGGGCAAACGTACAAAATCAGCAGGGGATCAAAAACCTTTTTCCCTCACTGTAGGTAAAAAATCACAAAGTGGGCTTTACTACCGCTTTAGAGTAAATCTCTTATCTAAGGTTCTCATTTTTTTAAATGTAGCTGTGTATTTCTTGCTATTACAATAATCTACCACCAAAGAACAATCAAAAATAAATTCTACCTCTCTCATGATCGCAGTGATACCACATACAGTATGTGTTTGTTCTTTTAGTAGGGCCCAGAAACAACAATGTGCATTTTTTTTTTTTATCCTACCTAATACAAACTGACACTAAGTCTACTTGCAGACTGAGGCGCTGGGCGCGCTGGCGGTAAAGCGGCGCTATATTTAGCGTCGCTTTACCGTCGTTTTAGCAGCGATTTTCGGCCGTTTTGTTTTCAATGGGAAGGGGCGCTTTAGGAGAGGTAAATACACTGCTCCTACAGCGCACCAAAGATGCGGCTTGCAGGACATTTTTCAGCGTCCTGCAAGCGCACCGCTTCAGTGTGAAAGCCCTCTGGCTTTCACACTGGAGACACAGCAGCGGCTGTTTGCAGGCGCTATTTTTAGAACTTTAGCGCCTGCAAAGTGCCTCAGTGTGAAAGGGGCCTAACACTAACTGGCACTGATACTTTTTTTATTCTACATAAAATACACTGACCCTGACCTTTGACCCCGGCCTTTGACACTGACCTTGACCCAGACCTTGATCCTAACCCTGGCACTGACCTTAATCAAACCTTGATGTAGCTATTTTATTTTATTTTTATTTTTTACCCACTTTTATTTGTTTACATTTTTCTCCAAACAGGATGTGTCTTTCTCTCCATTAAAAGGAGAAAAAAAACACAGTGATTGATTGGGAACTGGGACTCTCAATTCCTGATCATTAGTACAAGACTAGAGCTCTTGGTGTGCAGCGCTCCCAGCAACCATACATGTACACATATGTGCGGCCTCACAGTAGAAGACCCACTTCAGTGAGGCCTCATATATGTGTACGCTCGGTGGCAAGTGATTAAACCAGTGTTTCTCAACTCCAGTCCTCAAGGCGCCTCAACAGGTCATGTTTTCAGTATTTCTCTCAGATGAAACAGCTGTGGTAATTACTAAGGCAGTGAAACTGATCAAATCACCTGTGCAAAAAAAATGGAACGCCTGAAAACATGACCTGTTGGGGCGCCTTGAGGACTGGAGTTGAGAAACACTTGGTTAAACTATAGAATGTGATCTGCTAAAGTCATAACAGTACAACATTTTTGCGGCATGCTATGGATGTCCGTATTGAAAAATTGTCGCCTAAAGTATAACTAAAGGCAAACCTTTTTCTTTAGTTTTGGATAGAGTGGAGAGGGATTAGAACACCTTTCAGTTTTTATTGCTGTCTGTGGCCCCGTTAAGGAGATTTACCCTCTCTATTTGTCCTGTTTACCATAGAAATCCCCACATTTTGTGTTGTCCACAGAAAAGTAAAAGAGGGGGAATCTTCCAATGGGAGAACTAGCTGCCATAACCCCGGTATTTCCCGGAACGCCGTGCGTTTCTCTTCAAGATAATAGTGGTCTCCGCAGCGAATTAGCGGCAAGATCACTTTTATCGGTTGCGGGAAAGGTGCCCACCCGCCTCCTGCCATGCTCTGGTCATATCCGCTGCTTACCGGACCCGCCGGTAGCAGCGGAGACGATCCCGTCCTGTCACCCCACTGCCTGGATGCCGAGTGAGAGAAAGATGGCTCCCGCTTGGCTCCATAGCATTGGAGGGCGGAAGCGACGTCAATGGACTGCCCAATGCTCTTAAAGTAGTTGTATACCCCTTTTTTATATTTTTACCTACAGGTAAGCCTATAATAAGGCTTACCTGTAGGTAAAATCAATATCTCCTAAACCTGTATGGCGCATGCGCTGTGAAGGTCCGGCTGGAAAGAAGTCTCCTGTGCGCATGAGCAGGAGTGACGACATCCCGGGTCTAGCCACTCACAGCGGTGCATACTAGCTCATTATCCCATTTTGCCTTGCCCAACATTTTTTTAAAGCGCCCCGTACCAAAAAGCTTGCGTGCAGAAGCGTGAGTAGCGCCCGCATATGAAAACAGTGTTCAACCCACACATGTGAGGTATTGAGGGGGATTCGTGGAAATCTGTAGTCTAGCAGGCAGGGCTGACAACACAGCAGTAAATGCACTGTGTTTTCACCTCAAAAAAGAAGTTAGGAGCACACTAGATTTCTAGCAGATGAACAGGTATCTTTCTGTACTTTCCGTGTTTTAAAGACATGCAAATCCTGGAAATCCTGGAAAAAATTGTCATATAAAATGTCATAACCCTTAAAAGTCAGGGTTCATCTTCGCCTCAATACTCTGAAGTAGGTCACTATATACACTCACTAGCCACTTTATTAGGTACACCTGTTCAATTGCTTGGTAACACAAATTGCTAATCAGCCAATCACATGGTAGCCACTCAATGCATTTAGGCATCTAGATGTGATAAAGATGACTTGCTGAAGTTCAAACCGAGCATCAGAATGGGAAAGAAAGGGGATTTAAGTGACTTTGAAAGTGACATGGTTGTTGGTGCAACAACCATGCCATCCCTGCTTTTCCTCTGGAACCATACCCCGGATGTCTGATATACCACCCCCTTCCCTGGAGCTGGCATTTGGATGCACTAACCACTTGCAGATACTTTCTATGGGAAACTCGGCCTGACACGGCCTGTTCCTGGGCTATCCCTGCTATGTTTTTCCCAGATATGGACACAGGGTTATACCGTCCCCCTGGTTTTTGGATGGATACTGCTACACGTTTTTAATTTCTCTGACTACTATTACTTGTACCCTGAACAGTTTAGGTGTCCAACTTGCTCCACACCCCTGATGAAAGGAAAATGATCCTGAAACACGTCGGGTGCCTGTAGGGGACTATTATTGGACAGATCTCTGTTGATCATACTTTGTCATGGATGTATACAATTGGTTGTTGTGAAAGACAGGCCCGAAGCAAAATAAATAAATAAATAGGTGTAGGGCCTCATAACTAGGGGGACAGGGACAATAGGGAAGGATAGGGTTAAATGTTACAAGTTGGTTTTGATGGCCACTTACTCTTATTGGCTGGTTTGTAGAGGGAGGGGGGGGGGTTGCTGGGGGGTATTCTGGCTGGAGATCCCAAGAATGCACCAAATCTCTAAGGACAAAGGATGAGCAGGAATCCCCGCCCTGTGTACATTGGTTTACCGGTGGCCATTCAAGTTTTGGCAGTTGGGGTCTTTGGAGGCGTTAACATTTTTGGAACAGTTCAGAGTGTGACCCTCTGTTTGATCCCAATTAATGGTGGATTAACTGGGAAGTGGTAACAAGGAGGTATCTGTGGTGAAGTGTGTTTGTCCCCAATCGGGCGTTGCCCGGCTGAGGATCATTAAATAGTAACGCAGATACATAACCTGCATTTGGTTCATTGGTGCCTCCCAAGACCGACAAACTTTATGTTACGGGTACTGGATCATGTTTATTGTTTCTGTTTAGGAATGTTAATTTGTTAATAAATGGCCAACATGGACAAATTTTCTCCAAATCGGTGTCATTCGTCATGTGCTTATAGTCATAAGTTTGGGAGGTTTATGTGGGTATAACATACTAAGTGGGAGTCCTCTGTGGTGCCCTAGTCATGTTGTATGATATTAGCCTTATCCCTCTTTTAATTTTTGTTTTCAGTAAAATTTGTATTAAGACATTTTAACAGAAGATTCTTGGATTTTGATATTTATTGGCCTAAAAAGTCCCACAGTGGGGAACCTTTGTCTCTTTTTTAAGAACAGGAAACTGAGGCTACAATTCGCACAGGCTCACCAAAATTGGACAATAGAAGATTGGAAAAAACATTGCCTGGTCTGATGAGTCTTGATTTTAGCTGCAACATTCAGATAGTAGAGTCAGAATTTTGTGTAAACAACATGAACGCATGGATCCATCCTGCCTTGTATCAACAGTTCAGGCTGGTGGAGGTGGTGTAATGGTGTGGGGGATATTTTCTTTGCGCCCCTTAATACCAATTGAGCATCCTTTAAATGCCACGGCCTACCTGAGTATTGCTGCTTTATGACTACAGTGTACCCATCTTCTGATGGCTACTTCCAGCAATCACCAAATTTCAATCCAAAAGAGCACTTTTGGGATTTGGTGGAGTGGGAGATTTTGATCATGGCTGTGCCGTTGACCTGCAGCAACTACATGATGCTATTATGTCAATATGGACCAAAATCTCCGAGGAATGTTTCCAACACCTCGTTGAATCCATGCCATGAGGAATTAAGGCAGTTCTGAAGGCAAAAATGGGTCCAACCTGGTATTAGTAAGGTGTACCTAATAAAGTGGCAGATGAGTGTATATTATTGCTGTGTCCTTTTTCTGTTTAGCCACCAGATGTCACTGTTGTTTTTACTGATTATGGATAGATTTTGAAGACTGCAAGATTTTCTTTACTATAGTGGGAAAGCTGAAATCATTTGGGTATAAAATAGGAAATTATCTCACAAATGTATTGCTCAATTTTCGTAACTTGATTCTGAGCAGTACAAACTCACTTTCATACTAAAATATGCTTCCGGATGGGAATGTGGTGGGTGCAGAGAGAGAATGGAGCATGAATCTGGAGCACTCTTGACCAGCGCTTTTTTGCAAGAATAGATTTAGGACCAGGGCTTTTTTTCAGCTGGAACTTTGTGGAGCTCAGTTCCACCACCTCTGGCTTAGGCCCTCTGCTCCCTGCTCACCACTATCCCTTGTAAACATAGAAGACCGGCTTCTATGTTTACAAGTGACAGCTTACACGGATGCCTACACCCCTATTGGATGAACTCCCTGCAAGTGAGAAAGGCGGAGCGACCTACAGTGTGCAGGGAATAACTAGAGCCAGGTGGGGTGCTTCAGTTTAACAAATCAACAAAAGTAAGACGTGTAGATGGTGGAGCTTTTATGGAGGGGGAGGGAAGATGAGGGCAGTGCAGGGGGTTGTTGCATGTCTGAGCTGAAGAGGGGTGAAAGTGAGATGTGGCTGGGGGATTCAGGGGAAAACAGCTGTGGAAGAAGGCTGAACTCTGCATTCTGTATGCAGTTAACCCCTGAACTCTACACTATGTACATAGCGCTCCCCCGATTTCTGCATGTAGCGCACCCCTGAACTCTGCACTCTGTGTGTAACCCCCCCCCCCAAACTCTGAACTTGGTAAATAATGCATTCCTGGTATTTAGTGCCCCTTTAAGATCCTCCCTCTGTTAGGGAAATTTGACCACACTCGATATTTTATGCAGTTTGAAGGGTGTGTGTGTGGGCGGTTTTGGGGGGTCGTGGTTGAGTTCCTGCACCTATTTTCAGAGAAAAAAAAAGCCCTGCTTAGGACCATTTAACATTCAGAAACTGGCCACTATAAAAATTACACTAGCACAGCAACCAGCAATAGTAGACAAATGATGAGATGAACAGTTGATCAGCAGAAAAGCTGTGTCACCTAAATGAGTTAAAAGAGCAGGGCTCAAGTCCTGCGGGAACGCATGTGAACGGAGTTCCTGTACTTTTTCCACAACAGGAACTCAGTTCCTGTTAGCAGCCGTGTCCTGCAAGACTTTTAAGTATGCGAGCTGTGTGGCATGTGCTACACCAGCAGCTGCCAACACAGCTCGCAATAGTAAGTGCCGCACACCTGACCATTCAGGCATTGTCAGCCGGGGGCCCCATGACAGCTTCCTCTTCGATCTACCTGTCAATCACAGCTAGCTGACGGGTAGATCAGGTCCCTGCTGCTAAGAGATTGTGTTTAGTCAGACCTCTTGTGATGCCCTCCTCCCTGACGGCCCCTCCTGATTTTCTGTCTCCTCATCTCCCCCCCCCCCCCCCAGTCTCCTGCATACTTGCTCTGTGTGTCCCGCTGAATCCCCCCCTCCTCTATCTTCAGTGCCATATGATGAGAGAACCCAGAGGAGGAGCACAGCTATTCTGCTCACAGGACATGCAGGGAGAGAGGTGAGCTGAGGGAGGAGCATCAGTTTGGGGTGGTAAGCTGAGCACAATACCTGGCAACGTTTAATGCCAGGAGGGAAGTTTATGTGGAAATATGTGAAGGGTTGGAATAGCAGCGAGTGTGTGTTGGAGCCCTGCAGAGTTTGCAGCCCCCCAAGCTAACATACATCTCCTAAGCAGGGACACATCAATAAAAAAAAAATATACTCCCAAAATAAATAAAAAAATTAATTAAAAAAATAATAATTATTTAAATTAAATAAATAATAAAAAAAAAAAATTAATAAAATAAAAAAAAAAAAAATTTAAAAATATATAAAAAATTTAAATTATTATTATTAAAAAAAAAAAATTAATTTATTTAACTAAGTAAGATAAATAATATTAAAAATTAAAAAATCAATAAAAAAAAAATTATGAAATTAATATAAAATTTATTAATGAATAAATAATAAAATAAAAAATAAAAATAAAAAAAAAAACAGATAAATAAATAATAAAAAAAAAAATGTTATAATAATTAAATAAACTAAAAAAAAATTAATAAAAAATATATAATAAAAAATTATTAATAAAAAACAAAATAATAAAAAAAAAAATAAATAATAAAACTAATAAAAAAAAAAAAAAAATATAAATAAAAATTAATAAAATAAAAAAAAAAATTTTAAAAAAAAAAATATTAAAATAAAAAAATAAAATAAAAAAATAATTATAACAAAATAATAAAAAAAAAAAAAATTATAAAAATAAAAAAAGAAAACATTAATTATAAAAACTAAAAAAAAAAAAATATAAAAAAAAATATTAAAATAACTATAAATAAAAAATATTATAAAAATATTAAAAAAATTAATACTAAAATAAAATTAAATAAAAAAAGCAGTCTGTCCAGATAGTGTGCAGTTCATTTATGACCTTTCTGTTTTACCCTGTGTTATCCAAACTCTGTTCAATGAAAAGCATAAACTCACCACATAAACACTCTATATACAAAATAACATTCCCCAATAAAGATCAGAACATGATGTTCACATTTGTATGGAAGCACAATTGAATCAATGCGGATTATTCAGAGAATTACCGTAATTATGTTTATTGAGGATTGTTTTTTTTTTTTTTATGTACTAACAGTTAAGCTTCATACACACAATACAAAAACTTTTGAAGCGTTCGTGCATATGAGCGTATAATTTTTTTTTTGGTGGATTTTGGGTGGGAGTTCCCACACTTTTTTCCCCAGGACTTGACCCCTGTAAAAGAGTATCTGGCAATACTGGCCATAACTGACTCCTCTGGGTGTGTTGCAATACTTTTTGCCTGCTGAGTGCTTTGGTTATTGTTGTAGACCTCTACAATGCTATTGTGCCTTTTAGTGATATATTGTTGTCAGGAGGAACTACAGCTCCCAGTAGAGAACCAGCTATTCAATACACTCTAAAGTTTCAGACAGCAGTAATGCTTGGCGCTATTCAAGAGCACCTTCCAGAATAAAAATAAAATAGCTATATTATGCTTTGCCATCAGATCTATAGACTTCTAGAAAGGCAGAGGCAGGAAGATGTTGTATTTTATTACAGGTATAGGATATTGGCTATGATTAAGGCTTTGTAGCTGAAACGCATAAGCCTTTGTACACCTGTACTCCACCTGCAATAATAAACATATTTGCTTCGGATGACAGGTTGCCGGCTATTCGTCTTGATTTCATGTTGCACCTGGGTGCTAGGAAAATGTCCATTAACCAGAGCACAGATTACTCACCTTTCCTATGGAGACTAGGGCGTTGTCCTTATTTTTTCATATTTATATAGCACTGACAATTTTACACAGTGCTTTACATGTATATTATACATTCACATCAGTCCCTGCTCTTAAGGAGCTTGCAATCTAAGGTACATACTGGGGCCAGTTTACCTACCAGCATGTCTTTGGAATGTGGTAAGAAACTGGAGCAAACCAATGCAAGCATAGGAGGAATATGTGAACTCCTGGCAGGTTTCGAACCGACAGCACTAGTGCTGCCAGATGGGTTTGCTAAGCACTTAGCCACTGTGCTGCCCATGTTTTAAAGTGATTTGTAAGTGATTATGGAATTTGTAAGAGATGAATTATGGAGTACAGGGTTAAAGTTCAAATCTGTCTGGTGATTCCCTCCACATAAACAACACCCCCTCTAGCACACCACAGCAATATAAAAAATTAAGTTAAAGGGTGCAACTATCCACCTAAATCCTGGTCAGATGATACAGGAGAGCCATTTCCTTTTTAGACTGAAATTAGGAATGTACTCCTTTAGGTGTCCACATATTTACCTGGCTGCCTTCCTTTAGTTAAGGCTAGTATTTCATAATGAGCTAGTATGCGATGCATACTAGCTCATTATGCCTTTGTATTTATTTCAGGTTTTTTTTTTCGTTTTGTTTGGTTTTGCAGAGTTTACAACCACTTTAAGAGTTAGGTTATTTGGCAGTAGACTCAGGTGAGTAGAAAACCTTGTTAGAGGGATTTAAAAAAAAATTGGATTGGATGGGAGGATTGCAAAAAGTTGGGATGGGAACACATTTGCCTGGAGAGGGGCTTAAAGGTAACAATTTCCAGTAAATATAAATATTTGTGCTTTTATGTTTCCAGATCAATGTTTTTGCCACCAGTAAAAGGATGAGTTCACTGAGTTTGCCGGCCTGTTTTCAGACGATCCCTAGCAGTAGGGTGCAACAACAAGCATTTGTAGACATCCTAAGTTACTTTAACTGGACTTGGATAGCTGTCTTGGGAAGTTTTGATGAATATGGGATACATGGAGTCGAGCAATTTTTAGAAGCCACCTCAGATCTCAATATTTGTCTTGCCTATAAGGACTTCATACCCATTAAAGTATCTGGTCAGGAAGCAATGTGGAAAAGCCGAATACGCCAGATTGCTAACAATATAATTTTCACCAATGTTAATGTGATCTTGATATTTTCACTGGACATTATTCTTGTTGACTTTTTTAATGAATTGGTGGATATGAACTTTCCTTCAAAAATCTGGCTTGCAACTGAAACTTGGTCATTGTCTACAGACATATATGGCTTACCTAAAATGAACAGACTAGGGGTTATATTTGGTATTGCCCTAAAATATGTGAAGATACCGGGCTTTGATGAAAATCTTAAAAAAGTGTATAATCAAAGCAGAAACAGTTCTGGAGGGTCAAGGCTTGAAGAAAACTGCAACCAGAACTGTGATGGTTGCCACAACATCTCACTAAGCAACCTTCTGGGTTTTTCAGAACAAAGAAGCAGCTTTAGCATCTATGCTGCAGTTTATGCTGTGGCTAATGCATTACATGATGTACTTGGCTGTAATAAAATCTACTGTGACATCAAGGACGTCTACCCATGGCAAGTAGGTGGTGTTGCTTTTGTATGTTTATATGTGTGCATAGATCATAGATATCTTATTGAGAAATAAAGATGCTAAAAATAGTCTGGAATACCCATAACAAGAGGTTTGCAAGTGTGCAGGCTCCCAGTGTTATGCATGCCAATCCAGATCTTCATACTTCAAACCTTCAAATATAGCTCCTCCACACTTCCAGTGCCCAGGAAGAGGTGCAGGTAATTGAGCTTCCATTAGTGATCCCTACTAATGAATTCCAAACAGGTAAAAGGGGCCTTTGCGCCCCTTGTTCATTGTGATATGAGTTGGAAATAAAGCAACCATTCCTTTCCCTTGTTCAACTACTCCTGTTTTGAAACACTTGCCTGATGTTAAAGGTCATACAGATTGGTTAAACATACTGTAGAAGCACACATAGATTCCTAGATATATGTACATGAGGTCATAAGCTATTCTACCTCTATAGGATTCGATTGCCACATGCAGAGCTTAAATCTGTTACATTACAGTGGAAGTTTGGTTTACGAGTAACGCGGCTAAGGAGCGTTTTGAAAGACAAGCAACTTTAAAAAAAAAATCCTGACTCAGTTTGCGAGTGTTGTCTCGCAAAACGAGCAGGATTTAAGCCAATGTGGTGTGCAGTATCACATTTGGTGACACTCGGAACGGTTCGGAGCCATTCGGAAATACTCGGAATAACTCAGAAATACTCGGAAACACTCGGAAATACTCCGTTGCCGAGTGTTTCGGAACCTTTCCGAGGGATTCCGAGTTCAGCCGAGCTGTCCCTAAGTATTTCCGAATTTCTCTGGCACCCCCTCACCTCTGGCCACATGCAATAGAAGTCAATGTGGAACAAATTATCTTCGTTTTCATTGACTTCTATGGGGAAACTCGATTTGATATGCGAGTGCTTTGGATTACAATCATTCTACTGGAATGGATTATGCTCGTAATCCAAGGTTCCACTGTACTTTCTTTTATTTGCCACCGTGCATCAGTGCCAGACTGGAACTGATCACTGTAGGCCCCACAGTTCAGCAGCCCACCAAAAACCTGTTAAATGATGAACTTGGACTGTGACTCTGTAAAGGATCTCAGATTACTGCTGTAAATTCCTCTAATTGAATTGAAGAACTGGATATCAATTTTTATTTCATTAGTTCAATGTGATCCTAAAGCATAACTGCACACATCGGTTATTCTCTAGACAAACAAATATCATTTTTAAAATCATACACCATATTTAAAATGATTGTAAAGGCTTGTTTTTTTTAAAAAATAACAAACATGTTATACTTACCTCCTCTGTGCAGTGGTTTTGCACAGAGCAACCCGGATCCTACTCTTCTCAGGTCCCTCTTTGCTGCTCCTATTCCCTCCTTTGAGTGCCCCTCAGCCAGCAGCTTGCTACAGGGGTCACCCAAGCTGAGTCAGAGCTTGGTGTATCCATTCAGACACGGAGCCCTGACCTGGCCCTGACCTGGCCCCGCCGCCTCTCTCCCCTGATTGGCTGACTGACTTTGATTGACAGTCACGGGAGCCAATAGCGCCGCTGCTCTGTCTCAGCCAATCAGGAGGAGTGTACTGGATGGCTGAGGGAATTGTGGCAGTGGCGGAACTATAGGGGTCACTGCAGTCGTACTTGCGACTGGGCCCTGCCGTTCTGACGCTGTGGGGTGGCCCCAAGACCCGGCATCTCCCCTGCACCCCTGACTGTCCGTTTAACATGCAGGGGGGGTGGGAGGCAGCGATCGGCAGCTCTATGGTGCCCACGAGCCACGGGATATCCCTGGGGCTTGTAGTTCTCTCTCCGAATGTATACAGTGGAGAGGGGAGGGGCCTCTGACCCGGGCATGTATCGGCTTCCCTCTTCAGTGAGTCGCTCTGCTTCTACACTCTTGATGATACTTGCCTGGGTCAGACGCCCCTCCACTCTCTTGTGGATACATTCGGAGTGAGAACTACAAGCCTCAGGGAGATCCTGCCGCCCGTGGAAACCATAGAGCTGCCAGTCGTCGCTTCCCCCCAGCTGGGGGGGTACAGAGATGTGCTGGGGGTCCAAGGTCCACAGCGAAGACCAGCCAGGTACAGGGGAACCTCTGAAAGGGGGGGTGACTGTCTGGGGACCCTGATGTAAGGGGGGCCCTCTGGGGACCCTGATGTAAGGAAGGCTCACTGGGGACCCTGATGTAAGGGGGGGGCTCTCTGGGGACCCTGATGTAAGGGGAGGCTCTCTTGGGACCCTGATGTAAGGGGGGGGCTCTCTGGAGACCCTGATGTAAGAAGGGGCCCTTTGGGGACCCTGATGTAAGGAGGGGCCCTCTGGGGACCCTGATGTAAGGGGATGCTCTCTGGGGACCCTGATGTAAGGAAGACTCTATGGGGGCCCTGATGTAAGGGGGGCTCTCTGGGGACCCTTATGTAAGGGGGGCTCTCTGGGGACCATGATGTAAGGGGGGCTCTCTGGGTACCCTGATGTAAGGGGGGCTCTCTAGGGACCCTGATGTAAGGAAAGGGCTTTCTGGGGACCTTGATGTAAGGGGGGGCTCTCTGGGGACCCTGATGTAAGGAAGGGGCTCTCTGGGGACCCTGGTATAAGGGGGGGCTCTCTGGGGACCCTGATGTAAGGGAGGCCCTCTGGGGACCCTAATGTAAGGGGGGCTCTCTGGGGAACCTTATGTAAAGGGGGGCTCTCTGGGGACCCTGATGTAGGGAGGGGCTCTCTGGGGACCCTGGTGTAAGGGGAGGCTCTCTGGGGACCCTGAAGTAAGGAAGGGGCTCTCTGGGGACCTTGATGTAAGGAGGGGCTCTCTGGGGACCCTGATGTAAGGAAGGGGCTCTCTGGGGACCCTGATGTAAGGAAGGGGCTCTCTAGGGACCCTGATGCAAAGGCAGGCTCTCTGTGGACCCTGCTGTAAGGGGGAGCTCTCTGGGGACCCTGATGTAAGGAGAGGCTCTCTAAGGACCCTGATGTACAGGGGGGGGGCTCTCTGGGGACCCTGATGTAAAGGGGGGGGACATATTCAGGTACTAATAATGGTACACCTGTTCACACTCAGGCCAGATCTGTGCACCTATTGGGAGCCACACAACTGCCACTGCAAAGTCTCTCAGAGGCACCTGAATGTATAGAATTTTGGGGTTCTAAGTGAAAGGACTAAAAGTACAGTTTTGCTTTAAATATACATTTTGAGATTTTAATATTTTTTTTAGAAATGTAGAGGTCTCCCCAACCTCCAGAGGCCTGGTGGTAACCAGTGTCAGAGAGGGCTGACATTCCTCCTCAGGGACAAGGGAGCTACAGAAAAAATAACCACAATCATTGTTTTTTTAATGTGCATAGAGTTCTTCTTTATTTGCCCATGTCCCTGCAGCCTGTAAAAAAAAAAATGGCTTTCTTAATGAGAAAAAAAAGTGTAGCGCTTAAGTTGCAATGTTAAATATAAACACGTGTGAAACGTAAATATATATATATGTGTTTTAGGTATTTGTCAGAGGTACTCACCCGGGCCGATATTCTGAGAGCTGCTCCCCTTGCGACTAAGCGCACGATGCCTCTGGAGTGGGTACAGAGGACACCGGGCTCAAAGATGCACGGGTTGCCAGCAGGAGTGTAGCAGGTGGTGTGCAGTAGCGTCGTAGACCAGGAGAGGCTGAAGCTGCACTGGGAGTAGACACCTGGCAGGGTTGTGATCAGGTAGAGGTTGCAGAGGTACCAACACGTATACTGAAGGAGGACCCTCGGGAGCATAAGAGAACTGCAAGTCCTGAACACTGAGCGGGAGATAGTCCAGCAAGCAGGCCGAGGGTCAAACACAGGCAACCAGGCAGTAGAAGTATCCAAAGGCAAGCCGGGGGTCAAACACAGGTAAGTAACTCAGAGAATGTCCAGGAGGCAAGCCGGGGGTCAAGCACAGGTAATCAAGCAGTAGAGGTGTCCAGAAGGCAAGCCAGGGGTCAAACACAGGTAAGTAACTCAGAGAATGTCCAGTAGGCAAGCCGGGGGTCAAGCACAGGTAATCAGGCAGTAGAGGTGTCCAAAAGGCAAGCCGAGGGTCAAACACAGGTAAGTAACTCAGAGGAAGTCCAGTAGGCAGGCCGAGGGTCAAACACAGGTAATCAGGCAGAGAGGTATCCAGGAAGCAAGCCAGAGGTCAAACACAGGTAAGTAACTCACGGAAGGACCGGTAGACAGGCCGAGGGTCAAGCACAGGTAATCAAGCAGTAGAGGAATCCAGGAAGCAAGCCAGGGGTTCAAACACAGGTAGTAGCGGTAGCGGTAGTCAGGAGGATTCCGGGTCGGCACTGGTAGTCAGGTAGATGCAGGGTACAGGGTACAGGATACAGGATACAGGATACAGGATACTGGACTGGAGACAGGACTCAGAAGAGACAACAAACCAGCAATTTGGAAGCGGACAGGGAAGGCCTTTTATAGGCCAGGTAACTGGTCAGGTGGGATACCCGGACGAGTGCGCATGCGCACTCGTCTTCCGTCAGCGCCGCGCACAGTGGTGAGGCGTACTGACTGGGTTGTGACACATACCCGAGAGCCGCGGACCCGCGCATGCGCACCTGTTACCCGGCGTACCTGTAAACCTCGTTGCGCCGCTCTACCGCGCGTGCGCAGCCCTGGAACCCGGCGGAGAGACCTGGTATTTCCCTGACAGTGCCCCCCTCCTAAGGGCAGCCTCCGGATGCCCACTTCAGGATGTCTTTGGTGATATTCCCGGATTAAGCGGGGGGCATGAATGTTTTCGGATGGCTCCCAGGAGCAGTCTTCTGGGGGATACCCCTTCCATTTGACAAGATATTGGACCTGCCCTCTTCTTCTTCGGAGATCCAGAATTTTCTCAACCTCGAATTCTTCCTCTCCTTGGATGGTGATGGGAGGAGGAAGTGGCGTTTGCCTATCAGGGAAAGAATTAGCAATTATGGGTTTCAGCAAAGAGGCATGAAAAACTGGGTGAATCCTATAGGAACTGGGGAGATCTAGTTCAAAGGCCACTGGGTTGATCACCCTCTTGACCTCAAAGGGGCCGATGAACCTGGGACCCAATTTCCGAGAAGGACAAGGGAGTTTTAAATTAGCGGTTGATAACCAAACTTTCTCACCAATCTGGAAAGGCGGACATTCCTTCCTGCCCCGGTTGTATTGTACCTCATAACCCTTCTGTGCTTCCTTCATGGCCTGTTGGATCCGGGTGAAGTTGTCTTGGATACTTTTGACTAGGTCCTGTGCAGCTGGAGTAGGGACGTCTGGAATGGAATCTGGAAGAAAAGAAGGGTGATAACCGTAGTTTGCCCAGAAGGGCGTCTGATTAATGGCAGAATGCAAAGAATTATTGTAGGCAAACTCCGCGTAGGGTAGTAAGCCTGACCAGTCATCTTGGGAGTAAGAGCAAAAACACCTCAGGTATTGCTCGAGGGTTTGATTCGTGCGTTCAGTTTGACCGTTGGATTGGGGGTGATATGCTGAAGACATGGAAGTCCTGATTTCAAGGGATTTGCATAGATCTCTCCAGAACCTAGAGGTGAACTGTACCCCTCGGTCCGAGGTGATGTTAGCTGGAACTCCGTGTAACCTTATAATTTCCCTGATGAAGATGTCAGTAGTAGCGGAAGCCGAGGGAGTACCTTTCATGGGTAGGAAGTGAGCCATCTTTGAGAGACGGTCAATGACAACCAGAATCGTGGTGAAGGAATCTGAAGGGGGTAAATCCACGATGAAGTCCATGGAAATCTCCTTCCATGGACGTTCCGGGACAGATAATGGACGTAACAGACCCCAGGATTTAGTGTTGGACCCCTTGTTCCTTTGACAAATGTTGCAAGAGAGAACGTATTCCTGACAGTCTTTTCTCCAGCCCGGCCACCAGTAAGATCGACCTACCAAGTCCACTGTTTTCTGTACTCCAAAATGGCCGGACATCTTGTGGTCATGAAGGGTCTGCAGAACTTGGAGTCTGACAGGAGGAGGGACAAAGATTCGGGCATGGGCCCAGAGTAAATCCTGCTTCCTTTCAAGAAAAGGTAATGTGGGAGAAGAGAACTGGTTGGAAGCCTGTTTGAGGGCTGTGGTTAAGTCAGGCTGAATGGCATGGAGAAAGTTGTGGGCGGATAGGATAGTAGCAGGTTCTTTCGAGGATTCAGTGTCCAGAAACATACGGGATAAGGCATCCGCCTTGCCATTCTTGGAGCCAGGACGGTAAGTGATGTGGAAATTAAATCGGGAGAAGAACAAGGCCCAGCGGGCCTGTCTGGGTCTAAGGCGTTTTGCAGCCCTTAGGTACTCCAAATTGCGGTGGTCAGTGAAGATGAGGATGGGTTGGGAAGCTCCTTCAAGCAGGTATCTCCATTCCTCGAGAGCGAATTTAATCGCAAGTAATTCCCGGTCGCCTACATCATAATTCTTTTCAGGGGGACTTAGTTTTCGGGAGGAAAAGGCGACTGGGTGAAGGAGGGCCTTTGGGCCACTTCTCTGCGATAGGATTGCTCCTAAAGCAGAGTCTGAAGCGTCCACCTCTAGGACATAAGGGAGTTCGGGGTCAGGGTGCTGTAAGATGGGTGCAGAGGAAAAGAGTTCCTTGAGCTTCTCAAAAGCGCTCTGCGCTTGGGGAGTCCACTGGAACTTAACTTGCTGGCGAGTCAGTTGGGTGATTGGGGACACAATGGCAGAAAATCCCTGAATGAACCGTCTATAAAAGTTGGCAAAGCCGATAAAACGTTGGACTGACCTCTTGTCCGTGGGAGCAGGCCAATCCTGGATGGCCTTCACTTTTTGGGGATCCATCAGTACTCCTCCGGTGGTTATGATGAAGCCCAGGAACTGGATGGTATCAGTCTCGAACTCGCATTTCTCTCCCTTGACGTAGAGCCCGTGTTTGCGGAGGATGAGAAGAACTTTCCGGACATGTTGACGATGGGCTTCTAGGGAATCGGAGAAAATCAAGATATCATCAAGATATACAATGAGGAAGTTATCCAAATACTCACGAAAAATGTCATTGACAAGGTGCTGGAAGGTAGCTGGGGCATTACAAAGTCCAAACGGCATGACCAGGTACTCAAAATGGCCGAATCTGGACCTAAAAGCCGTCTTCCATTCATCCCCAGAGCGTATTCTAACTAAATTGTAGGCCCCACGAAGATCCAGCTTGGTAAACACTTTGGCAGTCCTGAGCCGTTGAAAAAGTTCGGGAATGAGCGGAAGTGGGTACCTGTTCTTGATCGTAATTTTATTGAGTTCCCTGTAATCTACACAGGGTCTGAGGGAACCGTCTTTCTTTTCAACAAAGAAGATCCCAGCCCCTGCTGGCGAAGAAGATGGTTGGATGAACCCTTTGGCAAGATTCTCGTCGATATATACCCGTAGGGCTTCAAGCTCAGTTTCAGACAAAGGGAAAATCCTTCCGAAGGGGATCTCAGCCCCTGGTAGGAGATCAATCGGACAATCGTAAGAGCGGTGAGGGGGAAGAACTTCTGCCTTTTTTTCATCGAAGATGTCCATAAAGTCTTGGTAGGGTGTTGGGACGTGTTGCAGGTCCTTGGCACTGGGTTGCAAGGCAAGATGGGTGAGAGGTACTGCGGGTTGATCCGGAAGGCAGTGCTGCAAGCAGTAAGAGGAGGAGAACTCCACTTCCTTGTTGACCCAGTCAATCCGAGGGTTGTGAGCCAGTAGCCAGGGGTACCCCAGGATGATGGGGAACATGGGAGAATGGATAATGTCAAAACGTAAGAGTTCCTGATGACCTGATTTGGTGCAGGTCAGGATGGGAGCGGTTTCCTGGGTAACCGGTCCCGAGCAGGGTGGAGAGCCATCAGCTAGCTGGATCTGAAGAGGTTGTTTCTTGGTAGCTAAAGGGAGGTTCAGGTGTCGTGCCAGGGTCAGGTCCATGAAGCAACTGCAGGCTCCAGAGTCAAGGATGGCTCCCAACTGGAAAGACTCTCCCGCTACCTGTAGGGAGAGTGGAACAGACAGATGAAAATGCGGCACTTTAACAGAGTGTGAACTTGAGAGGGACCCAGAAGGACACTTACTGGGTCTTATGGGGCATTTCTGTAGGTAGTGCCCCGTGCCCCCACAGTAGAGGCAGAGGTTGGCTTGACGACGACGGAGCCTTTCTTCAGCAGATAGGGGGGACCGTGCCAGGCCCAGCTGCATGGGTTCCCCATGAGGAGGGGAGCGAGAGTTCCAAGAAGGAGAAGGTGCTGGAGGGACCCGGGGCATCGTCCAGGTGGGACGAGGGCTCTGCAGTCTCTCTGCTCGCCGTTCTCGTAGTCGACGGTCAAGTTTAATGACAAGTTGGCAGAGATCTGTGAAGGTACTTGGGATCTCTCCTCGAGCCAGTTCATCCTTTAATACCTCGGATAGCCCTAAACGGAATTGATATTTTAGGGCTGATTCGTTCCAGTCAGTATCAGCTGCCCATTTGCGGAAATCTACTACATAGTCCTCTACAGGTCTTCTCCCCTGGGATAGGGTATGCAGGGTGGTTTCTGCTGTACCTGTGCGTTGGGAGTCCTCGTAGAGTGCTGCCATAGCGGAAAAGAAAGTCTCTACAGAATTCAATTGTGGGCTTTTCTGTTCCATCAAATGGTGCGCCCAGGATTGAGGGTCGTCAGAAAGGAGAGAGATGATGAACCCTACTTTAGTGGATTCCAACTGGAAGGTCCTGGGTTGTAGGGCTAGGTGAAGCAAACAGGAGTTTTTAAAAGAGCGAAATTTCCTTCGGTCCCCGGAAAAACGTTCTGGTGTGGGGACCCTGGGATCAGGATGGGACACATCATAGGCAGGGAGAGCACCTCCAGGTGTTGATAGAAGAGTGGAAGTGCTGGCTACCGGGGGTGACTGGTCCGCTTGGTTTGGGGATAAGGTCAGATGCTGAAGACGCCCCTCGATCTGAAAGTATCCATCCTGGAGGCGTTGTACAGCCTGGGTAAGGGTTGTCACCTGCTGGCATAAGGCCTCAAGGGGTGAACCAGCTCTGTCGGCCTCGGACATTGGCTGGTTTGTACTGTCAGAGGTACTCACCCGGGCCGATATGCTGAGAGCTGCTCCCCTTGCGACTAAGCGCACGATGCCTCTGGAGTGGGTACAGAGGACACCGGGCTCAAAGATGCACGGGTTGCCAGCAGGAGTGTAGCAGGTGGTGTGCAGTAGCGTCGTAGACCAGGAGAGGCTGAAGCTGCACTGGGAGTAGACACCTGGCAGGGTTGTGATCAGGTAGAGGTTGCAGAGGTACCAACACGTATACTGAAGGAGGACCCTCGGGAGCATAAGAGAACTGCAAGTCCTGAACACTGAGCGGGAGATAGTCCAGCAAGCAGGCCGAGGGTCAAACACAGGCAACCAGGCAGTAGAAGTATCCAAAGGCAAGCCGGGGGTCAAACACAGGTAAGTAACTCAGAGAATGTCCAGGAGGCAAGCCGGGGGTCAAGCACAGGTAATCAAGCAGTAGAGGTGTCCAGAAGGCAAGCCAGGGGTCAAACACAGGTAAGTAACTCAGAGAATGTCCAGTAGGCAAGCCGGGGGTCAAGCACAGGTAATCAGGCAGTAGAGGTGTCCAAAAGGCAAGCCGAGGGTCAAACACAGGTAAGTAACTCAGAGGAAGTCCAGTAGGCAGGCCGAGGGTCAAACACAGGTAATCAGGCAGAGAGGTATCCAGGAAGCAAGCCAGAGGTCAATCACAGGTAAGTAACTCACGGAAGGACCGGTAGACAGGCCGAGGGTCAAGCACAGGTAATCAAGCAGTAGAGGAATCCAGGAAGCAAGCCAGGGGTTCAAACACAGGTAGTAGCGGTAGCGGTAGTCAGGAGGATTCCGGGTCGGCACTGGTAGTCAGGTAGATGCAGGGTACAGGGTACAGGATACAGGATACAGGATACAGGATACTGGACTGGAGACAGGACTCAGAAGAGACAACAAACCAGCAATTTGGAAGCGGACAGGGAAGGCCTTTTATAGGCCAGGTAACTGGTCAGGTGGGATACCCGGACGAGTGCGCATGCGCACTCGTCTTCCGTCAGCGCCGCGCACAGTGGTGAGGCGTACTGGCTGGGTTGTGACAGATACCCGAGAGCCGCGGACCCGCGCATGCGCACCTGTTACCCGGCGTACCTGTAAACCTCGTTGCGCCGCTCTACCGCGCGTGCGCAGCCCTGGAACCCGGCGGAGAGACCTGGTATTTCCCTGACAGTATTAATCTTAAGTGAAAAAGTGAATCCACCAAAGGACTACATAAGCTTGAATAATAAATAAGTCCACCCAAGGGCTAAATGAACAAAAACAGAAAAAAAACAAAAAACAAAAGTCTATTGCTGCTTTTCCGGTGATTGTTCCGAACAATCTCTCAAGTGCACAATAGAAAACAAAGTCCAGATAAAAATTGTGATCTGATAAGCAAGTGTGAGAATACAACCACTAGTGTGACCCTTTAGAGGATAGGAAGATGACACCACCACCGTAATTAGGGAGGAGGCTTCCCGGATAATATTGACCTGGCGGGGCTTACACCACCCAAGTCAAAAAGGCTTGTTGGTTAGAATAAACCCAATGAAGATAGCAGGTCCTGTATCACATCCCCGGAGCTGCATCAAACCATCAAATCATCAATAGTAACCATCATAAGATATCCAAACATCAAACGGGAGGTAGAAGCTCGGTATCATAAATCATAAACCATGCAAAAAGAAAGCCAGCATAGCGTGATACCGTTTCACAAATTTTTATTAAAAAAGAGTATAAAAATGAACACTCACATTTCAATCGATCGTAATAGGCATAAAAGTAAACAGCGATGTCTGTAAGGGGGTCTACCCAACGCGTTTCGACTACACAGTCGTCATCTGGGGTATGGAGCCCATCAAAAAGCATTGCTTAAAAAGAGCTGATGACCCCAGGGTGTGCGTGACGCTGGAAGAACTTCTGCCGGACATCACTTCCGGTCACTCGTTCCGGAAGTGAAGATATCATATATTAAGGCCAGCGAAAAAATGTCAAAATATGCCCTCTGAATATACCCACATTTGAGTAGTTTATATTACACCACCTCAAACATAAACTACCTCCTAAAGAGCGGCAGCTCCTCTCCGGGAGGTGTGTTCATCTTGGATCTCGTAGCCAAGCCTCATTCTAAAAACGAGGCTGAGCAAGCCAGCGCCAACATCCGCCACAGGAGAACCAAGCCTCGTTGTGGGGACGAAGCCGACACAGTGACCATGCCCCGCTACAACCACGAGGCAAGGTCACCTGACAACAACAACCGGAAGAGCCAAGCCTTGCTACGGAACCCGGAAGAAGGCATTCATCCCTCATTGTATCGCAGCGCCAGACCTCGTTATAAGAACGGGGCCTGGAGCTGCGAATTGCTATAGCCATAGCCACAGCCATAATCTGCCACACATAGAAGTAGCCAAACACTGTAGCTAACACAGAGGGCCAGCACATAAACTCTGTAATGCTTTGCGTCTATCTATTAAGTGGTAAAACCAAGGAAGCTTAGACTTCTGAAGTGTATCAATGCTTTACTAAACAAGGAAAAATCTGCACATACAAACTGTAGGATGAACAATACAACACAACTTATAGCTTACAAAATATATGCCTACACATATAAGCATGTATAATATGTGCACATTAAGCAAACTAAACAATTGGGGGCTCGTCCGGGATTTGTGCTAAAATTTCAACTGAAGCAGACCTGTGTACCTGTGTGTTTTGTTGCTTGTGCTGGGGGAAAAATGCTGCGTACACTGTTTAGGAGGAGTAAGGCTGCAAAGATTTCTGGTTTCCAGGAGGACTTGAAGGCATGCACCCTTCCTATCTGGGCCAGAAATAGTCAGTGGATGCCTGTTGCAAAGGAGCTAGCTAGATATGCTTCTCCTTTGAACAGAGCTTGGGGGGATGGAGTCCTGGATCTTTCCTCAGATTTTAGTCTAAAGCGTTTTGGGTTCGGTAAGGGAGAGATGCAGGCAGTTGCTGTGTTTGGTTTGCATTTCCTGCATGCTCTACATATTGAATCTGAAAAGAGGGAAAAGGCAGAATTAGAAAGAGTTTTACTGAAGGAGCAGCTTGCAGGGGCATCCAAGTGTTTGGAAGAAACTGCAAGCAAGGCAAAAGATTTAGGAAGGAGGGTAATCAAAGTTAAACCTGCAGTGGCTTCGAAGTGTGTTCAAACCCCTGTAGGCAGAGCTGAAGATTTAAATGAGCGGTGTGCAGCCCTCATGACCAAGTCTAATGATGCCCTAACAAAGGACAAAGGCCCAAAGCCTGTAAGCAGAAGTAAATGGGCGGGTCGAACTGGCATGTAGTCAGTCACCCAAGGTGCACCACATCCAAATTATAAATAATTACTTACGGCTACACCACAGCGTAGGGTCATCACTTACAATGTTAGTCAAAACCTTCACCATAAACTCGGTGTAAAGACAGTGAAAAATACAAGAATGACCTAGTCACTACTACCACTTTAGAGGGATAAACTGTCACTGCAGTGCAGTATATCACCTGTTTGGCAGCTCCAATGACAACAAATGTCTAAAAATTAAATACATTAAAAAATGTGGAAATAATATTTTTATGTACACACGACCGGACTTTTCGACAGACTGAATTCCGTCTGACCTTTTGACGGACTTTCGACGGACTTCCGTTGAATCGGACTTGTCTACACACTATTACACCAAAGTCTGACGGATTTGACCGTGATAATGTACGACCGGACTAGAATAAGGAAGTTCATAGCCAGTAGCCAATAGCTGCCCTAGAGTCGGTTTTCGCCCGTCGGACTAGCATACAGACGAACGGATTTTTCGACCGGACTCAAGTCCGTCGGAAAGATTTGAAACATGTTCTAAATCTAAAGTCTGTCTGATTTTTCGACAGCAAACGTCCGATGAAGCCCACACACGGTCGAATTATCCGATGGATTCCTTCCGTCGGACATTTGCTCTTGAAAAGTCCGGCCGTATGTACACGGCATTAGACATTCCTAGGATTGTGAATGGTATTATATATGACCCAATTTGATTTAGCATGCTCTTTCCATCTTGCACTGTTTTGTGAGCATACCATTACGATGTGTGAAGGGTTTTACCTCCTTGCTGGATGTCTTTCTACATTTTGTATTTCTTGCTCTTTTGAGCTTTTCTGGTATGTTGTACAATGCCCATGTTTTCTCATCATATCGATGCCATGGGGCTCACAACAAAAGGCATTATCAAGTTACATCCCTTGATGACCTCACTTGTGTTGGGCCTGTTGTGACATGAATAAGTCAAACTAATGCACCTCTCTTTTCTTCAATTCAGGTCACAGAGGCGCTCAAGCGTGTGAACTTTTCACTACTGAACAATGAAATAAGCTTCAACGTGTATGGTGATTCTCCAACGGGATATGATATTGTCTTCTGGAACTGGTTTGGTCATACTCCATTTCTGAATGTTGGGTCCTACCCCAGCTTAGGAAAACTTGATATCAATTTCCAAAATATTATCTGGCAAACCTCAAACAATGCGGTTAGTTACGATTTAGGGAGGGGGTGTTATTAAGTAGGCAAATACAGTGAGAGATCCAGCTAAAACAAAAACAGAGCAACTTGCATTGGTGAAATGACCTCAGCCAATAAAATAAAAATAATGTAATAATGAGCTTTGGGCAGACATCTTTTTTTAGAGGCCAGCATTATATAAAAGCCCCTTCACCTGGCTGCACTAATCATCTAGCAAATTGGTAATCATATTTTTAATTAAGCTTTTGTGCATTAGCCAAACTTATACCAGGGAATCAGAGATTTCCTGACTGAGTGGCCCATGTGTACCACAAATTTAGCCCACAACATCTTGCATGTATACATTTTTTTGGCTCATGACCCCAATCTTGGCAATATACAGGTATCTCACTGGCAATAGATGGACAACTGTTGAATATATAAATAGTACAGTGGTATATACAGACAGCCCAGTGGCAATTTACAGGCAATTGAGACACATACAGTGGATATAAAAAATCTACACACCCCTGTTAAAATGTCAGGTTTCTGTGATGTAAAAAAATGAGACAAAGATAAATCAGTTGAAGAACAAACTGAAATCTTCTAGGGGGGAGTAAAAACAATAAACTAAAATAATGTGGTTGCATACGTGTGCACACCCTCTTATAACTGGGGATGTAGCTGTGCTCATAATTAAGCAACCACATTTAAACTCATGTTAAATAGTAGTCAGTACACACCTGCCATCATTTAAAGTGCCTCTCATTAACCCCAAATAAGCTTCAGCTGTTATGTAGGTCTTTCCTGACATTTTCTTAGTTGTATCTTACAGCAAAAGCAATGGTCTGTAGAGAGCCTCCAAAACATCAGAGGGATCTCATTGTTAAAAGGTATCAGTCAGGAGAAGGGTGCAAAAGAATTTCCAAGGCATTAGATATACCATGGAACACAGTGAAGACATCATCAAGTGGAGAAAATATGGCACAACAGTGACATTACCAATAACTGGACGTCACCCCAAAATTGATAAAAAGACGAGAAGAAAACTGGTCTGGGAGACTCCCAAGAGGCCTACAGCAACATTAAAGGAGTTGCAGGAATATCTGAAAAGTACTGGCCGTGTGGTAAATGTGACAACAATCTCCTGTATTCTTTATATGTCTGAGCTATGGGGTAGAGTGGCAAGATGGAACCCTTTCTTATGAAGAAAAACATCTAAGCCTGGCTAAATTTTGCAAAAACACATCCCAAGTCCCCCAAAAGCATGTGGGAAAATGTGTTATGGTCGCATAAAACCAAGGTTGAACTTTTTGGCTATAATTCCAAAAGATATGTTTGGTGCAAAAACAACACTGCACATCACCAAAAGAACAACATACCCACAGTGAAGCATGGTGGTGATAGCATCATGCTTTGGGGCCATTTTTCTTCAGCTGGAACAGGGGCCTTAGTCAAGGTAGAGGGAATTATGAACAGTTCCAAATACCAGTCAATATTGGCAGAAAACCTTCAAGCTTTTGCTAGAAAGCTGAACATGAAGTTCATCTTTCAGCATGACAACGGCCCAAAGCATACATCGAAATCAACAAAGGAATGACTTCACCAGAAGAAGATTCAAGTTTTAGAATGGCCTAGCCAGAGTCCATACCTGAATCTGATTGAAAATCTGTGGGGTGATCTGAAGAGGGCTGTACACAGGAGATCCCCTCGCAATCTGACAGATTCGGAGTGTTTTCGCAAACAAGAGTCAAGAGAATTGCCAAGTTAAGATGTGTCATGCAGATAGACTCATACCCAAAAAGACTGAGCGTTGTAATAAAATCAAAAGATGCTTCAACAAAGTATTAGTTTAACCTCCCTGGCGGAGGTTTGGCTCCGGGTGAAATTTCAGTACCATTAGTGGTAACCCCAAGCCACACTCGGGATTGTATTGCAGGATCCTGGAAGAGGTTACTTACATTGTCCCCATGATCCCGTGATGTACTCCCGCTGTGTCCGGCTGCCGGATCTTCCACCCATTGCTCTGTGTGTTCCGGCTCCGTTCCCTGCGAGCATTGCGACGCATGGGGGTGGAACCGGCAGCAATTTAAAAAAGTATAAAACACATACACAATACATTGTAATCTTTCTCGTTTAAGATTTTTATTTTCACTTAAAGGAACAATACACAACAAAAAAGAAAAGCATAACGATATAGTACATATATTTACAGTCATATATGGGATATCGTATTAGTCAAATAACATAGATAAAAGTACTTGTGGTTCAAAATATGAGATGGGGACTTAAGATATAGGAACACTATAAGAAGGGCGTATGTATTAACCTAATATGTACTAGAGTAGCATCTTCGAACCTTGCCCAGATGCCATAGTATCATGCCTCCAGACCACTTTACCACCCCAAGTGGGTTCAAACTGTGGTAGAGTGGGGGCAATTAGGAGAATTAAGTGTTTTATTAACCAAGGTTGTATGTTAAGTGTAAAGGATACATACCAAAGTGAGTGTGTATAGACCCAAAAAAAAAATATATGTATATCTTTAGCATTTACCATGTTCCTATACATGTTAGTAGTCTATTTGGAGGACAATTGTACTTATTGCAGAAAGAATATATGATGTTACAATGAAAAAGTCCCATATGCCTACATCATGAAAAGAAAAGGAAAAGAGGGAAAGAAGGAAGGGGACAGAAGGAGGAAGTCTCTCCAGGTGGTGGTTTGCATAGTAGGTAACTTACTGGAGCAAGGTGTTTGAGATAATTGGTACATTATTGAGGTAACAGTAATGACTGGTCAAAGTCAGGTGGGAAGTAATGTTTTACCCAAGGTTGCCAGATCTGCGTAAATTTATTAATTTTATTATCTTCAATAGCCGACATTTTAGCGTGGGTTAAAGCTCTATTCATTCTGTGTTTGGCTTCTGCTACTATCAATGTTTTAGATTTCCAGGCTTTAGCTATGGTTTGTTTAGCTGCGGTGCTAAGTTGAAGGAATAATTTAAATTGGGAATGTGATAGTGATGGTGGTTTCAGGTTAAGTAGAGCCATAGCTGGATCGGGAGTAATAGTGCATTCGAGAGCTTTAGAAGCCATATCAAAGATGTTAGCCCAGAATTCTTGAACTACCGGACATTGCCACCATATGTGGAAATGGGTACCTGGGGAAGGGCATCCTCTAAAGCAATTGTTAGGGTATGTCGGGATGAATTTAGCAATTCTGGCTGGCACCAGATACCATCTAGCTAGGACCTTAAAGTTAGTTTCCAAAGCAAAGCAATTTGTAGAGGAATTTTTAGTAGCTATCCATATGTTAGACCAGTCATTAGTGTTGAAAACACGGTTCATATCTATAGCCCATTTGTCAGTATAAGAGGGTAAAACATCGTTAGGTAGAGTAGTGAGCTGATGATATAACAAAGATATTAGACCCCTGATATGAGGATCACTTTTACAAATACGTTCAAATTGAGACATTTGGTTAAGCATAGATCCAGTCATGAGAAGAGGAGTATAAAAGTTTTTAATTTGCAAGTATCGGAAGATTTCTGATCTAGGAAGCCCATAATTATCACATAGTATAGGGAAATCCAGGATATTAGTGTTATTACATACTTGGTGAAGCCGGGATAAGTTTGAAGTAGACCAGGCGGAAAATGATTTCGGATACTTCCAGGCTGGGTAGAAAGCTGGATTACTGAGGAATGAGAGAAGAGGGTTGTGTGTAGATTGAAGGTTGTAAGGTTTACCAAATCTGTCCCAAATAGATAAGGAATGCTTCGTAATGGGGTTAGAAATATGCGACCTATCATTGGGATGTATCCATAAAATATTAGCAAGAGATATAGGATCGCAGTCGATGGATTCAATGGACACCCAAAGGGGTATTTCCGCAGTAGAATGATATTTTGGGAGAAGTGAGAGTTGTGCAGCATTGTAATAAGAGGCGAAGTTTGGTAAACCTAAACCTCCCTTCAATTTACTAAGGTATAACGTGGCCTTTGGTATCCGTGGTTTTGTTTTACCCCAAATAAAAGCTAAGACTCTGCGCTGTACGATCCTGAGGAAGTAAGCTGGTAATGGGATGGGTAGAACCCTGAATAGGTATAAAAATTTCGGTAGGATCGACATCTTAATAGCATTTATTCGTCCCAACCAAGATAATGGAAGGGAAGACCATTGCTTCATATAATTAGTGATTTGTTTAAGTAGTGGGAGATAGTTAGCCCTAAATAAATCTTTAAGTGTAGTTGTGAGTTGTACACCTAAATAAGGTAATTGAGTAGGAACCCAGTGGAACGGTAGGGTGGATTGGAGTTGCAAGAGATCATTTTGTTCCAAGGAAATATTAAGGATATTAGATTTTGTGGGGTTAATTTTGAGTCCGGAGACTATAGCAAATTTATCTAATGTATTCAATAGGTTTGGAGCAGATATATGTGGCTGAGATAAAAAAACAAGGATATCATCAGCAAAAAGACATAGTTTATGTTGATAACCGCCTAATTCGATACCTTTGATATCTAAATTTGATCTGATTAATTGAGCTAATGGTTCAATAAGAAGGGCGAAAAGTAGGGGAGATAAGGGACAGCCCTGTCTTGTACCTCTACAGATATTCATCATGGCAGATTTATAGCCAGAGTACTTAATGTATGCTTTTGGATGATCATACAGTGAAGAAATCCATTTTAGAAAATGATTCCCAAATCCCCATTTTTGGAGCATATATTGCATGTATGGCCAGGTGACAGTATCAAACGCCTTTCTGATATCTAGGGATATGAGGCATGACGGGATACGTCTAGTCTTAGCTGCGTGCATGAGTAAGAGAGCGCGTCTGATGTTGTCACCTGCCTGTCTCTTAGGCATAAAGCCAGTTTGATCTCGGTGGATTAATTGACCTATAATGTTATTAAGACGAGTTGCCAAAATTTTAGCTAGTAACTTGATATCAAGGTTGAGGAGGGATATAGGGCGAAAGTTCGTCCATGAAGTAGTATCTGAGTGGGGTTTGGGAATCATTACTATAATAGATGTAAGCGTTTCAGTACGAAAGGATTGGTTAGTAAGGATTGAGTTAAAGGCTCTGGTTAAAATCGGTGCTAGAATATGCGAAAATTGCTTATAATACAGTGCCGAAAACCCATCTGGGCCCGGTCTCTTATGAGGTTTTAAGAGTTTTATAGCAGACAGAACTTCAGGGGTTGTTATAAGGCTCTCAAGATTATTGCACTGTGTCTGATCTAGGGTAGGGAGCATAATATTAGAAAATAAGGCGTCTGCTTTTGACGTATCAAACTCTTGGCTAGAGGAGTAAAGCTTAGATAGATTGGAGTGGAACACATCAAGTATTTTTACAGGGTTGCTGGTATAACCATCACGTGTAATTTTCAATCTAAAGGAGGACTGTGCTTTATGTATTGTTTTTAAGCTACGTGCCATAAGAGTATTAGGTTTGTTAGCCTGTAGGTATTGGGTGTGTTGGCGTTTACGCATTAATTTGTCTGCAGAATCTGATAAAAATAGGTCTAGGTCTAGGCGTGCCTTATCTAACCTTGTGTGGTTTATAGTAGTCGGGTCAGATTGGAAATTTGAATGACATGTATTAAAAGAAGCTTCCAATTTTGCGAACAAAAGTTTACGCTCTTTCTTAAGTGTTGATGCTAATTGAATAAGATTACCTCTAATAACGGATTTATGGGCTTCCCACAAAGTAAGGGGAGATACATCGTCTGTATCGTTAATAGAGATGTACTCGGAAATCGCTTGTTCAATTAATGATTTATGAGATGGATGGGTTAATAGGGAATCATTAATGTTCCAATTTGTATCATAAGATCTAGGGATTGTTGAGGCAATGGTGGTGAAAACCGCACAATGGTCAGACCACGGAAGTGGGATAATTTTAGATGTAACTATTTCAGGTAATAAACTTGATGGGACTAGGATATGATCGATTCGAGAAAATGATTTATGTGGATATGAATAGTGTGTATAACGTCTATTAGTGGGGTTAATTTCCCTCCATGTATCTACTAGTTTGTGTGCTAAAAGCAAGGGCTGTAGGGTCAATTTGTTAGTACTAGTATTAGGGGTTATCGGAGATTTATCTAAAAAGGGGTATACCGTAGCATTGGAGTCTCCACATAGAATTATCGTACCAAATTTATGTGTGTTAACAGTTTGAAAGAGATGAGCTAAAAAAGCTAATGGTCGTTTATTTGGGGCGTAATAGGAGACAATAGTAATAGGGGCATCAGAAAGATAGCCAGTAAGTAGAATGTATCTACCTTCTGGGTCGTTTAGTTGGGACACAAGAGTGAAGGGGGTGTTACGATGGAAGCCTATGAGAGTACCCCTCTGCTTAACAGAAGCAGATGCAGCATAAAATTGTGGATATGTTGACGAGAGAAATTTGGGCTGGGCATTTGCTTTAAAATGGGTTTCCTGTAAACATATAATGTGGGCTTTTTTAGCGTGAAAAGTGCGCATAGCTTTTGAACGTTTGTGGGGGATGTTAAACCCTTGAACATTTAAAGATAAGACATTTATGGGGGCCATAGCTGTACTAAATGTGATGATATAGCATAAAAAACACAACTTACTTCTAGTTTTGTATCCACCACCTGGAGAGAGGAGAGAGTAAAGAGGATAGAAGGGAAAAAAGTAGAATATAAAAGGAAAAGTCGAACAACCCTATTATAATAGCAAACTAACAATAGAGATGGGTAATAAAACAGGGTGTGGGAACGTCTATGGAGCTTAATCTTAAAGCTCCCAGAGGTTCCAATGCCATCCGCAGGGACCCGCATAATCCTAGCGGGTATCTGGAGATGGTACTAGGGGCAGCAAGAAATTCCTGAGGGGAGAGAAGCACCGGAGGACCACTTAAGAGGAAAAAAAAAAAAAAAAGAGGTACACCAAAAGTCTATTAGAAGCCAAGGCCTAAATGGGGAAAAAAAGGTTATTCATGTTTAAGTAAATACTTTGATTGAATTACTAATAAGAATATATTGAAAAAAGAGATAGAAAAAAAAAAAAAAAAAATATTAAAAGGAAAAAAGAAAAAAAAGGGTGGATCAGTGGAGTAGTAATAGTATAGGCCTCGGGTGTTGATATACAAAAAGCGGGGAGAAGGGTCCAGTTTTTACAGTAAATAGTCTGATGAAGACCTGTAAGTGGGGTAAAGATTTCTGCCGACCAGCAATCTTTGCTGGAGATAGGTGTAGGTTGAGCTTTTGAGCTTGTGTTTCAGTCCATTGAGTCTTCATTGGAGGGGGGGGCCGAATTTTCAAACCTTCCACGTTTGTGGATGTGTTGACGAGCAGATAGAGAAGCTCCTTCAGAATTCGGCACAATATTTTTCTGAGGAAATTTTGAGGCTGAACGTCTGCGAGGATGATCATTAGGAATAGATCTGTCGGCTATACCCATTTCAATCAGGGCGGATTGTAAGTCTTCCTGAGTTCTGCAGATGAATTTCGTTTCCAGATGTGTAAAGCGTAGGGAAAAGGGGAATCCCCAATGATATGGAATGTTATGCTGTTGCAGAATCTGTAATTGAGGTTTAAGAGCACGCCGTTTAGCGACCGTTAGGGGAGAGATATCAGCAAAAAGTTGGTACGTGTATCCCTGGAATTGCAGGGAATCTTTATCCCTAGCTGCCGCCAGTAATTGCTCCTTGGATCTGTAATAGTGAAATTTAGCAATTATATCTCTGGGGGGGCCGTTTGTTTTGCGAGGGGCTAAAGCTCTGTGTACTCTGTCGAGTTCCAGTCTTTCCACTGGTATGCCAGGTTGTAGTTCTTGGAATAAAGCTATTATAGTGGCTTGGAGATCTATGACTGTCTCTGGAATTCCTCTGATTCTCAGGTTCGCTCTTCTATCCCTATTTTCCTGATCTTCTAAACGTGACTGTAATAATAGATTTTCTTCTTTTAAATTCTCCAGTTCTGAGGTGTTTTGCTGGGCATGGCTATGTAAATTATCCACTCTAATTTCTAAGTCGGCGGTTCTCTGGCCCAGTTCTCTAATCTCCTTTGTTAATTTATCAGTTATTCTGTCAGAGGTTTTTTTTAATGCTTTTTGTAGCATGTTTTCAAATTTTTTAAACATGTCATTATGTATATCTTGCTGAGATACCTCAGCATCTGTATCTGACTCTGCAGTATCTTCAGTTATCTGAGGGGGCGCTTTCCCATAACACTGTATGGGAGCCTGTGAGGTGATTGCCGTCGCCATTTTGGCCGCCTGTCTGGCCGGCGCTGTTTTTGCCAAGGTAGCCTTAAATTTAGCCTTCTGGCCCCGCAGGACCATTGTATTATTACCTGGGGTCCTTCGTGGGGCTTTGTGAGTTATTTTGTACCTCGGGCGGTACCGCTGTGACCTGTAGTCCTCCGGTGTTCTCTCCCCTCGGAGCGGAGCTCAGACAAGCATTACCGCTCGCTCTGGCTCCCGCGCATGCGCCCCAATACATTGTAATCTTATTGGATTACATTACTGTATCAAATAATTTGACCTCAGTTTGTCCCCAATGCTTTGTCCAGTGCCTCGCCTGCAGTTTTACTGTTCTTTCTGCCTGGAAACTGGAGAACATCTATAGCATCCAAAAAGCGTGCCTGTACATCAAAATCAGTTTATGACCTGCTTGAAAACAGCGATAGCGATTTAGAATCACTTGTTGAATTGAGTGATAGTGATTTGTGGGGAAATTTTTCATCAGACACAGAAAGTGATTTCAGCGACGATTCTGCGATTGAGCTCAGTGATGTGAGGACTTGGTGCTCTATTGACTGTGGTACAGATCACAAGATTCCCATTTACTGGATCACCTGATATGAAAGTGGACATTGAAGATGACAACCCCTTGGCATACCTACAACTATTTCTGACCGTTATTGAAAAAATAGTTCCGGAGACAAACCTGTACCAAGAGCAACAAGCTACTACACATCGGAAGTTTCCAAGAAATAGAAGGTGGGAACCAGTGACCAAAGATGACATTTGGAAATTTCTGGGCCTAATAAGATTTCAGGGAGGGGTGGGGACAACTAACAAATTACTAGCCACTCCATTCTTTGGCACGATCACGTCAGAGTACAAATTTTCCCCCCGATAATTAAATATTTGCACTTCGAAAACAACAAAGAATTTGATGAAACTACTTATCCAGAACCAAAACTCAAGAAAATTTGGTAAATATATCAAATTATTCTGAAGAATTTCCAACAGAGCTATGTGCCAGATAGAGATATTAGCAAAGATGAAAGTCTAATGGCCTACAAGGGAAGGCTCAGCTGGATACAATACATTGCATCAAAGAGAGCACGATTTGGCGTAAAATCCTCTATCTATCTATCTATCTATCTATCTATCTATCTATCTATCTATCTATCTATCTATTCTATCTATCTATCTATATCTATCTATTTATCTATCTGTCTATTTATCTATCTATCTATTCTATCTCTCTATCTGTCTTTCTATCTGTCAGTCATATAAACTGGGAAAGGCACAAATTTCAACCCAAAATACAGCAACTACGGAATGGCAACATATTCCGTTCTTTTACTGAGTGAGCCATGGCTAAATCAGGGCGCGTAAATACCGATAACTTTTATACATCTCCTGAACTTTATGAGTTTCTTCTGCAGAACAAAACGGAGGCATATGGAACCATTGGGGCTAACCGGCGCAACATGCCGCCAATGTTTGGCAGTAAGAAGCTAAAAACAGGAGAAATGGTTGCCTGGCGGAAAGGCAAAATGATGGCACTGCGATGGCGTGACAAAAAAGATGTGTGCCTAATGAGTACAGTCCATAATACCTCCACTGTTATGGTACACACAAAAGGTGGGAAAGAAATCATGAAGCCAGTAGTGATAGACTACAATAACACCATGGGAGGTGTTGACAGAGCCGACCAAGCAAGACATTCTACCCAGCAATGAGGAAACAGCAAAAAAACTACTACAAGAAGATCTTCAAGCATCTTCTTGAGCAATGCTTGTGGAATGCCTACATTCTGCTAAAAAAAAAAAAAAAAGAGTGACAAGCCTGTGATCCATTCTGACTTTATTTGGAAAGTTGCTGAACTGATCTTCATGAACCACCAATGGCTTTGAATAGAGCTGGATGTCGTGCTGCTGGTGTTGTCAACCCAGAAAGCCTGACTGGTCGTCACTTCATGGACCACATCCCACCAACTGAGAAAAAGTCAGCACCTACAAGGATGTGCTTGGTTTGTTGCTCGAAGCGAGATTACAGTGCAGTGGCGGTGCGTGCATAGAGGGCGCAGGAGCGCCGCCCCCCCTCTCCTGCACCGCTCTATCACCAATAGATAGATTCATGCATTGCATGAATCTATCTATTGTCACCGCTGCCGCCCCCTATTCAGGTGTCCGGCCCCTGATCGGGCGCCGGGCATCTGAATTACAGTGGGGGGGGTGTTGCTGGAAGCGCCCCTATTAGAGCTGTAAGCTCTAATAGGGGACCTTATTAGAGCGGTGTGCTCTAATAGGCTTCCCTTAGTGTAAACAGCGGGCGCAATGCTTTGCGTTCGCTGCTTACACAGTATTGTGTTAGGGAAGCGAATACATCGCTTCCCTAACACAGACCCGCCTCTCAGCCAATCAGGTTGCCAGGTCTGTTACCTGTCACCTGATTGGCTGAAGTCACAGGCGCTGTGATTGGACGCTAGGCGTCCAATCACTGCAGAAGAAGACAGGAGGAGCGCGGGAGAAGACATCCGACGGAGACACCGCTCGTCGCCTGACGCCGTCACCAGCTGCACACGGGGACAAGGTAAGTGCAGAGGGCAGGCAGGGGGCACAGTGGCAGCACTTAAGGGGCACAGTGGCAGCACTTAAGGGGCACAATGGCAGAACTTAAGGGGCACAATGGCAGAACTTAAGGCGCAGTGGCAGAACTTGGGGCACAGTGGCAGAACTTGGGGCACAGTGGCAGAACTTGGGGCACAGTGGCAGCACTTGGGGCACAGTGGCAGCGTTTAATGGGCACAGTGGCAGCGTTTAATGGGCACAGTGGCAGCGTTTGTTTGCGCCCCCCCCAAAAATTTTGAGCACCAGCCGCCACTGTTACAGTGGAAAAAAAATTTGTAAGGAAAGCAGGTTCCATTGTCCTGATTGTGACGTCTGACTTTGTGCAGTCCCATGTTTCAACATTTTTCATACCTGGGATGTTAACTGAACCAATATGCAGTGACTACTATTGCACCCTTGTTTGTACACATTTCAGTGTTTTTGATTTGATTATATTATGGAATAAAATGTATTATTATTATATTATTATTTGTTATTATTTATATTTATTTATTATATTCTAATTTATGATTTTGTGTTTAAAACTTTATCATACCTGGGATGTCTACTAAACACTTGTTTGGACAGAACTAAGTGAGTTATTCCTAAGAATTACAGGCCTACAATATAAAACGCCAAATTTCCATGCAAAACAATGTCTTTCAGCATCAAAAATTAGACCGCCAGGGAGGTTAAGGGTTTGCACACTTATGCAACCATATTATTAATTTTTTTTATTTTTTTTACTTCCCTCCACCTAAAAGATTTTTGTTTGTTGCTCAACTGAGTCGTACAGTTTATAGGTCACATTAAAGGTGGAAAAAGTTCTGAAATTATTTATCTTTGTCTAATTTTTTTACATCATAGAAACCTGACATTTTAACAGGGGTGTGTAGACTTTTAATATCCACTGTATAGCCAGATCAGTGGCATATACAGGCAACCCAGTTGTTTATACTAGAAGATCTGTGGCATATAATGGTACATTAGTGGCATATACTAATAGATCACTGGAATATACAAGCAGCCAGCTGGAATATACCGGGTAAAAAAGTGGCATATACAGGAAGCTTATTTGGTCTCTGCAATCAAATGCTGACAAATTCCTAGGTCTGTCTGGATTCAGCTTTTTCAGCTTTCAAAAATGTTTTTTCTTTGATTGGTTACTATAATTTTCTTGCACTGCATTGATCTTTCTACCATGTTATTAAATGAAGCCTGATTTATAACTATTTTGATAAAATTGTATTTATTTTATTAGGTACCATCATCAGTGTGTTCTTCTGAATGCTTACCAGGGCAGGAAAAACAGCCAAAAGGATCCTATAAATGTTGTTTTTCCTGCATCAGCTGTGCAGCTGGGACTTTCCTCTATTCAAATGGTTTGTAGATCATAATATATACAATGTTGTTATATAGCCACATAAAAATGAATACATTTAGTTTGGAAGAGACAATGGACTTGAGAGAGCAGTCATGTGCAAGACCTGACTGTCCTTAGGGTTTCCCATATGCATACCTCCCAACTTTTTGAGATGGCAATGAGGGACACCTATCAGCAAAAGTATGTAGACATAGGACACACCCCTTGCCATGCCCCCTTAAAGGAGAATTGTACAAAAAAAAAACAACATTGGTTAAACCCACAAGTGCTTTTTTTACCACCATTTTTCCTTTATTTTGGCTTTTGGAATTTATAAATGCAGCAATTTAAAAATCAGATGAAAGGTTTAGCACTGGGAAACACTTTTTGATAAATAAAAAGTGCATTTTATATACATCTATATAGATCAGACCAAAATGAGGGACAGATGAGGAGGAATGAGGGACATTGCCCCAAATCAGGGACAGTCCCTCCAAATCAGGGACAGGCCCTTGAAATCAGGGACATTTGGGAGCTATGCATATGGTATAAAAACAGGGAAGGGCATTGCTTGTTTGTAGAAGATTCTTGCAGATGTTCAGCTTTACATGTTAGGATGCATGCACCACCTCTGCCTCTCTGTTCTTCTCCTTGGTGCCCCATTCCACCTTTGTAAATTCTGCTTTAAATGGTATACTCTTTTCTTGACTGGAGTTAACAATGTACTCCCCTCCATTGTGTCCCTTCACCTTTGGTTGTCTTCTTCTGTCTGTCCCTATTTTCCCTAGCATCTCAGCTTATCTGCCATGTGACCATTCTTCCACTGGTGATCTTTATTTCACCAAACTTCTACTTTGTTCCTGTTCTCTGATCCTTCCCCTGGCACCCTTTCTTTCCCTTTCTCACTGCCACTGTTCTTCTCTTCTGCACTCACTTTGCTCCTTGTCCCTTGTGTTTTCTCATGTGTCCCTATTCTATACGCTGCTCATTTCACCCAAACTTCTTAGCTCTTTCAGTTCATCCCTCAGCATTCCTGCCCTCTTCATCTCAACTAGACACTGAGTTTGCACACTCAGGCTTTATTTGAGCAAATAGACAACCTCAGACCACCACTCCTGGTAGAGCTGCCTAAGGATAATTATTTATGATTGTGGTATCATGGAGCAGCAGTGTTTTGGCAGAAAAAATGCTTAGTGCATGGAAACGCATATAAACACACATTTAGCATGTTTAGGCACATTTAGCATTTGAGCGTTAAAGTCATATTACAGGAAGACTTTTTTAAAAATAACAAACATGTCATACTTACCTGCTTTGTGTAATGGTTTTGCACAGGGCAGCCCCGATCCTCCTCTTCTCAGGTTCCCCACCGGCACTCCTGGCCCCTCCCTCCTGCCCCCTGCAGGTTGCTATGGGGCACCCAAGCTGGCTCACTCCCAAGTCGCTGCTGCTCTGTGCTGCTCAGGCCCGAGCACACTTTGGCTGATCCCGGCAAACCTCAAAAAGACTCCGTACCCAAGGGAAGACGAGGGAAGACGAGCTGCCCTTTGGCCCTTTCCATGCATTTCCGAATGGCACAGATCAGCGCTGTTTGGCTCCGGCGCCCCCCACCTCAGACCAAAAGTGGTACTGTACACCGCTTTTGGCCTGAATCCTGCTCGTTTTGCGAGACAACACTCGCAAACCGAGTTAGGATTTTTAGAAATACAGTGCTCGTTTTGCGAACCGCTCGTTAACCGCGTTACTCGCAAGCGGAGGTTCCACTGTATATTCAGTATATGCACAGTGGTGCAGAATGATACAGTACTATAATTACAATCTGCATTACCAGAGGACGGCTTTGGTTGACAGGGGTTGCAGAAGATGTATTTGGGACCAGATAGCATCTTACACTGTTTCCACGCCTCTGTTCCAGATACAAGAGTATCAGTAATAACCAAGGAGCTTGCGCCAAGCTGTCCTACCTCCACAAGAACCTTTCCCTAATCTTTGCAGTCTCCCTCACAAGTGGGTTCCTGTCCCTGACCATTCACTCACCAGAAGCACGACAAAGTGATGTGGGGTTCTGTTATTTAATAGGTTTCTTTACCCAAAATGGCAGTTGAAGTCTCTTGAGAGATCAGTGTCCAATCAGACCACTTCTCCTCTCGAGGCACTGTATGAAATCTGTAAGGCTGCTTTCACACTGGGGCGGTGCGGGGCGGTGACGGTAAAGCAGCGCTATATTTAGCGCTGCTTTACCATCGTTTTACCCGCGGTTTGCGGCCGCTAGCGGGGTGGTTTTAACCCCCGCTAGCGGCCGAAAAAGGGTTAAAAACCTCCGGGCGGTATCCCCGCGGTCTCCCATTGATTTCAATAGGTAGGAGCGGTATAGGATCGGTGAACACACCGCTCCTTCACCGCTCCAAAGATGCAGCTAGCAGGACTTTTTTTACCGTCCTGCTAGCGCACCGCTCCAGTGTGAAAGCCCTCAGGGCTTTCACACTGGAGACACAGCAACAGCTGTTTTGGGTCGGTTTGCAGGCACTATTTTTAGCGCAATAGCGCCTGCAAACCGCCCCAGTGTGAAAGCAGCCTAAGGGCTCAGTTCCCCTATGAGACTCCCCTTCTCATGTAATAATGACACAGAGCCACCTATAAGTAGGAAGTCACAGCCACCCTTTACCATGTGATCAGCTGTGATTAGACAAGCTTGACGGTTATCAGCAGTCTTTTCCTCATACGCTGTGCAGCCCCACCTGTGCAGCATATCAGTGCCCATTAGTGCAGCCTCATCAGGGTATCCTCATCAGTGCCTATCAGTGCCACCTCATCAGTGAGCATCAGTGCAGCCTCATCAGCGCCCATCAGTGAAGGAGAAAAATTACTAATTTGCAAGAATTTTATAACAAACTAAGATAAACATTTTTTTCCCAAAAATTTTCAGTCTTTTTTAGTTTGTTAAGCAAAAAATAAATAAAAACCCAGTGGTGATTAAATACCAGCAAAAGAAAGCTCTATCTGTCGCAAAAGAATTATAAGAATTTCATATGGGTACAGTGCTACATGACCACACAATTGTCATTTAAATTGCAACATGACTGAAAGCTAAAAATCGTGCCTGGGAAGGAAGGGGGTGTAAGCATCCGTTATTGAAGTGGTTAAGAGTCGTTTCACACTGATGTGCTTTTGATGCACTTTTGTTGCATTATCATTGACTTACAATGGAAGGTGCCTTTTTGGTGGGCTTTTGAAAAACTGCACCAAAGATGCAGCATGCAGGGCTGTTCGAAGTGCAGTGCACCTACAGTGGGGAATCATTTTTAAAAGCACAGTAAAAGCACACCAGTGTGAAAGGGGCTTAAAGGATTGGTAGCAACCCACAAATGTGTTCTTATGAAGTGAAGTGTTCTGACAGTGGTGTTGTCTGATGTTTCTACACCGCTAAAACAAAAACAATGATTTTTTTAACACTCTTTTCTGACCAGCTACAGAGATTGTCCAACATGTCTGCATTTCCAATGCTCTCAAAAGCATTCATGAGTTAATTGCTACCAACTTATGAGGATACTCAAATTAGTTATCTAAAAATGTTGCATATTATAAACTTGGTCTTAGTGCCAGGGCCAAAGGCAGGCTCAGTGGCATGTCATGAACTGATGGGGACGAGCCTTAATTGGAACCCTAGACGGCACAGTGGTGTAGTGGTTAGCACTCTCACCTAGCTGGTTCAAATCCCAACCACGACACTACCTGCCTGGAGTTTGCATGTTCTCCCTGTGTCTGCGTGGGTTTCCTCCGGGTACTCCGGTTTCCTCCCACAATCCAAAGACATGCAGGTAGGTTAATTGGCTGTCCAAAAAAATTGGCCCTAGTATATGAATGGGGACCTTGGATTGTGGGCTCCTTAATGGTAGGGACCGATGTGAGTGTGCAATGTACAGGGATAGGGACAATTGTAGACACTCAGGTTGAACTGGATGGACTGATGCCTTTGTTCAACCTTACTGACTATGAAACTATGAAATCAGAATCAGAGTTCATTATATCACAAAATACTTTAATATAAAGATAGTATAACATAAAAACAATTCCATAAGTAATTATGACATCATCATCTTCTTCTTCTGCAGGTACCTGTGTGGCTTGTAGAGAAGATCAATGGTCCACGGAAAGGAGCACCGTCTGCTTGGATAAAACTAGAATTTTTATGACTTGGAGTAACCCTATAACCATAACTGTGTTATCTATAACAATTTTGGGGATACTGATTAACATTGTGATCATGGTGACCTTTTTTGTTCAATTATCAAGCCCAGTGGTCAAAGCTGCAGGAGGAAGAATGTGTTTCCTCATGCTCTCCTCACTGACAGTCTCCTATCTCAGCATCCTGGCCTACCTGGGTGAGCCTGGAACGGTGAAATGCATCTTTAGACTACCCATATACAGTATTGCTCTCACTGTCAGTTTCTCCTATATTTCCATACGTTCCTTTCAGATAGTCTGTATATTTAAGATGGCTTCTAAGCTCCAAGCAACATTTGATTACTGGGTAAAACAGAATGGGCAGTACATCTGCCTAGGCTTCCTTTGCGGTGTGCAGGTTTTTATGTCTATTATCTGGATCATCATCAACCCGCCTACTGCTACCACCATAGAGCTGAGTTCTGACCAAGTTCTGTTGGAATGCAGTCAGTTTGGCTCTGTGTACAATATCTTCCAGTTTAGCTACAATGTTATTCTAAGTTTCCTGTGCTTTACCTTTTCTTACATGGGCAAGGAGCTACCCAAAAACTACAGTGAAGCCAAATGTATCACATTTGCCATGCTGATTTTTTTTGTGGTCTGTATCTCTTTCTTTACTGCCCAACTAATTGACGTTGGGGAGTACATCACTGCAATTAATGCAGGCCTGGCTTGGCTCAGTCTGATGGGAATTAAAGGTGGGTATTTCTTCCCCAAATGTTACATCATTTTCTGCCATCCACAATTTAACACCACAAAGTACTTCCAAACAACCATCCAGTCTTACACGAAAAGGGGGAGTGGAAGCACCAAATAACACCAAGTCATTCAGGCTAGATGGGACATGTTCCACTTTATCAGGGACCACTAAAGGATTTAAAAAGGGTTTGTGTGCAAACTGTATTTTTAACAAAATATGTATTTTCTTCTAATGAAAATAATAAAACTATAAGGAATCCGACTAGAAGTGGAAATGTGTATTTGTGAATCAGCTGTGGCAAATGTGCCTTTGGGACCAAGGATGTGTGTGGGTAAAAATAGATCCAGAATATTTAAATAGTGACCACCACGATCTTTCAAGTTGTCAGCAGATATTAAAGTGGTTGTAAACCCATATAAAAATAAAAAATAAATGAAAAAAAAAAACCTGCAAGACAAAGGCATAATGAGCTAGTTGCATTGCATACTAGCTCATAATGAAATACTTACCTTAGATCAAAGCTGTTGCAGCGGTCCCAGTACCCCGCTGTGACCTGCGACATGTCTCCCGGAGTTATTTCCGGGTTCGCGGGCTCCGGCGCTGTGATGGGCCGGAGCTGCAATGATGTCACTCCTGCGGTCACGGCACAGGCCCTTTAGAAACAGCACGATCGAGCCGTTTCTTCAGTGCGCATTCACCGATGACGTACCAGATATAATGAATGCAGGGTCCTGTGTTTAGTAACAAGCTAATGTTACTATGTTACCATGCACAGCTGCACCAGATTTAGCACTGTCTAGTTTTAGTAAATCAACGCCCGTTTTTCTTAAAAATCTCAAGCAGAGATGCCGCAGGATCGTTCTCTCTTCTTTACAAAACTACCAAGGCTCAGTGTTCCGCCCCAGTAGAATACATACTTTTGGTCCACTGGACTTGCATTTCTGGGCATTCTTTTCGGGTGGATTTAATATTGGACACTATGGGATAGATTTACTAAAACTGGAGCGGCTGTTCATGGAAGCCATTTAGTTTCTAACTTCAGCTTATTTAAGTAAGGTTTAACAATAAAACCTGGAAGCTGATTGGTTTCTGTGCAGAGCGGCACCAGAAGTTTTAGCAAATGGAAAACTAATTGAGCAGACTTTATTTGTATCATCACGATCTTTTAGAAGCATCAGTTTGACTGAACTGCATATTAATTTTTATTTGTCACCACAGCAAATGACTTGGCACATCACCATGGAAAATGGATGCAATAGAATTTTTATTTATTTTTTATTTATTTCATTATCACATATTTTTCACTATTGCATCAAACATTTGTTTTATAGCTTTGTTTATTAATGTTTATTAGTTAATTTGTTTCCACTGCATATTTTTTGGCACATTGCTTTAACATAGAGTGCTGTGCAAAAGTTTTGGGCAGGTGTGAAAAAATGCTGTAAATTAAGAATGCTTTCAGAAATAGAAGTGTTAATAGTTTCTTTTTTTTTATCAATTAACAAAATGGAAAGTAAATGTAAACAGAAGAGAAATCAAAATCAAATCAATATTTGGTGTGATCACCCTTTGCCTTCAAAACAGCATCAATTCTTCGGTACACTTGCACACAGTTTTTGAAGGAATTCATACATCTTGGAGAACTAACCACATATCTTCTGTGGATGTAGGCTACCTCAAATTCTTCTGTCTTTTCATGTAATCCCAGACAGACTTGATGATATTGAGATCAATGTGGGGGCCAAATGATCACTTCCAGGACTTCTTGTTCTTCCTTACCCTAAAGATAGTTCCTAATGCCATTGGCTGTATGTTTGGGGTCATTGTCTTGCTGCAGAATAACTTTGGAGCCATCCTGATGGAATGGCATGATGGATACGTATCTGCCTATATTTCTCAGCATTGAGGACACCATTAATCCTGACCAAATCTCCAACTCCACTTGTAGAAATGCAGCCCCAAATTTGCAAAGAACCTCCACCATGCTTCACTGTTGCCTGCAGATACTTATAATTGTGCCGCTCTCCAGCCCTTCGCAAATGAACTGCCTTTTGTTACAGCCATATATTTCAGATTTTGACTCATCAATCTAGAGCACCTGCTGCCATTTTTCTGAACCACAGTTCCTATGTTTTCATGTACAGTCGAGCCACTCAGCCTTGTTTCCATGTCTCATTTTATGGGAAATTTGCCTCTAAAAATAATTTACATGTTGTTAAAATACAGTATACATTTTACACAAGTACTTATTAAAAGCTTTTAACACAACACACAATGTAAAGAGTAACTCCACTTTTGTTGAGAAAAAACACTCCCTTCTGGGCAGTGTTGTCAACCTACCAGATTGAAATTTACTGACACAACACCCAAAATTTACTGGCACAGCCAAGTTTTTACTGGCATTTCCAAAAGTTACAAAATTACAATCTTAAGTGCAAATGAGAGTATTTAGGCTGCAACAAATACAATATGCAATTAGCAATATGATTTAAGGTAGATAATTTGGCAAAAAACATAGTTCTTATTTTTTTTCAATATAGTAAGTAAGTGGCTCAGTGACAGGACTCAGGAGTGCAAGAAATTGACTCTCACAGTGACACTGACAGCAGTGTGTAGCAGCACAGATGATGAGACCTCACTGACACAACACGTCCCCTCTTGAGTCACAGTGACAGTCTCTCTCCAAGCCAAGCGGTCCCTCCAGTCCACTCCAGTCTAAACAGCACTGACGGTCCCAGTCCCAGCCTGCCTTGCTCCCACACCACAGCTCTGCTCTGCTTGGCTCCATTGCACCATGGCATCACACAACGTGCTCAGGCACCGCCTCCACCAGAGCCGCCCGATCACACTGTAGCAGGCACTCGGATGGTCTCAGCCGGCTCCGGACCAAGCTGAGCGTCACAGCCATATTTTTTACTGGCATCCTTTTACTGGCATTTACTGGCAGGAGAAAATTGCCTGTTTTTTTTACTGGCTGCCAGTAAAAATGGCAGGGTGATCTATGTACATTGTAGGGATTTGAACAAACTTTGTTGCAGATTCCTACCTTTTGTTATTCTGAAGAAAGAGCTGTTTGTCTGTGTCAATGTGGAAAGTGAATCTAATGGGAGTGGTTTTATAATTATCAATCAGCTGCTGCACCTGCAGGGCACTAATGAGTAAAATTGCAGGGTCTACATCCCTTTAGATGCGATTCCTTATTGGGAGTATCTCACCAAAATTAAATTTTCTTGCAGGGGATGCCTGAAATCTGACTTGTATCTTAGTGCAGACTTCTGGGAAAATCAGTGAGCCAATCAAAGAAGCAGGAAATTATGTTTCTAGAAGGTATTCTGTACACATTATGTATATAGAACACCTCCAGGTAGCCATATTGCATTGCATTTTACAGAAAATGTAAGCACTGCAGATTAAAAAGGAAAGGTCATTTTTAATAACATTCATTTACAATATGACTTGTGTCACAATTGTATACGCTATATTATTATTTTCTTTTATTTACAAATTGTTTCCCACAAAAGTGGAGTTACCCTTTAAAGCTGAACTCCACTTAGCTATTAAAAACACCAATACATTGATTAAACAACATGGAATGCTACTAAATAGAAAATTAGTAAAGTACCTTCATCTTAACAAAAATAGGCAGATATACAGTATACAAAGGATGCTACTGTTAAATCGGGTTAGGGAGTCTCCAAACAAGACATTCAGATGAGATAGTAGACAAAGATCTTAAGATAATATAAGTAGGTGCTTTATTGTATACACTGCAATGGAGACACAACACACACACCGATATTCATCACTACCAGGCCGAACGAGGAAGGAAGTGTCTCTGACTTGAAAACATCAAGTTTAAAAATATATACGTATGAATATGCATAAGTTCTAGGTGTATTATAGGTGTGATCATATAGTTTAGTCCAATCAGCATTCATATCTTCATAGTAGCAAGGGAACAGTTAAATAATTACATGATGTGACTGGCAAAAAAATAGAATTCATAAGTATCTGGTCAGTTTAGGGCAGCTTTCTGGGTTCTTATAAGTAGTTTGTGTTGTCACATATCCAACAGTTTTGATTTCCCAGGAATTGAAACAAGCCATCTAAGATGATAAAAACAAAACAAATCAAGCATATTATAAATTCTTAAAGTGACAATCGCTATATACAGTATCTCACAAAAGTGAGTACACTCCTCACTGACAACACTGAAGAAGTGACACTTTGCTACAATGTAAAGTAGTGAGTGTACAGCTTGTATAACAATGTAAATTTGCTGTCCCCTCAAAATAACTCAACACATAGCCATTAATGTCTAAACCGCTGGCAACAAAACCCCTAAGTAAAAATTTCCATATTGGGCCCAATTAGACATTTTTCATGTGACTCGTTAGTGTTACAAGGTCTCAGGTGTGAATGGGGAGAAGGTGTGTTAAATTTGATGTTATCGCTCTCACTCTCTCATACTGGTCACTGGAAGTTCAACATGGCACCTCATGGCAAAGAACTCTGAGGATCTGAAAAAAAATAATTGTTGCTCTACATAAAGATGGCATAGGGTATAAAAAGATTGCCAGGACCCTGAAACTGAGCTGTAGCAGGGTGGCCAAGACCATACAGCGGTTTACCAGGAAAGGTTCCACTCAGAACAGGCCTCGCCATGGTCAACCAAAGAAGTTGAGTGCACATGCTCAGCATCATATCCAGAGGTTGTTTTTGGGAAATAGACATATGAGTGCTGCCAAAATTGCTGCAAAGGTTGAAGGGGTGGGGGGTCAGCCTGTCAGTGCTCAGACCATACACCGCACACTGCATCAAATTGTTTTGCATGGTTGTCGTCCCGGAAGGAAGCTTCTTCTAAAGATAATGCACAAGAAAGCCTGCGAACAGTTTGCTGAAGACAAGCAAACTAAGGACATGGATTTCTGGAACCATGTCCTGTGGTCTGATGAGACCAAGATAAACTTATTTGGTTCAGATGGTGTCAAGCAAGTTTGGCAGCAGCCAGGTGAGGAGTACAAAGACAAGTGTGTCTTGCCTACAGTCAAGCATGGTGGTGGGAGTGTCATGGTCTGGAGCTGCATGAGTGCTGCCGGCACTGGGGAGCTACAGTTCATTGAGGGAACCATGAATGCCAACATGTACTGTGACATAGTGAAGCAGAGCATGATCCCCTCCCTTCAGAGACTGGACCACAGGGCAGTATTCAAACATAACGACCCCAAGCACACCTCCAAGGTGTAAAGGTGATGAACTAGCCAAGCATGTTTCCAGACCTAAACCCTATTGAGTATTTGAGGGGCATCCTCAAACGGAAGGTGGAGGAGCGCAAAGTCTCTAACATCCACCAGCTCTGTGATGTCGTCATGAAGGAGTGGAAGTGGCCACACAAAATATTGACACTTTGGGCCCAATTTGGACATTTTTACTAAGGGGCATACTCACTTTTGTTGCCAGCGGTTTAGACATTAATGGCTGTGTGTTGAGTTATTTTTAGGGGACAGCAAGTTTACACTGTTATACAAGCTGTACACTCACCACTTTACATTGTAGCAAAGTGTCATTTCTTCAGTGTTATCACATGAAAAGGTATAATAAAATATTTACAAAAATGTGAGGGGTGTACTCACTTTTGTGAGATACTGTACATATATATATATATATATATTTTTTTTTTTCCAGATTGTGTGAGAGAATAGGGTGCTTCTCTTATGAGTAGCATCCTTTCTATACTGTATATCTGCCTGTTTTTTTTAACAATTATGTGTTGTTTAATAAATTCATATTTTTGTATTACAACTGTGTAAGTCTATACTGCACCATGAAAGTCCATATCGCTTCTCCAATTGCCAATCCCTCAATACATTGATTAAAACAAGACAACAATTGACAATTGATACAGTTATATATTAATTTAAATTTAACCAATAAGTATTTGCTGTCATGCACATGTACACAGAACCTGCTAACATAAGGAAAGAGCACACTAGTTACCTCATCTGTGTGCTGTAGCTTGTTTATCATTGTCCAGTCAGCAGGATGGGGGAATATCAGTGTTGGATGGTGCTCAACATTTTTGGGGGGAGGGGCGCAGACAAACTGAAAAATTCTGAAACAAAACCCCATCAATTGCAGCCTCACTGTACCATCAATCACAGCCACTGTGCCATCAAACACAGCCACTGTGCTTATCAATTGCCGCCACTGTACCATCAAACGCAGCCACTGTGCCATCAAACGCAGCCACTGTGCCCATCAATTGCCGCCACTGTACCATCAAACAGCCACTGTGCCATCAAAAGCAGCCACTGTGCCCATTAATTGCCGCCACTGTGCCATCAAAAGCAGCCACTTTGCCCATCAAACGCAACCACTGTGCCCATTAAATGAAGCCACTGTGCCATATCAAATGCTCCCACTGTGCCATAAAATGCTGCCACTGTGCCATCAAATGCTGTCACTGTGCCCCATCAAATACAGCTACTGTGCCCATCTTATGCAGCCTCTGTGCCCATCTTATGCAGCCACTGTGCCCCATCAAATGCAGCCACTGTGCAGCATCGAATGCAGCCACTCTGCCCATTATATGCAGCCACTGTGACATCATATGCAGCCACTGTGCCCATCAAATGCAGCCTCACCGTGCCCATCAAATGCTCCCACTGTGCGCCATCAAATGTAGCCTCACTGTGCCCCATCAAATGCTCCCACTGTGCCCCATCAAACGCAGCCACTGTGCCATATTAAATGCTGCCAGTGTGCCCCCCCGCCCACCGTCTGTACTTACCCTGTCTTGGTGGCGGTGGGACAGCTCCTCGATGTCTTCTCCCGTCCTCTCTCCCTGTCCTCTGCTATGATTGTATGCCTGATAGGTGTCCAATCACAGCGCCTGTCATTTCAGCCAATCAGGTGATAGGTAACAGATCCGAGCACCTGATTGGCGGAGAGGCGGTTTAGTGTTAGGAAAGCGAATATTCATTTGCTTTTCTAACACAGCTGAGTGACCTGCGAGCGCCCAACATGGCGCTCACAGGTCGCCTTTTCTGGCGCCTGTTAGAGCCTATGGCTTTAATCAGGTGCATAAAAAGAAAAACCCTGCCTCTGTAATTCAGGCGCCCGGCGCCTGAAAAGGGGTCGCGCGCCTAAATAAGGGGTGACAGTGGCGGCCATGGATAGATTCATGCAATGCATGAATTTATCTATTGGTGCTAGAGGGGGTGGCTGGAGAGAGGGGGTGGCGCCCATGCGCCCTTATGGACGCACCGCCACTGGGGCAAATTATTGACCAAGCTGTCCCACTGTTGTTATAGTGTAAGGATAAACACCTGGCTATGCTTTTGGCAGGGGTGCCCAGATGAAAAGATTGTTTTCAGAAAATGACAAAGTATTCATAGGGTAAAACATTTACAAATATATACTTCAATTGTGTATTTAGCTGGATTCCTGAAGTTCAGCTTTCAACAAATGACACAACTAAATTAGTCAGAAATTTAAGTGGGCTAATCTCAAGGTGGAAGCATGCCATTGATATAGCGTATGGATATTTTGCTTTGTGTAAAAACATTACTCTCAGGTTCCATGTTTTACAAGGAATTAGGAAAATACAGGAAAATGAGAATCAGCGAAGCATGCAAAATATCACTGTTTACATAAGCACGTATACATTATTAAAATTAGCTTAAATCTCTTGTTTGCTCTGCAAAGCAACACTACATCAGTTGTTCATGGTAAGCCTGCTAGTCCATGAGCAAATATATACTGTATGTATATATATATATATATATATATATATATATATATATATATATATATATATATATATATATAAATATATATATATATATACATACAGTATCTAAAAAAAGTGAGTACACCCCTCACATTTTTGTAAATATTTTATTATATCTTTTTATGTGACAACACTGAATAATTTACACTTTGCTACAATGTAAAGTAGTGAGTGTACAGCTTGTATAACAGTGTAAATTTGCTGTCCCCTTAAAATACCTCAACACACAGCCATTAATGTCTAAACCACTGGCAACAAAAGTGAGTACTAAGCGAAAATGTCCAAATTGGGACCAATTAGCCATTTTCCTTCCCTGATGTCATGTGACTCGTTAGTGTTACAATGTCTCAGGTGTTAATGGGGAGCAGGTGTGTTAAATTTGGTGTTATCGCTCTCACTCTCTCATACTAGTCACTGGAAGTTCAACATTATTATTATTATTCACGATTTATATAGTGCCAACAGTTTGCGCAGTGCTTTACATTGTAGATGGGGGACAGCACAATTACAGTACAGTTCAATACAGAAGGGACAGGAGGGGGTGGTGGTACAAAAGGTAATAGATGCGGGAATGATTTGATGGGGGGTGGCTCGGGGACAGTTAGGTGGGTGTGGGATAGGCTTCCCTGAATAAGTAAGTTTTCAGGGATCTCCTGGGGATATACTGAGGCAGGAAATTCTAGAGGATGGGAGAGGCTCTGGAGAACTCCTGAAGTCGAGCATGAGATGAGGTAACAAGGCAGCTAGAGAGCAGGAGGTCTTGGGAGGAGCAGAGGGGTTGATTTGGGCGAAATCGGCAGATGAGGTTGGTGATGTAGCTGGGGGCGATGTTGTGGATGGCACCTCATGGCACCTCATCGCAAAGAACTCTCTGAGGATCTAAAAAAAAGAATTGTTGCTCTACATAAAGATGGCCTAGGCTATAAGAATATTGCCAAGACCCTGAAACTGAGATGCAGCACGGTGGCCAATACCAAACAGCGATTTACCAGGACAGGTTCCACTCAGAACAGGCCTCGCCATGGTCGACCAAATAAGTTGAGTGCGCATACTCAACGAAATATACAGAGGTTGTTTTGGGGAAATAGACGTATGAGTGCTTCCAGCATTGCTGCAGAGGTTGAAGGGGTGGGGGATCAGCCTGTCAGTGCTCAGACCATACGCCGCACACTGCATCAAATTGGTCCGCGTGGCTGTCGCCCCAAAAGGAAGCCTCTTCTAAAGATGATGCACAAGAAAGCCTGCAAACAGTTTGCTGAAGACAAGCAGACTAAGGACGTGTATTACTGGAACCATGTCTTATGATAAAACCAAGATAAACTAATTTGGTTCAGATGGTGTCAAGCGTGTGTGGCGGCAACCAGGTGAGGAGTACAAAGACAAGTGTGTCTTGCCTACAGTCAAGCATGGTGGAGCTACAGTTCATTGAGGGAACCATGAATGCCAACCTGTACTGTGACATACTGAAGCAGAGCATTATCCCCTCTCTTCAGGGGCTGGGCCGCAGGGCAGTATTCCAACATGATAACGACCCCAAACACACCTCCGAGACGACCACTGCCTTGCTAAAGAAGCTGAGGGTAAAGGTGATGGAGTGGCCAAGCATGTTTCCAGACCAAAACCCTATTGAGCATCTGTGGGGCATCCTCAAATGGAAGGTGGATGAGCGCAAGGTCTCTAACATCCACCAGCTCCATGATGTCATCATGGAGAAGTGGAAGAGGACTCCATTGACAACCTTTGAAGCTCTGGTGAACTCCATGCCCAAAAGGGTTAAGGCAGTGCTGGAAAATAATGGCCACACAAAATATTGACACGTTTGGGCCGAATTTGGACATTTTCACTTAGGGCCCGGGGTATACTCATTTTTGTTGGCAGCGGTTTAGACATTAATGGCTGTGTGTTGAGTTATTTTGACGGGACAGTAAATTTACACTGTTATACCAGCTGTACATTCACTATTTTACATTGTAGCAAAGTTTCATTTATTCAGTGTTGTCACATGAAAAGATAGAATAAAATATTTACAAAAATGGGAGGGGCGTACTCACTTTTGTGAGATACTGTATATATATATATATATAGACAGCGGGGCGCTCAGTGGGACACATGGTTGATTTGGCGGCATGGCAGCGGATGTGATCCTGGGCCAGCCGGCACTGAATGGGGGTGAGCGATCATGAGAGGAGAGCCAAGCTCACACACGCCTGGAGCTTCACTGCACTGGGACAGAGGCCGTGGCTGCGCCCTAGGTGGTAGTGTGACCTAGGCGGTTTGTCCTGCCTTAATTGCCCCCCCTCCCCTCAAAGTTCCATGTCTTTCACACATTTACCTATAAAAGCATCTCTCAACACAGCACACAAATTTGGATCTCCCACCAGGCAAGAGAAGGAGATCAAAGAGGTGACACCCCTCTCCCACCCATTAACACACAGTGCCCGGCCAGCTGACCGTAAATGCTGGGGCAGATAGGGTTTTGTGGGAGCAGCCGGGAGAGGTGAGCTATTGAGCTGTCAGTTATAAACACAGAATTCGGAGTATATGTTTATAGGTGACAGCAGTGGGCAGAGCACAGGACCAGTGCTAAATGTATTTGTAGCGATAAAAGATATATATACTCTATATATGTATTACATATTATGTTGCACTCTCCTAGGTAGGTGCTCGCATTAGTGTATAATAGTTTTTGGTTGCTCTGCTTAACAGACAGACAGACAACTAGGTAAATGTATTTGCCAGACATCCCAACCTGCAAAAACTAATTTCAGGGAGGTTTTAAACTCATTTCAGGGAGGTGACGCGGCGCCGGCGCCGGCCCCCCCAATAAAAATCAAGCTTGCCAGTGCCAATTAAATGCAGCCTTACCAGTGCCCATGAAATGCCGCTATACCAGTCCCCATGAAATGCAGCCTGATCACACAGCTGCTGGGGCTGGGCTTCTGGTCTTGGGGTGTGGCTGCTAGGGCCTGGCTTCTGGGGCCAAGGGTCTGGCTGCTGGAGCTGGGCTGCTAGTCCTGGAGTCTGGCTGCTGGGGCCAAGGGTGCAGCCGCTGGGGCCAAGGGTCTGGCTGCTGGGGCCAAGGACCTGGCTGCTGGAAGCAGGGGTCTGGCTGCTGGGGCCTGGTTGCTGGGGCCAAGGGTTTGGCTGCTGGGGCCAAGGGTCTGGCTGCTGGAGCTGTGCTTCTGGTCCTGGGGTCTGGCTGCTGGGGCCAAGGGTCTGGCTGCTGAGGCCACAGACAGAGCGGACGTACTCCATTCAGTGACAGGCCCAGACGGGGGATCGCCCTGCGCTCGCGGGTGTCCGGGAGCCTGCAGCCAAATGCGGGAGAATTGGGATGTCTGATTTGCTGTCTGCTTAAAGTGGAAGTAAATTAAAAAGGTAAAAATCCGCTGACAGGCAGGGTTTATATAAAATAAGAGACCCTAGAGGTCTCTTCTGTCATAATCTCCCCCTTTCCTGTCGTTGGGAATGTGATCTGAACTCACGCATGCGCAGCTCAGACCACATATACGACCGCTCCGCAAGCCACTGCGATGTGACTCTGATGTCTCAGCGGCCGGCGTTGCATACTAGTATATTATGACTTAAATCTGCAAGGGGATTATTTTTTAGCAATGCTATGGGGACTTTACTACTGCTTTAAGAGAGCAGTGATCAGCTAGTATATGTAAAAAATAATGAAGTAGCGCTAATAAATATAAACCATCACTAACGCGCTGAAATAAATAAATACTACAAAAGTCTCTCAGAACTCCTTGTGAAGGGAGACTAATAGATAAATATATACTATACTAAACAGTATACTAAACAGTGCATCAACATCCAAATAGTGAAAATCAACATCCTATTAATGAAAGAAATAATTGTGCAATCAAGTGTAATGGAATCCAATATTCAGTGATAAATTCAAAATAAATGTAGATAATAAAGTGATAAAAGTCAATCAAAAAAGAAAACAGCACCCGGGGGAGTCTGAACAATCAGAAAGATGGTCTGTTTCAAGCTTGCAATGTAGACAGATGAAATCCCATGTAGACAAATTAAAGGTGTGGTATTGGCCCCTCACCTTAAGCAAAGACCCCAACGGGTCTATTGGAGTGTCAAGAAACGACCAGACTGTTGATCAATCTTCCTCACTGGAACCAAGGGATCACGGGAACCGAGGGATCACTGCAGCCTTTCTTCAGTCTCACCAGACTTTTCCGGCTGATGTTCTTCTAGCTGATGTATTATTTTAATAGGAAGGCACAGCGGGATACATGTTTCTTTTACCCCTTTAGAATCACTTTACGCTAGGAAGGACAGGTCTTGACTTGAAGGGAGGACTCTTTCCCAGGGCAACTTCTGTCCATATTAGTAATAATAATAGTATATATTTATCTATTAGTCTCCCTTCACAAGGAGTTCTGAGAGACTTTTCTAGTATTTATTTATTTCAGCACGTTAGTGATGGTTTATATTTATTAGCGCTACTTCATTATTTTTTACATTTTTAGGGGTGTTGGAGACACTATAGAAGTTTAGCTGCTGTTTTGCTTATATCAGCACTTTAACACGCACTTTATTTAAAAGCACTTTATTCTTGTTATATTTATCAATACACTTGTTCAGGTACTGCATTAGTAATCTTTATATATATATATATATATATATATATATATATATCGGCTAGTATAGTCTGCTCAGTGTGCTCTGGTGCTGCTCATGCTGTCTTGAAGTTTCACACTGTCCTGGCAACGATGGAAAGTGCTGGATGGTAGGTAGAAACCTTGCAGATGGGAGCATGAATATTCATACAGCCCTGGCCAATTAGAAGGAGGAGGGGAAAATCAGGCATGCTGGGTGCCTGTATTTATGTTTAAGTAGCACATGGGCTCTTGGTGATTCCTAGCAGAGGATTGAACCAGGCTGGGGGAGAGGCACTGCCTCCCCCGGCACTTGCTGTCATGTGGCCTCAGGTGGGTGACCTGGAGGGCCTGAATTACTAACATGCGGCCTCAAGTCTTTGTGGCTGACCCTGGTCCTACCATAGCTGACAATGGGAGAGTCTACAGTGCATCTGGTCTGGTATCAAAGAGAGAAGGCTGCCAGTGGTGCTTCAGGAGCCTTGTGAGTACAGATATCCTAAGGATCCTTAGACAGTTATCCCCTCTTGTGCTCTAAGTCAGCTGAGGGTCCACACAAAGAGAACACTGGCTAGTGTTCTTAGAGCTTTGTCGAAGACTGTCCACTACTTTACTGAGGGACATTGCTCAGCTCTACAATCAGTGTGCTGCAGCCATGAAGAAGTTTATATCTGCCTTCTGCAAGCCAAGTTTTACTAGAAAAGGAAATTAGAGACCTCAGTGTGAATAGTTTAATTTGAAGTATCCTACTACAGTATATCCCTTCCCTATCCAAGTTCTCCAATAAAATAACAAAACAATCGTCTACCAGTGCCCACCAGCACCACCCATCAGTGCCCACAGTGCCATTCATTAGTGCCCACAGTGCCACCTATCAGTGCCCACAATCAGTGCCACCTATTAGTGCCCATTAGTGCCATCTATCAGTGGTACCTATCAGTGCCCATCAGTGCCACCCATCAGTGCCATCTTATCAGTGGCCATCAGTGCCGCCTTATCTGTGCCCATCAGTATCGCCTTATCTGTCCCCACCAGTGCAGCCTATCAGTTCCCACCAGTGCCGCCTCATCAGCGCACGTCAATGAAGGAGAAAAATTACCTGTTTGCAAAATTTTATAACAAACTATGAAACATGATTTTTTTATATATTTTTTAAAAAATTTCCATCTTTTTTTGTTTGTTTAGCAAAAAACTAAAAATGCCAGCTGTGATTAAATACCACAAAAAAAGATATATTTGTGGGGAAAAAAATGATAAAAATGTAATTTGGGTACTGTTTTGTTTGACCGCGCAATTGTCATTCAAAGTGCGTCAGCGCTGAAAGCTGAAAATTGGTCTGGGCAGGAGGGGGGTTTAAGTGCCCAGTAAGCAAGTGGTTAATATATAATATATAATCACAAAGGTGTGGCGCGGGGTATATGCTCATCAGTATATATATTTAACACTGTACGTAGCATACCTCTCAACCCTGCACTCTTTATGTAGCGCACCCCTCAACCCTGCACTCAATACATAACGCACCCCTCAACCCTGAACTCAGTACATAGCGCACCCCTCAACCCTGCACTCAGTACATAACGCACCCCTCAACCCTGAACTCAGTACATAGCGCACCCCTCAACCCTGCACTCAGTACATAACGCACCCCTCAACCCTGCACTCAGTACATAGCGCACCCCTCAACCCTGCACTCAGTACATAACGCACCCCTCAACCCTGCACTCAGTACATAGCGCACCCCTCAACCCTGCTCTCTGTACATAGAGCACTCTTCAACCCAGCTCTCTGTACATAAAAATTGTTTTGGTGGGCAAGTAGGTGGGACAACAAATGGTCTATCGCATCCCAGAATTGTATAACAGTTTTAATAGTAGGCCATAATGTGCATAAGGTAAAGGCCAATACCCCTGGGGGATGCTTGGAGTGAAGATAGACACTTTAAAACGATGTATGCATGTGAGAAGGTAAACGTTTATTCAAAAATGTACACAGTGAACAAGGGAATGCTCAGAAGGCATGGTATGTTTGCAATGAGGATACAGTCAGTTGATACAGTTTATAACATGTCAAAAGAGCAAAAACATACAAAGCATTATGACAGAGGTATAAACTTGCTTGGTGCATAAGGTAAGGAAGATGCCAACATGTTTCGGACTGTGGTCCTTTGTCAAGGCAATTTGTATCCTTAGAAACTCATCTGAATAGATGAAAGGTCATAAAATTAGTCTCAGTATATCAATACATTATATTTGCACTGGAGAAAATCTATATTGCTGGAGGAGATTTATCTCAAAGAGAGGAAAAAACACAATGAGGTACTCACATGTCCTGCCAAAGCTCAATTGTTTGTCATATGGAAGAGCCACTGAGCGTGGGATCCAGGGAATCAAGGGTGTATGCAATAAAAACAGAGTGTACTTAAACACTGGGGTATAGGAGACCTGCTGAGAACCCCCTCAGAATACAAGGTCCAACATACAGGGTTTAGGGCTGAAAGCCCAAGTCCTGTATTAAACACAGTGGGTCAGCGAGTGTGTCACTGTAAAAATAAAGTAAAATGGAAATAATCAGAAACTAAGAAAAACAAAGTAAGAGTATCTGGCTACAGAGAAGTAGACCTAGTATTTACCTGAGTATAATTTGTGAGTAGAGGATAGGAGGTCAACTCTGGTCAGTCAGCAGCATGAGACTGAAGCCGGAGTGTGGAGGGTTTATATATGGTCAAATAATGGACAACAGCTGTGGGTAGGTGTGTATCAACTAACCTGGGGCCGCAGTGCTGATTGGCTGCTGTGTTGTTGGGAGGCGGGCGCCAGAAGGCGCTGTGGTAACCTCCCAGTGTGGACCTCTGACGGGGCGGTGCCGGGCGCGGCCGCGTCATGACGGCGCGGCCGCGTCCGGCGTCGTGACGTCACCGACGCGGGACAGACGGTCGCCGACCTCCTGGTGCGCTCCACGGTGGAGCGCAAACAGGAAGTAGACCAGGAAGCTGGTCTAGATGGGAGGCGAGGGGGTGACGCGTGCGCAGTGGAGCAGATGCGCACGCGCACCTGGTCTTACCCGCGCCGGGTATTCAAAATAGAGGGGGAAAAAAAGAATGCAGGTGAAGTGTTAGTAGGTTGGTCCATAAAGGACGGATGATCACAAATGAGCGATGGGGGACATGCAGGCTTAATACAATAGACAGCCTAGTAGTATAGTATGGCTTGTAGACCATTGGAGGGAAGGGGAAAAAAGGCATGTAGCAATTTGATGCACAGTATATAATGCATGAATGGAAAAACATGTGTCAATAATACATACAGAAGAGCATATATCAATACATATACAGTATGAGGTACATGAACATATATTCCTATATGCTATGAAGAAACATCCAATCCACAGAGTAAGAGATATAATAATAATACAGGCAGTGTGTATTGGGTGTGGGTGCTTGAACGTGGGAGACCATAAGTTAAAGGTCTAGTTCACAAACTCCGGTCTCGAAGCCCTCAAGGTAAGGTTTGAAGTTGAAGGCCTCGTTTAGGCCGGGAGGTATGGTGGCATTGAGGTGGAAAATCCAACGAAGTTCGCTCTGAAGGAGCGCTTTGTTGTAATCACCCCCTCGATTTGGGGGGGGGATATGGTCTAGAGCTCTGAATGAGATCTTGGGAATAGTATCAGAGTGGACAATAGAGGTGTGTCGTCCCAAAGGTAAATCGGGATCTCTTTGGTTTATACTGGTAACGTGTCCATAAATTCGTTTCCAGAATGGTAATTTCGTCTTGCCCACGTAGAAGCACCCACATTCACATTCTAAAAGGTAAACAATACCAACAGAACGACAGTTTACATAATGCTTAGGAAAGAGGCGTTGACCATTGGGTAGAAGGTTATGTAGATTGGATTTGGGTAGGTATTTGCAATAGTTGCAATTGCCACATGGATAGGTGCCCTTAAGCTGTCTCTGGGATTTGTTACTACTCTTGTATTCACTAGTAATGAGTTTATCACGGAGAGACGGAGCACGTCGATAGGTGATCAAAGGTTTGGGCGGAACAAAGGGGGAAAGGGCTCTGTCTGTAGAGATGATGTGCCAGTGTTTAAGTAGTATTTGAGTAATTTCATTGTATTGTTGGCAGTAATTCGTTATAATTCTAAGGGGTGGTTGTGTGGAGGGCCCAGATGGTTTTGGAATGAGTAAGGCAGAACGTGATTTAGATTTCGCTTTTTTGTAAGCGTTTTTTAAAACGCTATTTTTGTAACCACGTGCGCGAAGTCTGTCCCTCAATACGGAGGCCTCGTGTTCAAAGGAGGTATCCGTGGAACAATTGCGTCGGGCACGTAGATATTGAGCAAAGGGAATGGATTTAAGTAAGGGTTGGGGGTGAAAACTGGAGGCTGCAAGAATAGTATTACCTGCAGTCGGTTTGCGAAAAAGTTGGCTTTGTAGTTGGCCATGTCTGTCCTTGCTAAGGGTAAGATCAAGGAAAGAGATGGAACTGTAGCTATATGTCATTGTAAATTTAAGATTGAGAGAATTGGAAGTATTGAGGTATATAAGGAAATGGTGTAGGGTATCTATGGGGCCCTGCCACAGAATCAAAATGTCATCTATATAGCGGCGGAAAGACGCTATATGTTTAGTGTAGATGCTCGCAGCATCAGTGATAAATAAGTTTCGTTCCCACTCCCCCAGGTACAGATTGGCGTACGCCGGTGCACAGCAAGTGCCCATGGCGACGCCCTGTACCTGGAGGTAGTGGGAACCATTAAAGGAAAAAAAGTTATGAGTCAAGATGAATTTGAGTGCTCTGATAATAAAGAGCGATAACTCATGGGAATAAAGGTTGGCATTAGACAAGGTGTGTTGAATAGCAGTAAGTCCTAAGGTGTGAGGGATAGAACTGTAAAGGGCCTCAACGTCGATGGCAACCAGGACAGTGTTGGCATCAACGTGGAGGTCCGAGAGATCTTGAAGTAAGTGTGTGGTATCACGTATATATGAAGGTAGTGCCTGTACTAGGGGTTGGAGTAATTTGTCTATATAACGACTAAGGTTGTCAGTAAGGCATCCACGTCCGGAGACAATAGGTCTACCTGGTGGTCTGGGAAGGTTTTTGTGTACCTTGGGTAAGGCGTAAAAGGTGGCTTCTCTCGGAAATTTGGTTCTGACATAGTCGGCAGTAGATTTGTCAATAATGTGTTGTCTAAGGGCATCATCAACAAGAATATATAATTCCTGTTGGAACAACCTGATTGATGTACTGGGAATTATGGCATACCATTCGCGGTTGCGTAGTATGTTGAGACACATGTCAAGATAATCTAGTTTGTTAAGAACAACAATGTTTCCACCCTTGTCCGCCGGTTTAATCACTATCAGAGGGTTGGTTTTTAAATTTTGTAAGGCCAGGTGTTGGTTGTAAGTAAAGTTTTTTTGTTTGGGATGGGTGGGATAGATTTGCAAATGTCGAATTTCGTTCGTCACTGACTGTAAAAATAGTGCAGCACGTGGATTGGTGCTGGATGAAGGAAAAAAACTTGATTTTTTCTTGAGCGAGGTATGGTGTGAAGAATGTGAATTGGAAGGAGGAATTTCGTCCTCAAAGTTATTGAGCACATTGTCAAGGTCAATGGTGTCAATCAAATCTGGTGGATTGTTTTCCTCCAGTAGTTTAATGAGCTGCTGAAGAGCAGTAGTCTCAGTGGCGGTGTGCAAAACATTGTCAGTAAAAGGGTTGGGAGTGTACATGCTATGTAGAAGTAACTTACGGACAAAGAGATGTATATCTTTAATGACTGTGAACTTGTCAAGCTGTGAAGTTGGACAGAAAGTAAGTCCCTTCTCAAGGACTGAGATTTCGTGTTTGGTAAGTGTATGGGAGGAAAGGTTAATGATGTTGTTAGAGGGTATTTCTAGCGTGTTGGTCGTTTGGTTTTTGGATTGAGAGAAGTGGATTGGTGATGTGTCTGTAGTGAAGTTCGCATTTTGTCTAAAAAATCTGCACGCTGAGATGCAGATGGGAGTGAGTGCGATCTGTGTGTCTTGGCGTTAGAGGGGGCCACCGGCGAGTCCCCGAGGGGGGAGGCGCCGGGGGTCCCCTCCGCGTCAGACACATCGTCACTCGAAAAATTTGGTGTGCGTCCACGTTTGGGCTTGCGAAGCCCCAAAGGGAGATTAGGTTGATGGGGTACGTGAGTAGAGGTGTAGGTCTTGTCAGTGGAGGAACGAGGATTCGGTGGTCGAAGACCAGAGCGTGTGGTGTTGTCGGAGCGATTTGTGCGATTTGTATCGCTCCATTTGTATGCACGTTCCTCATGAAAGGCTTTCTTGTCACGAAAGAATTTTTTATCCTTTTGTGCAAGAATATCATGGTTGAATTTGTCAAAACGGGTTTTTAACTGTTCGTCAAGTGAGATATATAGAGGGTGTGTTTGAAATTGCTCAAGCTGTGTGTTAATCAGTTCAAGTTTAGTATCTAAAGCAGTCATTTGAGACTCATATTCAGTAATCAGTAATTTCATGAGTTCATTAGAGCAATTTTTCAGGACATTTTCCCAGGAGGCCTTAAAATCCGGGCGAATGTCCTGGAAAGTGGGGAAAATTTGTACCCGGAGACCAAAAGGATTAATGCCATGGGCAATATATTCTTTAAAAGATTTTATGTGCCAGAAAAGGGAGGCCTTCTTTTGGACGGTGTGGGTAAGGTTGAGGAAGGTATACTTGAGTTGTGACTGAACATACTCATTAGACTCAAAGTGGTGCATGGTGTTGGACATGCGTGTGTCCCATTCATCTCCAAGGTACAAAGCCATAATTAAAACTAGGTGTAAGATATGTGATAAGGTTCACAATAATAGATAACTGTGCAAATGTATGATATATAAAGCAAGGATGAGTATATGGTATAAGCAAAATACACTATATGGGGTATGTAGTAAAGAGTACAAGATAGGGGAAATAAGTAAAGTATTAAATAAGGTATCACCTAAACTTGCCCGGTTGGGGATTTGGATGGGGTAACCATCAATATAAGAAAAATTGTTTTGGTGGGCAAGTAGGTGGGACAACAAATGGTCTATCGCATCCCAGAATTGTATAACAGTTTTAATAGTAGGCCATAATGTGCATAAGGTAAAGGCCAATACCCCTGGGGGATGCTTGGAGTGAAGATAGACACTTTAAAACGATGTATGCATGTGAGAAGGTAAACGTTTATTCAAAAATGTACACAGTGAACAAGGGAATGCTCAGAAGGCATGGTATGTTTGCAATGAGGATACAGTCAGTTGATACAGTTTATAACATGTCAAAAGAGCAAAAACATACAAAGCATTATGACAGAGGTATAAACTTGCTTGGTGCATAAGGTAAGGAAGATGCCAACATGTTTCGGACTGTGGTCCTTTGTCAAGGCAATTTGTATCCTTAGAAACTCATCTGAATAGATGAAAGGTCATAAAATTAGTCTCAGTATATCAATACATTATATTTGCACTGGAGAAAATCTATATTGCTGGAGGAGATTTATCTCAAAGAGAGGAAAAAACACAATGAGGTACTCACATGTCCTGCCAAAGCTCAATTGTTTGTCATATGGAAGAGCCACTGAGCGTGGGATCCAGGGAATCAAGGGTGTATGCAATAAAAACAGAGTGTACTTAAACACTAGGGTATAGGAGACCTGCTGAGAACCCCCTCAGAATACAAGGTCCAACATACAGGGTTTAGGGCTGAAAGCCCAAGTCCTGTATTAAACACAGTGGGTCAGCGAGTGTGTCACTGTAAAAATAAAGTAAAATGGGAATAATCAGAAACTAAGAAAAACAAAGTAAAAGTATCTGGCTACAGAAAAGTAGACCTAGTATTTACCTGAGTATAATTTGTGAGTAGAGGATAGGAGGTCAACTCTGGTCAGTCAGCAGCATGAGACTGAAGCCGGAGTGTGGAGAGTTTATATGTGGTCAAATAATGGACAACAGCTGTGGGTAGGTGTGTATCAACTAACCTGAGGCCGCAGTGCTGATTGGCTGCTGTGTTGTTGGGAGGTGGGCGCCAGAAGGCGCTGTGGTAACCTCCCAGTGTGGACCTCTGACGGGGCGGTGCCGGGCGCGGCCGCGTCATGACGGCGCGGCCGCGTCCGGCGTCGTGACGTCACCGACGCGGGACAGACGGTCGCCGACCTCCTGGTGCGCTCCACGGTGGAGCGCAAACAGGAAGTAGACCAGGAAGCTGGTCTAGATGGGAGGCGAGGGGGTGACGCGTGCGCAGTGGAGCAGATGCGCACGCGCACCTGGTCTTACCCGCGCCGGGTATTCAAAATAGAGGGGGAAAAAAAAGAATGCAGGTGAAGTGTTAGTAGGTTGGTCCATAAAGGACGGATGATCACAAATGAGCGATGGGGGACATGCAGGCTTAATACAATAGACAGCCTAGTAGTATAGTATGGCTTGTAGACCATTGGAGGGAAGGGGAAAAAAGGCATGTAGCAATTTGATGCACAGTATATAATGCATGAATGGAAAAACATGTGTCAATAATACATACAGAAGAGCATATATCAATACATATACAGTATGAGGTACATGAACATATATTCCTATATGCTATGAAGAAACATCCAATCCACAGAGTAAGAGATATAATAATAATACAGGCAGTGTGTATTGGGTGTGGGTGCTTGAACGTGGGAGACCATAAGTTAAAGGTCTAGTTCACAAACTCCGGTCTCGAAGCCCTCAAGGTAAGGTTTGAAGTTGAAGGCCTCGTTTAGGCCGGGAGGTATGGTGGCATTGAGGTGGAAAATCCAACGAAGTTCGCTCTGAAGGAGCGCTTTGTTGTAATCACCCCCTCGATTTGGGGGGGGGATATGGTCTAGAGCTCTGAATGAGATCTTGGGAATAGTATCAGAGTGGACAATAGAGGTGTGTCGTCCCAAAGGTAAATCGGGATCTCTTTGGTTTATACTGGTAACGTGTCCATAAATTCGTTTCCAGAATGGTAATTTCGTCTTGCCCACGTAGAAGCACCCACATTCACATTCTAAAAGGTAAACAATACCAACAGAACGACAGTTTACATAATGCTTAGGAAAGAGGCGTTGACCATTGGGTAGAAGGTTATGTAGATTGGATTTGGGTAGGTATTTGCAATAGTTGCAATTGCCACATGGATAGGTGCCCTTAAGCTGTCTCTGGGATTTGTTACTACTCTTGTATTCACTAGTAATGAGTTTATCACGGAGAGACGGAGCACGTCGATAGGTGATCAAAGGTTTGGGCGGAACAAAGGGGGAAAGGGCTCTGTCTGTAGAGATGATGTGCCAGTGTTTAAGTAGTATTTGAGTAATTTCATTGTATTGTTGGCAGTAATTCGTTATAATTCTAAGGGGTGGTTGTGTGGAGGGCCCAGATGGTTTTGGAATGAGTAAGGCAGAACGTGATTTAGATTTCGCTTTTTTGTAAGCGTTTTTTAAAACGCTATTTTTGTAACCACGTGCGCGAAGTCTGTCCCTCAATACGGAGGCCTCGTGTTCAAAGGAGGTATCCGTGGAACAATTGCGTCGGGCACGTAGATATTGAGCAAAGGGAATGGATTTAAGTAAGGGTTGGGGGTGAAAACTGGAGGCTGCAAGAATAGTATTACCTGCAGTCGGTTTGCGAAAAAGTTGGCTTTGTAGTTGGCCATGTCTGTCCTTGCTAAGGGTAAGATCAAAAAGCCAACTTTTTCGCAAACCGACTGCAGGTAATACTATTCTTGCAGCCTCCAGTTTTCACCCCCAACCCTTACTTAAATCCATTCCCTTTGCTCAATATCTACGTGCCCGACGCAATTGTTCCACGGATACCTCCTTTGAACACGAGGCCTCCGTATTGAGGGACAGACTTCGCGCACGTGGTTACAAAAATAGCGTTTTAAAAAACGCTTACAAAAAAGCGAAATCTAAATCACGTTCTGCCTTACTCATTCCAAAACCATCTGGGCCCTCCACACAACCACCCCTTAGAATTATAACGAATTACTGCCAACAATACAATGAAATTACTCAAATACTACTTAAACACTGGCACATCATCTCTACAGACAGAGCCCTTTCCCCCTTTGTTCCGCCCAAACCTTTGATCACCTATCGACGTGCTCCGTCTCTCCGTGATAAACTCATTACTAGTGAATACAAGAGTAGTAACAAATCCCAGAGACAGCTTAAGGGCACCTATCCATGTGGCAATTGCAACTATTGCAAATACCTACCCAAATCCAATCTACATAACCTTCTACCCAATGGTCAACGCCTCTTTCCTAAGCATTATGTAAACTGTCGTTCTGTTGGTATTGTTTACCTTTTAGAATGTGAATGTGGGTGCTTCTACGTGGGCAAGACGAAATTACCATTCTGGAAACGAATTTATGGACACGTTACCAGTATAAACCAAAGAGATCCCGATTTACCTTTGGGACGACACACCTCTATTGTCCACTCTGATACTATTCCCAAGATCTCATTCAGAGCTCTAGACCATATCCCCCCCCCAAATCGAGGGGGTGATTACAACAAAGCGCTCCTTCAGAGCGAACTTCGTTGGATTTTCCACCTCAATGCCACCATACCTCCCGGCCTAAACGAGGCCTTCAACTTCAAACCTTACCTTGAGGGCTTCGAGACCGGAGTTTGTGAACTAGACCTTTAACTTATGGTCTCCCACGTTCAAGCACCCACACCCAATACACACTGCCTGTATTATTATTATATCTCTTACTCTGTGGATTGGATGTTTCTTCATAGCATATAGGAATATATGTTCATGTACCTCATACTGTATATGTATTGATATATGCTCTTCTGTATGTATTATTGACACATGTTTTTCCATTCATGCATTATATACTGTGCATCAAATTGCTACATGCCTTTTTTCCCCTTCCCTCCAATGGTCTACAAGCCATACTATACTACTAGGCTGTCTATTGTATTAAGCCTGCATGTCCCCCATCGCTCATTTGTGATCATCCGTCCTTTATGGACCAACCTACTAACACTTCACCTGCATTCTTTTTTCCCCCTCTATTTTGAATACCCGGCGCGGGTAAGACCAGGTGCGCGTGCGCATCTGCTCCACTGCGCACGCGTCACCCCCTCGCCTCCCATCTAGACCAGCTTCCTGGTCTACTTCCTGTTTGCGCTCCACCGTGGAGCGCACCAGGAGGCCGGCGACCGTCTGTCCCGCGTCGGTGACGTCACGACGCCGGACGCGGCCGCGCCGTCATGACGCGGCCGCGCCCGGCACCGCCCCGTCAGAGGTCCACACTGGGAGGTTACCACAGCGCCTTCTGGCGCCCGCCTCCCAACAACACAGCAGCCAATCAGCACTGCAGCCTCAGGTTAGTTGATACACACCTACCCACAGCTGTTGTCCATTATTTGACCACATATAAACTCTCCACACTCCGGCTTCAGTCTCATGCTGCTGACTGACCAGAGTTGACCTCCTATCCTCTACTCACAAATTATACTCAGGTAAATACTAGGTCTACTTTTCTGTAGCCAGATACTTTTACTTTGTTTTTCTTAGTTTCTGATTATTCCCATTTTACTTTATTTTTACAGTGACACACTCGCTGACCCACTGTGTTTAATACAGGACTTGGGCTTTCAGCCCTAAACCCTGTATGTTGGACCTTGTATTCTGAGGGGGTTCTCAGCAGGTCTCCTATACCCTAGTGTTTAAGTACACTCTGTTTTTATTGCATACACCCTTGATTCCCTGGATCCCACGCTCAGTGGCTCTTCCATATGACAAACAATTGAGCTTTGGCAGGACATGTGAGTACCTCATTGTGTTTTTTCCTCTCTTTGAGATAAATCTCCTCCAGCAATATAGATTTTCTCCAGTGCAAATATAATGTATTGATATAGTGAGACTAATTTTATGACCTTTCATCTATTCAGATGAGTTTCTAAGGATACAAATTGCCTTGACAAAGGACCACAGTCCGAAACATGTTGGCATCTTCCTTACCTTATGCACCAAGCAAGTTTATACCTCTGTCATAATGCTTTGTATGTTTTTGCTCTTTTGACATGTTATAAACTGTATCAACTGACTGTATCCTCATTGCAAACATACCATGCCTTCTGAGCATTCCCTTGTTCACTGTGTACATTTTTGAATAAACGTTTACCTTCTCACATGCATACATCGTTTTAAAGTGTCTATCTTCACTCCAAGCATCCCCCAGGGGTATTGGCCTTTACCTTATGCACATTATGGCCTACTATTAAAGCTCTCTGTACATAGTGCACTCTTCAACCCTGCTGTTTGTACACAGCGTACCCCTCACCCTCAAGCCCCTCCCACTTCTAAGGGTTTGGCAACACCCACATTTTGTACTCATTCTGAAGTTGAAAACTTAGGAAGTATGTCTATTTGTATATTTCAGACATGTATAATACAGAGAAAATCCTGTGATCACAGCGGGTATAGTCACTTTTATGATTCAATGTTCAATGCAAGTACAAACATTCTGAGAAGCTGATATTTGTTTTATTCACATATATGTTATCAAAGCAGCGGGTGGCTTCTACTTTGGTGTACAATTGTATACCAAATCTTTAAGGCCCCATGCACACGAGACGCAGATGCAAACTCTGCTGAGTTTCCTGCGTTTAAAAACGCGCGTTTTGCTGTGTTTTCATGCCGCGTTTAGACGCGTTTAGACGCGTTTAGACGCGTTTAGACGCGTTTGCGTCTATAAGCATTTGTAAAGATAACATCATATAGACCCTCCCCAAGCTCAGAAAGCATTATTATTAACTATTTCTGCCAATTTGATCAGAGTGAGCAGCAGCAGCAGAGAGAGCAGTTGTACACTTGCATTTGCCTCTCTTTCTGTGTTTTTTTTTTAAAATGGATCCCATATTGAATATATGTCAGGAAATGCTCCTGATGGTGCTCTTGATGCGGCAGCAATGTCGTCGCAAATTTGCATGAGAGGTCCAGAATCAGAGCTTGTCGATATTGGACCCATCCGTTGATGGCACAGCGAATGTCCGTTGGATATTTCACAAACATGTATGCATTTCACAAACATGTATGCATTAGTGAGTATATATGCTCTATGAACTATCTAAACTAATTACGACATTTTAAACAATTTTTTCTAGTATTTTTTATGGTTTACCATCATATTTCTGAGTTTTCTGCTCCAAAAAATTGGGTTCCTTTAAAAAGGCTTATAAACACAAACGCGGCTAAACGCAGGTGCCTGCGTTTAGCCACGTTTAGCTGCGTTTTGCGTCTGAAAAGCAGAAAAGCAAAGTGTCTGAACGCATTTTTTTGCTTCTGGAAAAACGAGGTTAAACGCAACTGCATAAAAACGGGAAAAAACTAGACTGTGTACATGGACACATAGGATAACATTGCATGCGTTCAGGTGCAGTTGAAAAAAGTGTCCAACTGCCTCTGAACGCGCGTTTAACTGCGTCTCGTGTGCATGAGGCCTAAATCTTTCTACTGGAAATGAAACCGAGAATCTTTGTACCTGTAACCAGCAAAGATGTAATAAGGAAATGCTAATCACTGTGAGTGAAGGGCCCTCTAACGATTTATGATACATGTTTGGAATATTGAATGTTGAGATTTTGGAGTCCCTGCAAATTGCTGCAAAGTCACTTGGACACTCTTGACTATTTTATGCTCTATTTATTTCCTGCCTAATTCTAGGGAAGTGGCAGTGTGTTTTTTCCCCTCTAATTCTGATACAATGCTGGCATATGTAAGGCTGGCTAAATAGTAATACAATTCCACTTAGATTGGTGGGCAGTCAGATACCTGCCTCTGTTCATTCAAATTCAGGGATGTTTAACCACCTAGCAGATCTTTATACATGCTGCAGTCCTGGTGCAGCAACTACACCTCTTTCTGCAGAGACTGAGGACGAGTCACTGCTGGACAAAAGTCCTTTTAAAATGAATGCTGAAAAAGCTAACAAGTGCGTACAATGTTTATTAACAGGTAATAGGAAACATGTCCTGAGTAAGGCTTAATGTACAGGGGACATTTTTACAACCTCTCCTGAACGATTTAACTTGACAGATAGTAACCCACGTTTAAAACGTCCGCTTTGTCGCGTTTAGATGCCACGTTTAGCGTCATTTTGCCACGTTAAGAGGGCCTCCACTGCTTGCTTATCTTCTAAAATGCTAGTTGTCTGGCTTCACTACTATCTGACCTACTGAGCCAAAAAAGCATACTGTCAGAACTTATAATCTTGCAAATCGTGTACACTTGTGCAAGGTCAGTCCCTCACAGTACAGAGGTAATGGATAAGCATGACAGCCAAGCAACTAGCATTTTTATTAAAGTAGATCAGCAATGACAATCTCTATATTCTCTAAGTTTCCTTTAAAATAGAACTAAAGGCAAAACTTTTTTTCATTTTGTTAGGCTGTTAATAGGCCTGTGCCACAGGCCCAGCACTTCTTACCCTTTTGTCGCTGTTGGCGCTCAGGGGATAAGGAATGCTTACACTCACTGGTAACTTTTTGCACCTCCTGGGCAAGACCTGCGGGGCTGGGTGAGCTGTTGTCCACACTGGATTTGTCATGACATGGCAATGCTCTTTTAGCTTGACCTAAGAGCGAGAGTGGACTAGGTTGCACAGTGGCGGTCGCTCATGTAGGGCGCAGGGGTTCTGCCCCCTAATCTATATGCAGGGCTCTGGACGCATGGTTTTTAATGTTTTTTTTGTTTGTTTTTTGCAGCATCACGTGATTAGAGCCTGAGGCTTTAATTGGCTTAAAAAGGGGTGGGCTCGGGCGCAGAGCACCCTGAGTATTTCAGGGGGAATGCCCCTGCCAACCCATCTGTTGGGGATTGGTCAGGGTCCTCATGAATACTCCAGGCAGCTCTATCTCACTTCTCCTCCCATTCTTCTAGAAGTTTCCAGTAAGTTCTAGAAGTAGGGGGGAGGTCTCAATGATGCTGCCTGTGAGTCATCCAGCCCTCCCTGGATCTCCACCCAACCCAGGAAAAAACACACAGACTTAGCTGCCAGTCAAGCCTGACAATTCACCTGCTCTAACAAAAACAAAATCTATACATTAGCACACTTAAAGGGGTTGTAAACCCTTGTTTTTTTTTTTTTAATAGCAAACATGTCATACTTACCTCTACTGTGCAGTTCGTTTTGCACAGAGTGTCCTGATCCACCTGTTCTGGGGTCCCTCGTGGGGCTACTAGTTCCTGCCCGCATCGGTAAACCCCTTAGGAGAAGCGCTCTCCCTGGGGGTTATCTTGCGGGCGCGCTCCCGGGTCCAGCATTTGCGTCCATAGACACAGAATATCAGTCTCGGCCCCGCCCCTCAGGGGCCCGTGTCATTAGATTTGATTGACAGCTGCAGGAGCCAATGGCTGCGCTGCTATCAATCTACCCAATCAAAAGCCGAGACAACGGACAGAGAGGTAGAGCGCGTCTCCGCCGAGGGAACGAATGGGCTCAGGTGAGTAAAACGGGGGGGGGGGGGGGCTGGTCAGTGTCAGAAGTTTTTCACCTTAATGCATACGATGCATTAAGGTGAAAAAAACACAAGGGTTTACAACCCTATTAACCATTTCCCTACCCGCCCATAGTAATATGACGTCCGCAGATGGGATCTCCCATCCTGGGCGGGGGTCGTATGATGTCCTTCTATTCCGTCTAGGGGGCACGCGCGCGCCGTAGCGCGGGGCCCGATGCGCATGCCCGGCGGCCGCGATGTCCGCCGGGCACCCGCGATTGCCCGGGAACACAGCAGGACCATGGATCTGTGTATGTAAACACACAGATCCATGCCTGTCAGAGGAGAGGAGACCGATGGTGTGTTCCCAGTACAGAGGAACACCGATCGGTCTCCTCCCCTTGTGAGTCCTCTCCCCCCACAGTTAGAATCACTCCCAGGGAACATAATTAACCCCTCCCTAGCCCCTACTGTTAACCCCTTCCCTGCCAGTCACATTTACACAGTAATCAGTGCAATTTTATAGCACCGATCGCTGTGTAAATGTGAATGGTCCCAAAAATGTGTCAAAAGTGTTTGATATGTCCGTCACAATGTCACAGTCATGAAAAAAATCGCAGATCGGCGCACTAGTAAAAAAAAAAAAATGCCATAAATCTATCCCCTATTGTGTAGACGCTATAACTTTTGCGCAAACCAATCAATATACGCTTATTGCGATTTTTTTTTACCAAACATATGTAGAAGAATACGTATCGGCCTAAACTGAGGAAAAAAATTGTTTTAAAAAAATAAAAATTGGATATTTATTATAGCAAAAAGTGTTGTGTTTTTTTCAAAATTGTCGCTCTTCTTTTGTTTACAGCGCAAAAAATAAAAACCACAGAGATGATCAAATACCACCAAAAGAAAGCTCTATTTGTGGGGGAAAAAGAACGTCAATTTTGTTTGGGTGCAACGTAGCACGAGAGCAATTGTCAGTTAAAGTGCAACTGTGCTGAAAACTAAAAATTGGTCTGGGCAGGAAGGGGGTGAAAATGTCCTGTATTGAATTGGTTAACCACTTCCCGACCGGCGCATGGCGATGTACGTCGACAGAATGGCACGGACAGGCATACGGGCGTACAGGTATAGAATCCATCTGCCCTTAGCTAAGGTATGCAGGCCAGAGGGAGTGTTTAGCTGAGAAAACCCCTCCTCTCCTCCTGAAGACTCCAAGGTGTATGTCATAATTTGCCTAGGCCTGGAAACCAGGAGATAACTGAAGAAATATAAAAAAAAAAAATATATAATGTACCTTCCTATCAATTTACTAATACTAGCAGCATAGGGATTGAAAGTAGTCAATGTTGATTGAGAGAGTGAAGTTCTGTTTTAAGTAGCATTTTGTGACATTTACAAAGACTAAAATGTTCCTGATGATGGCTTTACATGTAGGTCGCAGCCTTGCAAATCTAGGCAACAGTTGCCTGATGCCGAAAAGCCCAAAAAGGACTCACATGTCTAGTAGAGTGACCCTTAACAGGAAAGGGTGGAATCTGATCCTTAAAGCCCCACTCTGGGAACTCCATCCATACAGAGCAGGGAAATCTCCTTTTTATTAACTGGAGCTGGACCGAGATCAGAAAGAGTACTTTATAGGACAGAACCAATCTGTCAAAACAATCACCGTTTGAATGTTACTATTAATCTGTTATCAATCAAACACTGTGTATTACTTACACAAAATTTAAATAAATAACAAATTCAAAATAAATAATAAATATAAAGTGTCCTGTGTTGCAAGCTATAACACTAATCAGGTGTATTCACTCCACCCAAATCTGAGTTTAAATGTCTATATCTTATAGTGCAGCGCAACACTTCAATATATATAAATTAAATATACAGTATCTCACAAAAGTGAGTACACCCCTCACATTTTTGTAAATATTTTATTATATCTTTTCATGTGACAACACTGAAGAAATTACACTTCGCTACAATGTTAAGTAGTGAGTGTACAGCTTGTATAACAGTGTAAATTTGCTTTCCCCTCAAAATAACTCAACACACAGCCATTAATGTCTAAACTGCTGGCAACAAAAGTGAGTACACCCCTTAGTCCAAATTGGGCCCAATTAGCCATTTTCCCTCCCCGGTGTCATGTGACTCCTTAGTGTTACAAGGTCTCAGGTGTGAATGGGGAACAGGTGTGTTAAATTTGGTGTTATTACTCTCACACTCACACAGGAATTGAAAAAAAGAATTGTTGCTCTACATAAAGATGGCCTAGGCTATAAGAAGATTGCCAAGACCCTGAAACTGAGATGCAGGACGGTGGCCAAGACCATACAGTGGTTTAACAGGACAAGTGCCACTCAGAACAGGCCTCAACATTGGCCGACCAAAGAAGTTGAGTGCACGTGCTCAGCGTCATATCCAGAGGTTGTCTTTGAGAAATAGACATATGAGTGCTGCCAGCATTGCTGCAGAGGTTGAAGAGGTGGGGGGTCAGCCTGTCAGTGCTCAGACCATATGCCGCACACTGCATCAAATTGGTCTGCATGGTTGTCGTCCCAGAAGGAAGCCTCAGAAGGAAGCTGAAGACAAGCAGACTAAGGACATGGATTACTGGAACCATGTCCTGTGATCTGATGAGACCAAGATGAACTTATTTGGTTCAGATGGTGTCAAGCGTGTGTGGCGGCAACCAGGTGAGGAGTACAAAGCCAAGTGTGTCTTGCCTACAGTCAAGCATGGTGGTGGGAGTGTCATGGTCTGGGGCTGCATGAGTGCTGCCAGCACTGGGGAGCTATGGTTCATTGAGGGAACCATGAAGGCCAACATGTACTGTGACATACTGAAGCAAAGCATGATCCCCTCCCTTCAGAGACTGTGCCGCAGGGCAGTATTCCAACATGATAATGACCGCAAAGACACCTCAAAGACGACCACTGCCTTCGTAAAGAAGCTGAGGGTAAAGGTGATGGACTGACCAAGCATGTCTCCAGACCTAAACCCTATTGAGCATCTGTGGGGCATCCTCAAACGGAAGGTGAAGGAGCGCAAGGGCTCTAACATCCCCCAGTTCGTGATGTCATCATGGAGGAGTGGAAGAGGACTCCAGTGGCAGCCTGTGAAGTTCTGGTGAACTCCATGCCCAAGAGGGTTAAGGCAGTGCTGTAAAATAATGGTGGCCACACAAAATATTGACACTTTGGGCCCAATTTGGACATTTTTACTTAGGGGTGTACTCACTTTTGTTGCCAGCGGTTTAGACATTAATGCTGTGTGTTGAGTTATTTTGAGGGGACAAGAAATTTACACTGTTATACAAGCTGTACACTCACTACTTTACATTGTAGCAAAGTGTAATTTCTTCAGTGAAAATATATAATAAAATATTTACAAAAATGTGAGGGGTTTACTCACTTTTGTGAGATACTGTATATTTTAATATATGTCAGGGCTGTCCCTCTTTGCTATTGCTATGGAGCCTGTGGAGGAGGCTTTACACACCTCCCCCAATATTAAGGGATTGCGGATTGGTTGGTTGGAGGAGAGGGTAGCCTTGTACGCAGATGACCTTTTACTATTTTTAAATGATGCTGGACCCTCTCTCCAAGGGGCTTTGAAGATATTGGATTCTTTCTCAATAGTTACAGGGTTGAAGGTAAATTGGAGCAAGTCTTTGCTGTTTACAATATATAGGGATACCTGTAGTTTGGCTTTGAATGATATTCCATTACAGTGGGTGGAGAATTTCAAATATTTAGGAGTTTTAATTTCCCACCAAGCTTCTGAATTTATTTATTTAAATGTGACTCTGATTCTGGGAGACATTGGGCAAAATTGAAAGTATGGAAGTCTCTACCATTGTCTCTATTAGGACATATTAATCTTTTAAAAATGAAAATCATACCAAAATTTATGTATTAGTTAGACACTCCCCCCAGTGGCTTCCGATGTCCTTTTCTACAAAGTTAAACCAACTTTTTTTCATCTTTTCTATGGGGATCAAAGAACCCCAGGTATAAATTAACTACCCTGATGCGCCCTTGTGAACAGGGAGGACTTGCATTTCCAGATTTATATAAATACTTTTTAGCCACTCAGTTGGTTACAGCTCTACCCAGCTGGAAACGGCAGTAGTAGGCTTTATGGATGCTCTCAAGGTCCTCTAATTTAGGGGCCGTAGAGCACCATATCAGTTGACTCCTTCAATGCTCATTACTATTCGAGCCTGGGAGGCTAGTTTTAGATGTGAGCATTATACTAAGGGTGCTTTTTCTCCAAGTGCCCCTTTATGGTTTAATCCTACTCTTCCTAATATTTTTTTTAAAACACCAGAGCCTATTGCATGGACTAAATATAATATAAAAATACTCTCTCAGGTGATTACTAATTGGAAATTATCTACCTTTTCAACACTCACTTTGACTTTTAATGTTCCAAGTTCCCATCTATTTAGATATTTTCAGCTTCTTCACACTTTTCATGCACAATTTCCACAGGATAGTTTAACAATCAGACAATCCACTTTAGGACTAGTGCTTAGATCAGAGTGCTTGGATAAGCCCACCTCGAGATTGTGCTCTCATCTTATATTAATTTATATGATGCCATTAGAGGCTCTTAGAGCTAGGTGGATGCGAGATATACCAGATTTAAATATGGAGGATTGGAGGGGTGTGTGGGACTTCCCTTTGCGATCTTTGATATCTTTGAGAGATGGTATGATCCAGTATAAATTGGTACATAGAGCATATATCACTCCACACAGATAAATCCTGCATGTTCTTCAGAGTGCTGGCGATGTGGAGCGATCCAGGGGTATTTTACACATATTTTTTGGACCTGTCCATACATATATTTTGGGTGGAAGTGGTGGATTTATTGAATTCTATCACCTCTGCTCCTTTACCGGTTTCTATGCCTGTCTGTTTATTGGGTTTGGTAGAGACTATTCTTCCTAAAGCCTCAGAGCGAGCGTTTGCTAATATAACATTATTTTTTGCAAGAAAAGCTATTGCGTTCCATTGGAAGAAACTTCGGTCCCCTACGCATTCGTATTGGAAACAATTGGTAAATAATAATCTTCTATTGTATAGAGATACTTGTATGAATAAGGGTTGTCCTAGTAAGTATGATAAAGTGTGGGCAAAGTGGCTGGACAAACCGCTTACAGCATCGAATACCCATGGGAGCCATTGTTTAAAATATGCATGTTCCCAAATGAGAAATATTTGGGGTCATCGGGGGAAAGAATTCCCCTTTGGATTAATAATTGTTATAGTGGATTTTGAAACTGTTTTATTCTATTTTTGGTTCAATGTGTATGATGTCTTTTGAAATTTAATAAAAAGATAAAAAAAAAAAAACTGTTGCGCTGCACTATATGATATAGAAATTTAAATATTATAGGGCAGGGCTGCCAATTCAGAAACACACCTTGCAGAGGTTATGGCAACAAGCAACCTTGTGAGTGAGCATGGAAAGGGGAATAATTTCAAACGGCAGGTTTAGAAGTGCTGAGAGAACCAAATTCACATCTCATGGAGCTAATGGTGGACGTACAGGGTCACATAAGATACACACTATGTGAAGGTCTTAATTTAAGAATGAGTGACAAGTGATCTTTGTAATCAGATAGAAATTGCTGAGATCTGACCCTTGATATTACTCATGGCCAATTGTGGATTTAGGTCCAATTAAAAAAAAGTAATGATTCTTCCCAAAGAGTGTTTTTTGGGATGAATCTTTTCCTTGCAGTGAAGTATGCCTTCCAGGTGTGATGGTAGACCTTGCAGGATATGAGACTTCCAGGCTTTTAACATTGTGGGGACCACCTAGCTTTAGAGGTCCCTGTCCCTCAGTACCTGGGCTTCAACAGCCATGCCACTATAACCAGTGACTGTGAAGCAGGATGGTAAACTGGTTTTAGGATAGGAGATCAGGTTGATCTGGAAGAGCCCATGGAGTATCTGCCAAGAAACTGATCAAGCTGAAAAAGGCACATCCGTTTGGGCCAGTGTGGAGCTTTACTGAGCATTACTGGAATGCCCTCCATCTCAATCTTGTAAAGCAGATGCAGAAGGAGTATAAGGAGATGAAAGCCTAGGTCAGGACATACTGATCCCACACAGCCACCAGAGCATCAAGACTGTAATGATGTGTATGCTTTATGTTATAATTCAAGTTCAATTGTTATGCCTAGTTATAGTACTTATTCATGTTAGGAAACAGTTAACAGTTTTGGTCATGTGATCTGGGGGCGGGGAGTTGTGCTCAGTTCTGTAAGATGGCTGCTGCTGAATAAACACCAGGCCATGTTCAAGCTTCTGCTGTCTGCTTATTCTGGGTGTTAAATCATCACATGGTACCAGAAGTCGGGTCAGAAGAGTCATGGCAGCAAACAGCAACACAAAGAACATTCCATCCCTGGATTTGGAATCAGGGAATGTATCTGAAAACTGGTCACAATGGAGGGAGCTGATAGAGCTTGTGTTTGCAGGACCAGATGCAGACAAATGGTCTGATCAGCAGAAAGCAGCTCACTTTCTGATATGTGTGGGACAAAAAGGACGTGATGTGTGCCGAGCCTGGCAAGCAAGTGGGGAGATCACTGCAGAGGACAAAAAGAAAACAGAGGTACTGTTTGCAAAGTTTGAGGCATACTGCAACCCAAGGAGAAACTCCACAGTGCAAAGGAAACTGTTTTATGAGAGGAACCAGTGTGGAGGTGAGTCTGTGGATGAATGGGTGACACAGCTGCGCTTGCTTGCCAAAGACTATGCTTTCTATGATGCTGGAGATATGATAAAAGATCGCATTCTGATGGGCAGTAAGTTTAAGGAAGTTCAGGAAAAGCTGCTGCAGGAAGAAGATTTAAATATTGAGAAAGCCATAAGGATTGCCAGAGCATATGAAATGTCAAGAAAGGACATGCAGGTACTGGAAGGAACACAGCTCCAGATTAATGCTATAGGATATCACAGCAGCAGATATGGGCAAGAAAGAACACACAAAGGAATAAAGAACACCTATGGCACTGGGACAAGTAACACACAAGAAGCGTGTGGATTTTGTGGAAACATGCACCATAAAAATAGTGTCTGTCCGGCAAGGGGGCAGATATGCAATAAATGCAAGAAAAGAGGACATTTTGCCAGGGTGTGTAAACTGTCTTCACAAACCGAAAGGTCAAAAACATCAGACTCAGACTGCACCCCAATATATCTTGCAGCAGTACAAAAAACACATCAGTCCGCAGATGAAGCAACTGTAACATTACAGATAGGGGCTAACAAAACTCCAATCACATTCAAAATAGACACAGGAGCACAAGTAAATTGTGTGCCAAGCCACATATACCTGGAACACCTCAGTAATGAATCCCCCTTAGAGACTCAGGACCTACCGAAACGAATGGGATATGGTGGTGAAAAGCTGAAAGTAATGGGTCGCTGTCATGCAAAATGTTCATACAAGGGATCTGAAAAGGTTTTACAATTGTTTGTGATAGAAACACAAGCCCCAGCCGTGCTAGGTCTCAGAACAAGTAAAGAGATTGGACTTGTGAAGATCATAATGACTGTGGACGGTGGGCACAGAGGTCTGACAGAGGCTGACATCAAACGTGAGTACTGTGATCTATTCAAGGGCCTGGGGTGCCTCCCGGGTGTAAGCCGCATACGTATAAAAGAGGGTGCACAGCCTGTCATCCACGCCCCAAGGAGAATACCTTTAACTCTTGTGGATAAAGTCAGACAAGAACTCACTAGGATGGAGAAGCTGGGAGTAGTAAAAAAGGTCACAGAGCCATCGGAATGGGTCAGTTCTATGGTTGTGGTGGAGAAGAAGAACACAGGTGCAATTCGTATATGCATTGACCCACGTGATTTGAATAAAGTCATAATGAGAGAACACTACAAACTCCCCACCATAGAGGATATAGCGCACAAGCTAGTAGGAGCAACAGTATTTAGTGTACTAGACGCCCATTCAGGTTACTGGCAATTGCGTCTTGATGAAGCCAGCAGTTACTTGACCACTTTTAACTCCCCTTTAGGTCGATGGCGCTTCACAAGAGTACCTTTCGGCATAGCATCTGCACAGGAAATATTTCAAAAGAAATCGCACGAATTGATCGCTGGTCTACAGGGTGTTGAAGTAATAGTTGATGATTTGCTGGTCTATGGAAAGGATCAAATGGAACATGACAAAAATCTTACTGCCTTACTCAATCGCTGTCGTGAGAAGAATCTCACACTCAATCCAAACAAAATGCAAATTGGGGTAGAAGAAGTTACATATTTTGGACACCTACTAACCAAAGAGGGCTTGAAGCCTGATCCAAAAAAAATTACAGCAGTTCTTAACATGAAGGCCCCAACCTCCAGAAAGGAGCTGGAGACATCACTAGGTATTTTCAACTATCTATCCAAATTCTCTCAGGGCCTTGCTCAACAGATAGCACCGCTGCGTACACTGCTACAGAAGGATGCTGTTTGGTGTTGGGACGCAAACATGGAAAAGACTTTCGACAAAGTGAAAAAATTGATCACTAAACATCCAGGGCCAATACTGAAATATTTTGACGTAAACTGTGACTCTGTACTTCAAGTGGATGCATCCCAGTTTGGGTTAGGTGCTGTACTGACTCAACAAGGACATCCTGTGGCATATGCTTCACGAGCATTGACCACAACGCAAGCCAATTATGCCCAAATTGAGAAAGAGATGCTGGCTATTGTGAATGGATGTGAGAAATTTCACCAGTACATATATGGTCGCCCGGTAGTTGTGGAAACAGACCACAAGCCATTGGAGTACATCCTACAGAAACCACTAGCTTCTACACCTCCACGTCTGCAGCGGATGGTTATGAAATTACAGCAGTACGATCTCACAGTAAAGTATAAGCCTGGAAAGGAAATTCCAATGGCAGATACCCTGTCTAGGGTGTTTCTAGAAGGACATGAAGCACGGGATGAACCTGAGTTGGAAGAACAGGTACATACAGTACTAGCAAACATTCCAATATCAGATGTACGGCTGGAGAAGATAAGACAAGACACCAAACAGGATAAAGTCCTAGAAAAACTAACTCGTGTCATGTGCAATGGCTGGCCAGAAAAACGAAAGAAGCTCTGTCTGGAACTACAGGGATTCTGGCCTATGAAAGATGAGCTATACATTCATTCAGATATCATATTTATGGGTGACCGTATTCTCATTCCAAAGTCACAGCAAGCAGAAGTACTGAAACAAATCCACCAGGGGCATTTGGGCATCACTCTGTGTAAGCGCAGGGCACGGGAGTTGGTCTACTGGCCTAATTTAGACTTTGATATTGAAACACTTGTGAAGAAGTGTGATACCTGCCAGACATTTCAAAAACACAATGCAAAGGAACCTCTTACACCGTGGAATGCTCCTTCACAGGCATGGCAGAGACTGGCTACAGATATTTTTCATTTTGAGGACAACCATTACCTGATAGTAGTAGATTACTACAGCAAATACTTTGAGCTAGTGCAGCTGAGAAATTTAAAAGCATCAACAGTCATATGGGCTTTCAAAACAATACTCTCAAGACATGGAGTGTGTGAAGAACTTGTGTCTGATAATGGGCCACAATTATCATGTTCTGAGTTCCAGTGCTTCCTGTGTGAATGGGGAATCAGGCACAAACCCACAAGCCCCTATCACCCACAGGCCAATGGTCTAGCAGAGAAGTGTTGGCATAGCCAAATCCATTATACTGAAAGCGCAATCATCAGGGCAGGATGTGTACCTAGGACTGTTAAACTATCGTGCAACACCTATTGAAGGTTTATGCTCACCTGCACAGCTGCTAATGGGTAGAACACTGAGGACCACAGTGCCTATTGCACCACAGAAATTGCAGCCTCAGTTTATTCCACAGGATCGAGTAACAGCTCAGAGGATCATAAATATGAAAAGGCAAAAACTGTATTTTGATAAATCTACAAAATCCCTTCGTCCACTCTCTGCTGGGCAAGCTGTGCGACACAGAGTCACTGGGAGTACATGGGAACCTGCTCGAATTGTCAAAGAAGCCAATTCACCAAAATCATATATAATCGAGACCAAGTGTGGACAGAAACTTAGCCGAAACCGGCGTCATCTTCGTCCAGACACTGCTGCGGATACATCATTAGAGGAACCAGATGACAATGAAGATAAAGAACAAGCCCATGATGGCACAGAAGTCCTAAACACGGATATTGAGTCTACTGAGGATACCGAGGACAGCATAAACTTATCAGCACATGATAATGCTGGGAGTGACTCTCAACTAGACACCAATCCTACGGATGATGAGCCAGCGATTACTTTCTCTCGCTATGGTCGAGCAATTAAACCAAAGATATGGAGGGACTTTGTCTCATATTAAATGCTTCATACTTGAGAGGGAAGATGTAATGATGTGTATGCTTTATGTTATAATTCAAGTTCAATTGTTATGCCTAGTTATAGTACTTATTCATGTTAGGAAACAGTTAACAGTTTTGGTCATGTGATCTGGGGGCGGGGAGTTGTGCTCAGTTCTGTAAGATGGCTGCTGCTGAATAAACACCAGGCCATGTTCAAGCTTCTGCTGTCTGCTTATTCTGGGTGTTAAATCATCAAAAAGACAAACCTTATCAGTTTGTTGTTTCGTTTGGAGGCTCACATCTGATATCCTCACCTGTGACACAGGTTCTGGAAAACTTCTGGGTGCACTGAACATTCCCCCTGATCCACGTGCTACCAGCTGAGGTAGTCTGCTTGCCATTTGTCCATGCAACAGACAAGACTGGAACATAAAGTTCTGCCCAGGATTTGTAAAGGTCTGGAGGGAAACTAAGCAACTTCCTCAAAACAGGCTACCATCAGCCCCATGACTCTCATTCAAAAGCAAAGAGTCTGTTGACTCTTGAACTGTACAGTCTTTGTCTGTGAGTGGAGAGTTTTAATCTTTTTGTTTAGGGAGGACAAAAAATCTCCCTTCTGTGTCTAGGGTTACCCAGATACTCCAAGTGAGCAGACTTCTGAAAGTGCAGGATCCAACCAAATCTTTTCAAGGTCTGAAACGTCTATGTCCTATTGTTGGTCAGGACCTATGCTGCTGTTCCCTGAACACGAGATTTTCCAGATATGCCCCAATGGAGATACCCTGAAACTGTAATAAGGCAAGCGCAGGGAATAAGACCTTCTTAAGAACTCGGGGTGCTTAAAGCGGAGTGACACTGTCTAATGTTTTTTTTTTTTTTTTTGTGCAATGAGAAGGATTTTTTTTGTGCAATGAGAACTCACGTGTTCCGTTTTCAGAGCGAACTGCTGCCGGTTTTCATCAAAAATAAACACTTACAAAAAGTGTTGCTGCTGGGTGCCATCTTGCCTGTGGGCATGTGAAACCACACAGGCACCTTCTATGGCCCAGCATGCACCGCCGTTACTGCGCCGATCTCGCGCGTGCGCAGTAACGGCAAAGTGTAGCTCACGTTCGCCGAAATCTCATGAGATTTCGGCAGATGTGGCCGAAATCTCGTGAGACCCCCGTAAATCTCGCGAGATTTCCTCCTGGGATCAATGACACAAGATCCGAGGAGACAGTGCGGCATGACGAGGATCGACGCACAGACCCCGCCCACCCCCGAAGAGACAGAGCAGGAATTACAAGGTAAGTGAAAAAAAAAAACACTTCATTTAGTACTCTTTGCCTGATTTGGAAGGCAAAAAGATTCACTAAATGAAGTGTGTGCAGAACCGCTTTAAGAAAGAACAAATCGCATTAGGCTGTGCAGTGTACCCATGGGTTTCGTGCGGGTTACCCACAGTTTGTCATAGACTTCTATTGCATCAGGCAGTTTGAAACGCTTTCAGAAAACGCACCAAAACTGCCTGATGCAATAGATGTTGCACTGTGGTGCGGGAAAATCACACCGCATCAGTGTGAAATGGGCCTAACAAGAGCAGGTGTTACCTCCACAAAAAACACACCAGATAGACAACTAGAAGAGTAAAGTAAACTGTGACAGTTCTCCATTAGCAGCTTGGTTCAGGGTGTAGAATCCTAGAGTTGGTGCACTATTTCAACAAAAAATGTTTTATCAAACTATTTAGGATATATAAGGACCCAGACATTAGCATGGGTAGACAGTCCTGCAGTCTGGAACCCTTAGGTGTATGCAGTCTAAGTTGGCTATCTACCATCACTACAGTTAAGCATCCAAACTATCATCTCCCTATCATCCTGTGGAATAGACGCTCTACAGAGGTGGTTCTGGCTAACTCAGTAGATTGCTTTAAGAAAGGCCTGGATACTTTCCTAAATGTACATAATATAACTGGGTACTAACATTTATAGGTAAAGTTGATCCAGGGAACATCCGATTGCCTCTTGGAGGACCAGGAAGGGATTTTTCTCCCCTGCTGTAGCAAATTGGAGCATGCTCTTTTTTTTGGGGGGGGGGGGGGGGGTTTGCCTTCCTCTGGATCAACTGTGGGTATAGAATTGGGTATATTGGATTGTACGATATTTTTTATTTTTATTTATTATTTCTTTTTTTTATGGTTGAACTGGATGGACTTGTGTCTTTTTTCAGCCTAGCTAACTATGTAACTATGTAACTATGCTTCTGTCTGATGAGGCTACCTCAGTGGCCATTTTAAAAAGTTTGAAATGAATAAATTGTTTGCTTTAAGAGTTAAAAAAGATGAAAGCCATCTATAAATTGTAAAGAATTCAGTAGCTTTCAAATATAAAGTGGTGCATATTATTTTGATAAGGTTCACTGATCACACACTGTGCTAAGAACATTCTGTAATGATTAGTATGATTTGTGGTTAGTGAACTGTACTAAACTAAAGAGGTTGTAAATACCCTCACAATCTATATTCCCTCTCTGATGCTCTTTAAGAGCTGTAATATCCAGCCTATTTGTTGTCACTTTTTTGGCAGCAGGAGAAAAACCTATAAATCTCTGCGTATTTTTATCCCCCTAGGTTAAAAACATCCTGTGAGTGCTGTGTCCTTTCTACAAAGCATTTGCCTTTTCAAATAAATGTAAAATAGCTCCAGCAAAAAAGAAAGGTGAATTGCGATGTAGGACTTCTCTACTCTTACTGAGAAATGATGTACTAGCTATCAATCAGGTACATTAGACATTCTAACATTTTGAATTGCAGCAAATTTCACAGATGGATCTATTATTTCAGTACAGGTAGGAAGTATTTTTAACAATAAAAAAGCTATGTATATATATATATATATATAAAAAAAAAAAAAACAATTTATGAAAAATCAGAAATGACTGATTTTCTCTAAATAAGAAATAAGCACAATATATGCCAATTCAACTACCTGGGAAGTTTAAAAAAAGTTAGTGTAGGATTAAAACAATTGCATTTTCTAGATGGTGGGGCTGAAAGGAGTAGAACATGTTTACTTTTGAAAGCAAAGGTTCACTTTGCAAAAGGGATTTCCCTTATTTTAGTGAATAGGGTGAAACAACATGAAAACTCACTCTGCAAAGAATACCCAATCACATGTAAGGTAACTTAAATAAACAGGGTTTTTGCTTGCGCATGGTTGGATACTTGAAGTCAGCACAACTTCACCTCATTCACTAAGATAACTCACATTACTCCTTTAGCAAATCATGGTCACTGTGCACTATTTTTAGAAGTGTGTACATTTTTTAATAATATATTATTTTATCATGTATATGTAGCGGTCACACTTTCACAAGTGTGCGCTATATGTCGACATTTAGTTTTTTCCCTCAGAACAGTAATGGGGTTCTGAGGGTTAATTGTGCAGGTTAACTTTGGCATCAGTTTGGCTGGGCTGTGCTAGGGTTCTGTCTGATCACGGGTGCAGTGAGGTACACATGACAGGCCTAGAACCGGGCCTGGTTGGACGTCTTAGGTATCAGTCTTCCCGGAGCCAATCAGTTGGTGCGTCTGGCACCTCTGGGTAGTCTGGGGAAGGGTACTTAAGGTGCTGAAGTCACGTGTTCGGGGTTCGGCCACAGTCCTGTTTCCTGGTTCTGGACCGTGGTAGTCCCACGAGGGGTCCCAGGCCTGGGAGCATCAGCCGTCCCAGCATCAGCCGTCCCAGGCCTGGGAGCATGAGCCGTACTCAGCGAGGACCAGCAGTACTCACTGAGTACTTGGGAGCTCAGGAGGCATCAGGAACATATCTGTGAGGATTTGGACCTCATTTCCACCACGCAGATTGGCTTGGTCGGTCTGCTGGTCCATACCCATGTCCTATGGAGGCTAATTGGATTCATCAATAGTCTGCTTAAGAACATATGCAGTATCTGCTAGGAAAAATTATCCATAGATAGACATCTGCGTTTTCTACAAACGCACCACTGAGCTCCCTGAATTATCCAGAAATCTATTTTGGCTGTGAGGTCTACTATATATAAAAAAGGAACCTTAGAAACTGCATCCCTCTCTATGGGCACCCAGCCATATTTATGGTTCAACATTGGATGCTGATTTGATGAGGCTCCCTGGGGAATTCCTTCTTTCTCTTTATCGGAACTTGGTGACGCTTATGTCCTCTATTTTTGGAGAACGAATTACATCTTCATAATATCAAATATACACTTTACGTCCTTGTCCTGAAGAAGCCACATTGGCGAAACATGTCGAACAAATGGGCGAGTATTGTGCATTTAACTGTAGCATATCTTTATTTTGTTCATTAGAGGCTGTATGTATAGACCTTAATATAATGTATATCATGTTCTGCACAAAATTATTTATCATTTTCTTTCTGGTTTTATAACTATGTCTTTTCTAAATAAATATATATTTTTATAATATAAACAAAAATTTCTTCAATATTTATGTACCTTTGATAGTCCCGTATCTCCAAGTTTCTTTACATTCTAAATAATTTTGGGATGATAGTACCATACATACATCGATCATTTTGGGATTATCACTCTAGCCAACAATTTTGAAATTTTAAACAAAAAAAGACCAACAATTGAAAAAAAAAAAAAACAATATTTTTTACTTTCTGCTATAAAACATATACAATAAAAACATTGAAAAAATGTAATTTCTTCATCAATTTAGGCCAATATGTCTTCTGCTACATATGTTTGGTAAAATAAAATCCTAATACGCGTATATTGGTTGGTTTGTGCAAAGTTATAGCGTCTACAAACTATGGGATATTTTTATTAATTTTTTCATTTTTACTAGTAATGGCGGCGATCAGTGACTTATAGCGGGACTGCGATATTGCAGTGGACAGTCAGACACTAACTGACACTTTTTGGTAAAAAAATATGCACTGTCACTGTACTAAAGACATTGGCTGGGAAGAGGTTAACATCAGGGGCAATCAAAGGGTTAACTGTGTTCCTAGCCAGTGTTTTTTTTACAGTGCGGGATGTGCTTTTACTAGGTGAAGGCATGGATCCATGTCTCTGGTTTGCAGGAACACAGGATCCATGCCTTCCCTACTTACAGAACAGCGATCTGCCTTTTTTACCTAGGCAGACCACTGTTCTGCCTCTGTGCTGAATGATCCACGGGTGCCGGCAGACATCGAGTCTGCGCTACCCGCAGATCAACTCCTGCATGCGTGCCACTAACCCGGAAATGTTGGATCACGTTCTAGGTACGTGATCCAGTGCAGCAGTGCCACATTGCCACAGTATATTTAAATTGTACAGTCGGCAAGTGGTTAAAATAGATTATATTTGTACTTTAGGTAGGACAATGTTTTAAGTAAAACTGCATTTTGTATAGTTATGCTTTAAGTTACCCCATGGCCCCATGGCATTTCCCTAAATTATTATATTCGCCTATCTATGCTCTTGCCAATTTGACATTGTGTTCGCTTTCCATAGGTCATAAGAATGGAGAACAGAATAAGGCCCCTTTCACACTGTGGCGTTTTTCAGGCGCTACAGCGCTAAAAATAGCGCCTGTGCAGCGCCTGAAAAAATCCGGCCCCATTCACTCCAGTGTAAAAGCCGGAGGGCTTTCACACTGGAGCGGTGCGCTAGCAGGACGGTCAAAAAAGTTCTGCTAGCAGCATCTTTGGAGCAGTGAAGGAGCGGTGTATTCACCGCTCCTATACCGCTCCTACCCATTGAAATCAATGGGACACTGCGGTAATACTGCAGCAATACCGCCGCAAAGTGCCGCTGCGGCAACGCTTTGTGGGGGTTTTTAACCCTTTTTCGCCCGCTAGCGGGGGTTAAAACTGCACCGCTAGTGGCCGAATACCGTGGCTAAAACGACTGTAAAGCAGCGCTAAATATAGCGCTGCTTTACCGTCGCCGCCGCTCCCACCCCAGTGGGAAAGGGGCCTAATTGATGAACCAGCTGGGTCAACACTGACTGCAAATCGTGGAGCTTACAGTGGTCTGGAGAGGCAAGTATAAAACTTTTAAGGTGAGTGGGGAATCTTCGGGGGGTACCCTATAAGATATAGTATAGCTTCTTGGCCTTCTGGCTAAGATCGAGTCTAGTATCTGTTCTTATCAGTTACCAAGTGGTGACGCTGTGCTACTGTCCCTGATCTACGGCGGTAGGTTGGGGGTGGCAGTGGCTATGCAAATCCACTTGGTTTAATGGTAACCTGGATGGTTAATATTGGGGAGAGCCGAAACCAGACTGCTCGATGAACTGAGGGCTGTTAATAGGTCTCCACTAGAGAAAGTCGGAAGGGTTACCTCCTGATGGGGATGGATAGGCACTGGGTCTGGCCGAAGGCCGGGTCCCGAAGAAAGCCCCTGGTGTATGTGCCCCTGGAGCGGCAGTCTAGGGGTGCTGCAATTCTCACCATGACTGGGGGCTCACTTTGAGTTTTGCTGGCACCTAGGTCACTGCACTATACACACTTTTTTCACACCTGTCTCTTGGGCCAGGCCTTTTGGCTGGGACCAGAGGAATTCTTATTCCTGGCCGGAAGGCCGGCCACTGAATCACACAATGGCACCAATTGCACTTTCTCCACTTCCCTTTTCCCCACCTTTATGTTGTTTGTTTGTATGTCTTTTTTTGTTGTTGTTGGGTTTGTTCACTTCATTAGTTAGTTACTTGATTAGTAGGGTGTAGGTCCTCGGGCCTGACCTGAACATTTTGTGAGGGGGTGGACATGACCCTTTGGCTTGGTTCGCCCTCCATCATGGGGTCTCCCTTCGGGGGAACCCCACCTAGTACTTGGGGTGGTCTATTTCAGCAGACGGGGGTCCGTCTAGTTTCGGCTAGATGGACCATGTGAAATTACCCTAGTCCCTGTCCGGAGCCTAATGCCCCAGGGGATCAGGGAAAAGCTCCCTTCTCTTCAGAGGAGGACCATATGTACACCCTGTGCACTTTTTGTGTCTCACTTTTGGTGTACACTTTTTTTTTGCCCAGGTGGAGTTTTTGGAGTTCACACACACCACAGGCTTTTAAAATAAAATAAAATATAGTATAGCTATATGTTTCAAAATGTACTGGTAGCCAAAACACTGGGGCAACAATTGTTTTGGGGGCTGGATTAGTATTTACAGTATTCTGTTAAATACAATGAAACATAATAAATGTAATAAATAATAATGGTGCTTAATATATCACTTGTTACATAGGGACTTATTACACTGCATGCTCACAAATATTGGTGTGAAAGTGGCTGGGTGCCCCTTTAACAGCATGTTTGTGGAGTCCCCCAAGGATCACCCTTGTCACCAGTGCTCTTCAACATATACATCTGCCCACTCCTCAAAATCATCAGAAGATCAGACCTCTGCTTCCACTCGTATGCTGACGACACGCAATTATATTTTCGTATCACCGGACAAAAAGACCATCATCAGCAATTACAAAAATGCCTCACCCTAATAGACGACTGGATGACCACTAGCTCCCTGAAACTCAACGAATCGAAAACAGAACTTCTTATGCTACATGCAAACCAAAACTCCCGAACCAATATCCCTTGGACACCACCCACCATCTTTGGACAGACCATCGCCACAAGGACCAAGGTCAGGAGTCTCGGAGTCATTTTTGACTCTGAAATGTCAATGGATGCACAAATAGGAGCAGTAGTCAGTGGTTCTCACCATCTGCTCCGCCTGCTACGCAGACTCATCCCCTTCATTCCAAAGGCGGACAAAGCAGCGGTAGTTGGAACGATCATTAATTCACGACTTGACTACGCAAACTCCCTTTACATAGGTTTATCCCAATATCAACTTGCGCGCTTACAACTTATACAAAACACGGCGGCAAGGCTGATAACAGGAAAAAAACCCTGGGAATCCATCTCCCCTTCCCTGAGGAGCCTACACTGGCTAACCGTAAAGAATCGGGTCATATTCAAGACCCTCTGCCTCACCCACAAATGCACCCATGGAGACGCCCCCCAATACCTTCTCGAGAAAATAAAACACTACACACCCAATCGCAGTCTCCGATCGTCTAACCAAAACCTCCTCCTCATTCCCAAATCCCGCTACAAATTTAAGGGGGAACGGAGATTCGCTGTCCAAGGACCACGGCTATGGAACGCTCTACCGAACGATATCCGCATGGAAGATAACCATCAGGCCTTCAGGAAAAAAATCAAAACCTACCTCTTCTAAGAAGCTTGACAACAAAGCACGAATAAAGCGCCTTGAGGCGATTCAGTTCGCATTGTAGCGCTATACAAATTATTCATTCATTCATGTCACATGGATATGGTATCAAGGAGATTTCTAGTTTTCTATATATATTAAAAAGGAAAAGAACTGTGGAATCAGTGCATAACATTTAACTATCTCACTCCCTCCCCATAAAAAGGATACTCTAAAATATGCATGAAAGCCAGTCCTCTCTAAATACTAAAACATGACAACACTCTTAATTAGCAGAAAAAAATGTAAGTGCATCCTGATAAATCTGACTATAAATTTAATGTAAAAATGATTAATATATAGGGTAACTATGTTCAATACTTCCTAATTATCCAATCCATCTATCTTGCCAAGGCATAATAGGGAAGAATTTGATTTCACCCAGTTCCTGCTATAAATATAAATAAAAATACATCTATCATTCATGTAATCCATAAAGTGCATAACTGTTTACAAGGCAGCCGACAGTAAAAGAAATGTCCCAAGCAATGGATAATAAGAACACCATTCCTTCATAATTCATGCTGCATTGGAGCTCCCATTTTTACCAAAGACAGGCATGATAAATCATAATGATGGAATCCTTAATTGCAACTGCATACTTCAATTGCCTTAATAAATAATGTAGAAACAATACTGCAACTTAAATTGCTGTGTTTGGCCTCAATACATCCACTAATGGATTTCATATTGCACAGTTATCTGTGTAAAGGCATGTAAACACAGATCCATGATTCTAACTACAAGTGGATGGCTAAAATCCACAATTAATCAATGCAGTGATAATGTCTTGCTGTAGATACCACTAGTTAACCAGTCAAAAACTGGTTTTCTAGATGTCCTTGGAAACCTTGTGGTGGACTGCGGCTATAGGAGATGCAGTGGCTCTGGGAAGGGGAAGTCAACCTGGTATTGGTGGAAAGGTACAGCATCCATGGTGTGGAGAGTGCATCAATAAAATTGTAGAGAATACAACGTGGTTGGGTTACTAGAAATGGTAGGCTAGGAATTCTCACCATACTTGATTGTGTAGCACTACCCCCCTAAGGGACGCTGGATTTTTGGGTGTTCCCTTACTCATGCTGCCAGGCCACAATAATTTTGCAACATTCGCACAGACTTCAAGAACCAGTCCAGGTTATTTTGTTTTTTGGTTTATTATGGGATGCACTTGGATAGGGATGGGAAGCCTTGTGGTGCCCAGAGCTGTGAAACTTGAATACAAACTTGAGGAATTGATACTGTCTCTGGCTGCTAGGAATTAACTTCACTATGCTGTCTTCCATAGGATTTTTGGTTTAGCTGACTCAATAACAAAAAGTCCCAACTGTTGTTGCTGCTCTGTAAGGTAATGCTGATGCACCTGGCTGATTTTGGAACCAAGCTAGAGGTGTAGGATGGCTTTAACGGCTGGGATCTCAAAGCTGTCTCCTGGTTATGGGCTAGCAGAGAATTGCACCTTGCTGTCCCTTCATTGTCCAAGTTCGGGTGTGAAGAATGAAATATACTCACTCAGTCCCTCTTTGGTTAATACTGAAGTCCAGATGCTGCTGCACAGGCTTCCTGCTGAACATTCTCCTGACTTTCATGGTAGCTCCAGCTAAGCCTAGATGAGTCTGGAAAGAGGCGTGAGTCTTCAGCTCTCTCTCTTCCACTAGCTTCTTCCCTGTTCCCAGGGGTCCCCTCCAGGTAACAGGAGCCTAGACTCTGCTCCCTCACTACCAGGCTCCAGAATATTTATGGGGTATTGACCTGCCTTCTGGGCCTTACCTACCCAGGGATTGGAAGAGACTCCATAAATATTCAGGCTTAGTCTTTGTTCCTCCCCCTCTAAGTTCTAGAGCCATCTAGCCAGCTCCAGAAGCCAGGGGGAAGAAACAGAGACCCAGCCCTTGGAGCTCTGAACTCTACAACCCACCCAATTAACTCCAGCTCTTCTGACTACAGAGGAGCAAAAACAAAATTTGTCAACTCTGTACACTGAGGGTGCTACAAGTGTACACCAGAAAACTATGGGAGCAGAGGGCTTCAGAAAAGCTTGAGTCAGGTGACCAAGTTGACCAGATAAACTATCTGCTGCACCTTATGAGACACTGCCACTAAAAACAATTGTATTGTGTTAATAGCGTATATGAGAAAAGAGTGCAGAGACCACACTAAGCCCCCGTACACACGGTCGGACATTCCGATCACCAAATCCGTCAGATTTTGTCCGAAACTGGTGTAGCACACACATGGTCGGACAAAGTTGTCGGATAATCCGATCATTCCGAATTAGGTGACGTACAAAAAGTACGACGGGACTACATACAGGGCAGTAGCCAATAGCTTTCGTCTCCAAATTTCTTCTGAGCATGCGTGGCACTTTGTGAGTCGGAATTCTCTACACACGATCGGAAAAAGTCCAATCGGATTTTGTTGTCGGAAAATTTTAGATCCTGCTCTCAAATTTTTTTCTGGCGGAAATTCCGACGGAAAAAGTCTGCTAGAGCCCACACATGATCGGATTTTCCGACAATATAATCCAATTGGACTTTTTTCATCGGAATATCCGACCGTGTGTACGGGGCATTACACTTGAGGAGACACACACCATGATTAGAATTTGCAGCCAAGACAGGAAACCGAAACTGACAGTTATAACTGCACTGTCCCTCTAAGTTTTTTGCCCAAGTTGTATTGCCATTACATACCTTCCTAAAGTGGTAGTGTTGTTAAATGTTAGTTTCAATTACAAATTAGAGACCACAGCTGTCTTTCCAGTTGAACTTCAGGCTAACATCTAAATATGCAGACAAATATAGTATTTAAAATAGCATCAGTATTACCTGCCAAGAATTTGTATTTCTATAGATTCATTCCTGAGATTTACTTTATGTTTGCCACACAGCAAGGTGGATGACATCTACAGTAATGTCATCTCCTTATCCCAAACTCTTGAATGGACAGTGAATGAGAAGCAGCAGGCAGATGAAGATATTTCCTAGCTCACTCTGCTCTCTCATACTATCAGCAGTGTCCCTATCAGCATATTTACATACAGCACTACTGTTTGGTTATCAGCCCAAGGCCCGTTTCACACAGGCACCATCCTGTCCGATCAGCAAGGGATCCATGAATCCTGCTGAATCTTAGCAGAATGTGAAGGATGACACTTTTGTGACATTTGTGCCTGTTTACTTTTTCTCTGCTTTTACAAAACGGAGATTTTCATACCCATTTGGATCCTGTAGGCAGATGGATGAAAACAGACTTGAGTATTCCTTCATTAGACTACCTCCAATTCATCATGTTTTGGTAAGAAAAAAACAGAGAGTCACGCAGACCTTTTCAATTTTTTACTAGACTTGGAAGGAGTCGGATATAAATTCGGATCAAGAAAACCCTATTTTTAAGGTTTTCTGGCAGCCAAATGTATTTAATGTTTCCATAGTTCTCCAGGTGATGATGTCTTCACAAACCTCACCATTTGACTGTGCATCCTGTCTGTCCAGTGTAAAACAAGGGTTGGTAGTTACTCAAATCTTAGGGTTAGAGTCTTCCGGGATAACAAAAGATTACCGATTCTATCTTTGTTGCATTCTACTTTCAGTCTAGTGTGCTGACGATAGCTGACAGCTGTTCACGTTCCCATTGCCTCTATTCATTGTCAGCGACTCACAGCTATGATAGTATATGCAGTCTTATCGCTGGGATTCAGTGTGGGGGCTATCCTGGGGGATGACGAGCCAATAGCCTATCAGGTTATCAGAAAGGCAGGCGATATCATGATCGGAGGTCTGTTCCCCTTCCACACCACTGTTAATGGCTTGGATAATTATTGGAAACCAGAACCACTGACGTGTTCAAGGTAAGGTCAGAGGCCATATAAGATAAAGACCTATAACTCTAACTAGGGGGGGAAACAGTGGGACTTTATATGAAGCATACGAGGTAAATGGGTACAAATATGTCTAGCTAGTGACTAGTAATAATATGCAAACTGATATATAATAGTAAATTGTAAACAAGGAATAATTGTGTATAAGGATAAAATATTTATTCCATATTGTAATACAAAAATGTATAATAGCATAATAAAACATTAATACATGGTATTTCCAGACTCTTATGATCCATATGAATAACAGAAATGTAAAACATATACATAGTATCAGCATAGTACAGTAGGATTTCAAATTATCCCTAGATGGTAACAACATGAGCAGCATCCAATTTCTTGACGTGTTTCGTGGAATAGCTCCACTCATCAGGAGCAGATGCAATGTGGGTATCTAAAGATGTATATAGATAATGTAAATTGTAAGTAAACACTATGTCTCAGCATGGGAGAGGGGAATACAAAAAGAGGGTAGTGGAAAGAAACCCACCCTGCTAGGGATCAAGTAGGAGTCTAGGTGTGAAGCCGTGAGGACTGGAGGCAAGCCGGGGGATTTCATCAGTCATGGGAGCTGAGGCGGTAAACCCAGAGCAAAAGGATGACAACCTATACAGGGAAAAGATATTCTGAGGAGTGTGAAATCCCATGAATGAGGGTGATATGGATAACATCACCAAATCCTATATAAAGTAATTAAATATATATGATAGTGATCAAACGAATCACAGTATAATATACCTAATAGATATGTGAGGTGAACCATAGGTGGTACCAGGCAGTGATAAGAGGTGAAACCAGCAAGGTAAGATAAAGTAAAGAAAGTAGGACCTGAGATGTAAATGAAAAATAATACAAGGTGAGGGAGTCACAATAGTATCCGGAAAAGAAAAAAAACACAATAGAAGTCCAAGGTGTGGAAAGCCAGGAAGGAAAAGAACATAATGTTATCTTAATGTCTAAATCAGTGTACTAGACTCAATAGTGCAAAGTTTCCACACAACCAACCAACCAACCACACAGAGAGTCTGAACACAATAAGGGGAGTAGATATACTCAGTAGACAGGTGCTGGGTAACCACCAACGTCACGCAGGCGTCCAATGGGAGGGGAGATGCCATCACCCGAGCGGACAACTCTGCCAAGAACATGGCACCAAATCTCCCCATGAGAGACGTCAATGGAAGTGGTCGTGCGCATGATGCTGTCGGCGTGGTGTCGACGCACAGCGGAACACGGCCCAAGTCCCCACGTCCCCAGGGGGGCGAAGGGGAAAAAGGGAAGGTGTCCGGTGTGCCTCGCAGCTCCCGAAACTGCAAAACAAAGCAGTCGGATCAACCGTTCACAGCACTCACAGACCTCCATAGCAAGACCACAAGACACAGAGAGTGGGACTAAATAGTAATAACAAACTACACTCTTATAGACTTTTCCCATGCCGACACACAAGAGATAAAAATGGCTATAAAAAGTATACATCTGCACTATTGCTGTGTAATAAAGGTATACTAGTAAAAGACTATACATAACGCATACTTTCATCCCTATTAAACTGATAAAGCATAAAAACGTGTGGGATTTTAATGCTTCATATAAAGTCCCACTGTTCTCCTCCCTAGTTAGTCTTGCAATTTAGGGATGGAGGCTATGAATTTAATTGTTATAGCCTCATATAAAGTCCCACACAGTTTTATCTTTTATCAAGGACCTATAACTGGCTTATTTAAGGAAACCTATACTGGAATAATTATGGATAGATGCCATATGGTTTCCACTGGATTGCTACAAGTATTGGACCCAGTTTGTCCTGGATCAGAGTTGAATGATGTGGGCAGGCTGGCTACCAGCACCATAACAACCAGTGATGCTCTAAAGCAGTATGCATGGCATGAAAATATGGCAATTTTATAAAAACAGTCCTTCCTATATAAAGTCTCTATAATATTGCAGCAGCGCTTATGTCCTTATTCGCACCGAGGACTATACGTTAAATCACAGATGAAAGAAGATGAGTGAATATTTCAATCGCTACTGTAAAAGTTCTTTCTCTGCAAAATAATCAGTATCCACCGAGAATTCCACCAGGTTTTCACCACGTGCGATATAAATTCCCCGCATGGGGATGCACTCACCAGACCCAAGTTAAAAATATGCCCATCAAATAGGTTTATCCAGCATCAGCGTTTCTCCACTCCTTATCTCCTTATGCAGCAGACATAGCAGGAACATACACCAATTCCCCTCATATAAAAAGAAGGTTGCATATAGTGTGATACTGTATAAAAGATTTTATTGGGTATAAAACTTCCCCCCCTTAGTACATAAATGCGTACCCTGCATCAATAAAAATCAAGCATTGTATTAGTACTGTGCCTGTTAAGGTGCTTTAGCCCCGCCGGAACTGGTGTTATCACTCGGCTGTATAGAACAGCGCTCAGCTTCCTGCTGCCTAGTCCCTGGAGCGCACGTTTGAGGCGCAGAACGTCACTTCCGGTCGTCGGTCACTGCCCTGACGTTTCGTCACATCCGGACTTCTTCTGAGGGCGTGACCATCCGACCGGAATTTTTATCTATCTTATTGACCTTTTATCAATAGATTTATATATTTATTGAGAACATTTTATATACAGAATAAAACTATACGCATAAGACCACCTATAGTTTATTCTTTAAGGTGCAGGATGTATAGGGGAAATACTGTGTAATTACTGGTGCATCTAAGAAGCACGAATTGCATTTCTCCATCTAACAAGTATAGTTATAAAATATACAATGGGTTAATAAAGATATAGACCAACATGATGAACAAAATATAATTATGCAAATCCATCATGATTGCCATTTACGATATACGGGCCACCATACACAGTGGTATAACCGATCTGACCGATCACCGCGTATATATTTGTAATTAAAAACACAATGCGGGGACATATGGAGACACCAGCAATTAATGATGGAGAAATAGAATATGTGGATCTGAGATATAATATGGCAATATTGAATGATAGAAATGTTTTGTAATACTGTCCGCCTGATAAGGTGCAGGATTAGATAGTATGCATTCTAGTTTCAATATGTAATGTTCTGCTGACAATTGGTATATTCAAATTAGGCCAGCTATATGATGGGTGGAAGGACACAGCTGGTCGGTTGGCGCTGATTGCTCCAGACACACATCAATCACAGCTCTCCATGAGCGTTTGGCAGAGCCAGGACATGGATGCAGTTAAATAGCTGGCTTCCGGTCGGATGGTCACGCCCTCAGAAGAAGTCTGGATGTGATGAAACGTCAGGGCAGTGACCGACGACCGGAAGTGACGTTCTGCGCCTCAAACGTGCGCTCCAGGGACTAGGCAGCAGGAAGCTGAGCGCTGTTCTATACAGCCGAGTGATAACACCAGTTCCGGCGGGGCTAAAGCACCTTAACAGGCACAGTACTAATACAACGCTTGATTTTTATTGATGCAGGGTACGCATTTATGTACTAAGGGGGGGAAGTTTTATACCCAATAAAATCTTTTATACAGTATCACACTATATGCAACCTTCTTTTTATATGAGGGGAATTGGTGTATGTTCCTGCTATGTCTGCTGATAAGGAGTGGAGAAACGCTGATGTTGGATAAACCTATTTGATGGGCGTATTTTTAACTTGGGTCTGGTGAGTGCATCCCCATGCGGGGAATTTATATCGCACGTGGTGAATACCTGGTGGAATTCTCGGTGGATACTGATTATTTTGCACGGAAAGAACTTTTACAGTAGCGATTGAAATATTCACTCATCTTCTTTCATCTGTGATTTACCGTATAGTCCTCGGTGTGAATAAGGACATAAGCGCTGCTGCAATATTATAGAGACTTTATATAGGAAGGACTGTTTTTTATAAAATTGCCATATTTTCATACTTTGCACATTTTAAGCGGCTGCTATTACCGACTGTGGTGTTTAATATTTATACTAATTTTATATATTCATATTTTTTATATATTCTTATATATTGGTATATTTATTTTATTTATTTTTTATTTATCCAACTAATTGAGAAGAAATATATCCAATCAGCGTGGAGGGGTGTACCTAGGGGCAGGCATTAGTGGTTACACTCATTCTTTACAGTATGCATGGCATCATTCATTGTTATGGTGTTGCCAGCTGGCCCACCTGCACTATGGCAACTCAGGATGCTGATCCAAGGCAGGTGGCATTCAGGGCTGGCCTAGCAGTCAAAAAGGACATAACTGTTTCCTCCAGATCTGCTCCACCTCCTGCCGTGCTGCTGGAGCCCTCTGATGTGAAAAGGGGCTGTGTGATTGGGGGGCTGTGTGATTAAGTGTCATTTTGGAAGATGTAAAGTAATGCACTTGGGAGCTAAAAACATGAACAAAAGTTACCTGCTAGGGGGAGAATCCAGGATGGAAAAGGATCTGGGAGTCCTAGTAGATCACAGGCTCAGCAATAGCATGCAATGCCAAGCTACAGCAAGCAAAGCTAGTAGAATATTAGTGTGCATTAAAAATCTACTCAATAGATAAAACTATAATTCTTCAACTTTACAAAACTCTGGTCCGGCCTCATCTTGTATGCCACCTAGTTCTGGTCACCAGTCCTCAGGGAAGATGTGCTGGAACTGGAGAGAGTCCAGAGAAGGGCAACAAAGCTAATAAGGGGACTTATATCTACAAGCATTAAAACGTATTCTCCCTAGACCAGAGACGCTTAAGAGGAGATATGAAAACGATATTAGACATGTGCACAACAAAAAAATTTGTTTATTTTCGTTTCGTTTTTTTCGTTTCCGTTGATTCGTAACGATTCGTAAATTCGTAAGTCGTCGGTGTTCGTATTCGTAACGATTCGTACATTCGTAAGTCGTCTGTGTTCGTATTCGCAACGATTCGTACATTCGTAAGAGTTATTTTTCCGTTGATTCGTTTTTCCGTTAGTTTAATTTTTGTTTATTTGTTTATTCGAAATTCGACGCATTCGTATTTATTCATACATTCGTAACATTCGTAGATTCGTAATCGGAGCATAATTCATAATTTTATGTAATGTGTATGCTATTATTACATTTTAAGAGACACGGAAATCTACGAATCGAAAAAAAAAGTTACAAATGTACAAATTTTTTCGATCAATCTATTCGAAGCACATTAACCACTAGCTGACCGCCCACTGTCAAATGACGGCGGGACGGTGCAGCTACTGTGGCGGGACGCCGTCATATGACGTCGTCTACAATTTGGCCACTGGGGGGCGCGCGCGCGCGCCCGCCGCGTAGCTGGGGCCCCGGTGCGCGTGCCCGGCGGTCGCGATGACCGCCAGGCACCCGCGATTGCCCGGTAATCGAGCAGGACGTGGATCGGTGTGTGTAAACACACCGATCCACGTCCTGTCAGAGGAGAGAAGACCGATGGTGTGTCCCTTGTACATAGGGACACCGATCGGTCTCCTCCCCCAGTCAGTCCCCTCCCCCCACAGTAAGAATCACCAAGATAGGGTACACATTAACCCCTGCAGCGCCCCCTAGCGTTAACCCCTTCCCTGCCAGTCACATTTATACAGTAATCAATGCATTTTTATAGCACGGATCGCTGTATAAATGTGAATGGTCCCAAAAATGAGTCAAAAGTGTCCGAAGTGTCCGCCGCAATGTCGCAGTCACGATAAAAATCGCAAATTGCCGCCATTACTAGTAAAAAAAAAAAATAATAATAAAAATGCTATAAATCTATCCCCTATTTTGTAGACGCTATAACTTTTGCGCAAACCAATCAATATACGCTTATTGCGATTTTTTTTACCAAAAATATGTAGAAGAATACGTATTGGCCTAAACTGAGGAAAAAATTTGTTTAAAAAAAAAAAAAATTGGATATTTATTATAATAAATAGTAAAAAATATTATGTTTTTTCAAACTTGTCCCTCTTCTTTTGTTTATAGCGCAAGAAATAAAAACCGCAGAGGTGATCAAATACCACCAAAATAAAGCTCTATCTGTGGGGAAAAAAATGATAAAAATTTTATTTGGGTACAGCGTTGCATGACCGCGCAATTGTCATTCAAAATGCGACAGCGCTGAAAGCTGAAAAATGGCTTGGTCAGTAAGGAGGTGTTCGTGGCTGGTAGGCAAGTAGTTAAGCAGCACCATTGTAAGGGACACGGAAAATTACCAATTCAACAAAAAAAAAAAAGTTACGAATGTACGAATTTTTTCGTTCATTTTCATTTTTGTTGTTCCTGTTTTAGTTTTTCGGATTTTCTTCATTCGTACATTCGTTGTTTCTAATTAGGTTTTTTCGGATTTTCGATATTTTCGGATTCGTTCGATTCGAACGATCCGTTATTCGTTAAAAATTTTAGCGAATCGTTCGTTCATTCGTACGAAAACGAATGAACGAAAATAACAAAAAAAAAAAAACGAAAAACGAAAAAAAAAAAAACCGAAACGAATTGCACATGTCTAACTGATATACAAATATGTCAGTGGTGATTCTAGCATGACAAAAATATTCAGTCTCAGTTCACTTAAGAGGACACGTGGCCACTCAATGTAAGTGGAAAATAAGTGGTAGTGGTAGGGATGTGGCGGTAACTGTCAGAGTGGTAAGGTTGTGGAACTCCCTTCTACAGTTGGTCGTGTCTGCGGGGAGTGTGGATAATTTGATAGAATATTTAGATGGGCATCCTAATGGATGCAATATACAGGGATATAAGAAAGGGCATTGACATAAACACCCACAAGCACATGCATATACTACACAAGCTGAACTGGAATGACTGGTGTCTTTCTTCAACCTTACCAACTATGTAACTATAGAGGGACTCCATGATGTGATGAAGAGATTTGTTGACGAGTGGAATCTGATGTGATGTGGATACTCTTATATTGTCCATTACATGTCAAGGAATATAAAGGAATAATAGTGGTAAAAAAGCACTTGTGGGTTTTACCAATCTTGTTTTTTTTTGTACAATTCTCCTTTAAGAGGGTGTGGCAGGGGGGTGTGTCATATGCCTGCATAATTTTGCTGATAGGTGTCCCTCGTTCCCATTTCAAAAAGTCGGGAGGTATGTATATATATATATAAGGGGGCTGTTTTACTTGCAAAAGGATTTGCATTTCTGTTTACCCCCTTCTGAGATTTACACAGCTCTGCCACACAAAACATCCCTGTCTGCCAGGGCAGGAGACCCTCTTTTTCTCTGCTAGAGTTAGGTAGCACCTGCAGGTCCTACCTCCCAAACCTGCGATTGGTCAGTCAAAAGAGAAGCAGCAGACTAATGAGCTCATTCCTCTGTAACTCTGTCCTCTCCTCCTATCAACATGTTAGAAAATGAACACTGCAGCACAACTGACTGGCTTCGTGTGCTGCTTCTTCCTCTCCCAGTCTGAGCTCTGTAGTACAGAGGATTGAAATTGCTGATAGCAGGTCAGCCACCACTTATGTATGTGCCTACTATAAAATATGCTGCTTCTTTTTCATGATGGCATGCAGTACAGGTTCATTAAATGTACTAAGTTATATTTACTAAGGCTTGTCTACTTCAGCTTAAACCCTACAGGTTTTCTCCAGGCTGTAGCAATGCAATTTACACTGGAAGAAATCAACAACAGCACTACGCTCCTTCCAGGATGGACGTTGGGCTATGAGATCTATGATACGTGTCTTAATACACTGGCCTGTCTGCACCCTGTCCTGCTCCTCTTAACCAAAAATGGGACAGAACTTGTGGAAATGAAGTGCAATCTTACAGACTACAAAACCAGAGTCATTTCTGTGATCGGACCTTCATCCAACGAGGTGGCCACTGTCACCATGAAGCTCTTCAGTGCTTTCCTTGTGCCTCAAGTATGTCTTTTATTATTTATTTATTTTTAAAGGGGAAGGGGCTAGGTTCACACTGCAGCAATCCAATTTTGATCCAGTTTTCAGTGCGAATATGTAATGCAACTTGGATGTGGTTTGCATAATCTATGGGGCCAAAATCATGCTGGAATCTCACCAAAGTAGTACAGGAAACATTTTCTAAAATCACGCCGTGCGGAGTTGCATTGATGTGAACGGGCACCATTGAAAACAATGTTATTTCCATTGTCATGCAGTTCTGTGTGACTCAAGTCACATCTGAAAACACACTAATGAGAACAGAGCCTAAAGCCCCATACACACGGTCGGATTTTCCGATGGATTCTGTCCTATCGGACAATGTTGGCGGAAATTCCGACCGTGTGTAGGCACCATCGGACATTTTCCATCGAATTGTCCGACGGACAAAGTTGTATCTCCTGCTCTAAAAATTTTCCGACAACAAAGTCTGATCACACCAATTCCGATCGTGTGTAGCGAATTCCGACGGACAAAGTGCCACGCATGCTCAGATCACATTACAAGACCAAAGCTATTGGCTACTAGCCTCTACATAGTCCCGTCGTAGGCAACAAATGTCACCACGTTCAGAATGATCGGATTTTCCGACAACTTTGTCCGACCGTCTGTATGCAACACCAGTGTCGGACTAAATCCGTCGGACCAAATCCGATGGATTTGGTGGTCGGATTTTCTGACCGTGTGTATGGGGCTTTAGTCAATAGCAGGAAATTCTGTGTATTGTTAAGCAGATTATTCCCAAGACTGCAGATAACGAAAACAAATGGGTCAATGGTAAGTATTTAATCATACATCTTGCTGGGGTTTAACATGCCTAATATTGAAAAGCCCCCAAAAATCTAAAGACTTAAAAAATGAATCACACTATTCATTATATGGAGCAAGAAAAAAATATTTTTAGCACATTAGAGCTTAACAAGACGGTAGTTCAGAAAACTAAATCTGAAAGCAAAAGATGAAAGAAATTATCTTATTTTCTATACAAATAACTATGTGTATGGTTAAGTACAGTTACACCCTCTGTCCCTATATACTTTCTACACTTTTTCTAATACTTTATATACTGTCCTTCAAACTCAATATCCTAGGTTGACAATTTTGACAATGTTGCCTGGTAGATTCCAGGGAAGTGCAGTCAGGGGAGGCAGGTAGAGCCTCACCTGTAATGAACATTAAAAAAAAAAAAAAATCGAGGGTCGTAACTCTGCGACCTGAGGTCACAGAGACCCCAAATGTGGGTTGTAGGTAGCCTAAGTCCTATCCCACCTCTGGTAAAAATGGGGATTCTACGACCTATGGTTCCGGAGATACAGGGCTCCTTGTGTAGCCTGTCCGAAGCTACATACGGCGGCCAGTTTAAGTACAAGTTGGCACACGCTGTTTGCAGCAGATTGAGAGGTGGCGCTCACAGTGCCTCTCCTCACTTCTTGTCAGAGGCACTGAGCTCAATGGACAGCTTGGAGTCTTGGACCAATGGTAAAGTACCATTAGCCCCAGCTGTCCAATAAAAATGCTGCAGTGAGAGGCGCGCCATAGAAGGGGCATCAGTGCCGGTGCCGTCTCGTGGTTCCGAGGTGAGTGCGTCCCAGGATAGGCACGTCAGCAGGATCGATGACGTTGGTGGGCATGGTTGAAAAGCGCTCGCGTTCGGATCATGCATGCTCCTTCATCAGGCGATGTGACTGAACGCAAGCGCTTTTCAACCACGCCCCCCGACGTCATCAATCCTGCTGACGTGCCTATCCTGGGACGCACTCACCTCGGAAACCACGAGACGTAAGGGACCGGGGTGCGTTTCCCCATAGCCACGATACAGGGTGACGGCAGAGGACTACAAACAAAAATAAAGATACCGATACGTGCCAGATATTTTTAAACAAAGTGTGAGTACCATACTTTCTTTTAATCTTACATACAGTTCCTACCTGAATCAGACCCACTACTCTCAGAGCGGCGCTGCTCTCTCTCTCTTTTTCTCCTAAACAAAATTTTAGTTTGGGATAGAACAGAAAAAACATGAAACCTCAGTGAAAATTTGTGTTGCTGTCTGTGTCCCTGTTAGACAGAATCATTCTTTCTATTTGTTTCCGGTGACCCTTGTCCCAGGCACAGAATGCAATGGGAAACCATAAATGTACATTTTCCAATAGATGCACATGTTCTGGTGACAATAGTCTAACTGGGAAGCTCCCCCCTCTTTGTAGAGATTTTCTCTTACATCCTGCTGTGTCTACAGAACAGGAAGCAAAGGAAAATCTTTCCACAGGGATACTGACAGCACAAGAATGCCAACCCTTCCCTAATCTATCCAAACCAGAAAAAATAAGTATTGGCTATACATACATACATACATACACTTTAACAACTGTGAATCAAATAGCCTCTAATGGTCCATCTACAAATCCCTAATACAGTATAACAATAAAATAAAAATATGATAAGCAAACATTTAAAATGGTAAAAACCATACCGAAAATTACTTTAAGGTAAATGCTGCCATAATGATGCAAAATATGTTCCCACTGAAAAATGTAGTATAATATTCCAGCAAACCCTTCCTGCTGCCTTCCGATGGCGTTTGAACTGAGTTATCACGTACCTGGTAGCAGAGCCTGATATGATGAGGAAGGCCTCTCTTACACCTCAGACTCGAGGCTCCTGAGAGTATAGACAGGAGGCGCAGGAGTACAGAGTGGCACGAGTGCCTGTAAGTCTTGCAAGCAGTAGGGCAGGTGTCCATGATGGGCAGGAGAAATCGACAGCTGGCTCCAGTAAGCAGATGTGCAGCTGATACTGGCAACAGCAGGCAGAGTAGCAGAGTCAGGCAGGCCGGGTCATACACAGACAGGATGGATCGGGTACAGGGCATGGGCAGGTGCATATTCAGGAAACAAGCCAGGTCTGGAACCGATCAGTATAGCAGGAGCCAATGGGGCAGACAGAAGTGGAGGTCAGGGGACAAGCCAAAGTCAATGCAGTCGGAGTTCAGAGAGTGGTCAAGACAATTTGTGTCAGCAACTGGAATCACGATACAGCGTGGGTATGCGCATATGCATTAACCAGTGCCTAATTCTTGTGAGCACAAAGGGAACATGTTTTAGCCTGTACACAGAAGTCTGTCCAGAGGAGTAATCTCATCTATTGGCTCCCATGGACGCATGTTTGGCAGTTGGGCGTTAAGGCCCACCTGCCCTGCCACTGCATATATGCATTATGGAAAGAGATTAAAGTGTATGTTTACCCAGAATAATTTTTTCATTTGGTTAGAGTAGGAAGGGTTAAAACCCCTCTACAATTATTTGTTTGATGTCTCTGTCCCCTTGGGTAGATTTCCCTTTATTTCCTTTCTTGGAGAAGCAACAGGAAGTAAGAGACTAAAGTGAGGAACATTTGCCCCGATGGGAAGATTTACTCTCATCTCTAACTCTTACGACAACTCTAAAACGTTAAACCCTCCCTCCCCATACCATATTTTTCTGTTACAGTGGTCATTAGGACAAATAGAGGGGTGGCAGAGGGTCAAATCTTTCCTCACTCTGTCCATACTCTCACATATGTTTTCTGCTAAACTAAAACATTTTACATTGGTCAAGACCTATACAAGTATTTTCACATATAAAATATGCCATGCTTTAACGTATACCATGTTGATAAGGCAAAACATTAATTTTCACTAAAAACTGAACTTCTTGTCCTTTTTATTTGGATTTTCAGATCAGTTATTCTGTGACTTCTGATGTATTTAGCGATAAAACGGTCTACCCCGCCTTCTTCCGAACCGTGCCAAGCGACAGTAAGCAAATTAATGGCATGGTTGATTTGATGACACGCTTCAAGTGGAACTGGATAGCTGTTGTGGCTAGTGACGATGATTATGGCACGACAGCTCTACAGCAATTCTCTTCTTCTGCCATGGGTACAGGCATCTGTGTTGCCTATGAAGGTCTAATCTCAAAGACCCTCTCAAGCTCTGAGACAAACACCATCATTGAGAACATATTGGACCAAATTGCTCAGGCTGATGTCAACGTGGTGCTGGTTTTTGCTTCTCTAACCCAGTCCATAGCCCTCTTCGAAGAAGTCATTATGCGTAATATGACAAAAGTATGGATAGGAAGTGCCTCCTGGGTGCTTTCAGAAGATATTTTGTCTATGCCAGGCATTGAACGCATTGGCCCAGTAATAGGATTCTTCCCAAATGCCCACTATGTTTTTGGATTCCAGGAATTTCTAAAAAACGTCATCTCACGGATTTACCCATCACAGTCTTCCCTCATGTCCTCATCCTTGAGGACCAGTGAAGGTTATCAAAACATTGATCTCAAGCCGGACATAATCAGCAGTATATTAAGCCCGCTGACTGCTTTGTATGCACATAGTGTATACACTGCTGTGTACGCAGTGGCTTATGCATTGCACAGTCTTCTTAACTGTACTTTCATAAAATGCAACAACCAGGGTTCCAACCTATATGCTTGGAAGGTAAGATCCAGATTTTACTAACATTATTCAGCATCGCTTTTCCAAATGGAAATTGAGCAAGCCTGTTTAAATAATAGGGTACCATGGGCATTCATCCATGGCCAAACAATTCTGGAGACCCATCACCTGACTTCCAAATACTGTAAGGATATGAACATTTATTTTTTATATTTATAAGGCTATTTCTACATTAAGCAGTAACACATATACAAGCTTGGAATAAGGTCCAAATTGTTACGAGCTTTAATATTTCCTGATTCTTATACATTTCTAACATTTTAAATATCAGCACAGTGCAATCTGCTATCATTAGTGTATTTAAAAAAAAAATGCTCCTGTCCTCTTTCTTTTTTTTTTTTTTTTAGAAAATGCAATAGGTATTTATTTTAATGCATTTAACCACTGGTATGCTAAGGTGTTGGAAGCCCACAGATTAGATTTTTGCCCAGGGAGCAACTACATCTTAAAGCTAAACCTCAGGCAAACAACTAAACGCACAGCTGTATTTCATATATGTGAACAGTCTCAACTGCTAAGATTCTGTTCAATTGGTCTTGCAATCTAGGCATTCCTACCAGACAGTGGCCCTCCCAAAGCCTGCTGATTGGACAGTGGGGAAACATCAGCATACTAATGAGGTCATCACTCTATAATTCTTCTCTCTTCTCCTGTCATCAAGCTTACTGTATTAGACTGACAACACTCTCTGTGTTCCTATGTAGTGTATTAAGGGAAGCTAATATCCCGACTTTAGATAAAATATATCATTTTTTTTTTTTTTTTTTAATGAATGCATAACTAGATTAAATAGCGGTATTTATTCATCTGTCTACAGCTAAGCTTTAAATTGGAGTGAGCTATTTTAAAGTCTATGGAGGCCTCTAGTGACCCCATTCATTTTGCTTATATCCAAGAATAAGGTGTGAAGAGCCCTAGTCCCCAACAGCAGGTGCAACAAGCACTGTATCACAAACTAATTCAACTGTAGGAATTGCTGCCCCCAGCGCAGTGGTTTACTCTTTAGAGTTGATATTTATAATTGACTATAACCATCTCTCTCCGTAGTTACTAGAAGAAGTGAAGAAAGTGAATTTTTCCATCTTTAACACATCGTTCAGATTTGACAGTTATGGTAATCCCAACACGGGATATGATATTGTTACTCATAGCATGTCTGAATTGGGCTTCAGCATAATTGGATCTTACAATATTGAGCTGATGTTGAATAGTTCTCTCATTAACTGGAGAACCAAACAAAACCTGGTAAGGAAATATATGTCATCCATTTCTATTTTGTTAATGATAGTAGATTTTTTTCTAGTCAATGAATTTCTTTACATTTCCTTTCTGAATCTGCCCCTGTATGTTTACAAAAAAATGAAAAACCCCAAGAGGAATTATATATGTCAAGTAATCAAGAACATTTCCAAAATAGGCTTACTAGGAGTTTAGAGGTTGCTATACTGCAAGTGTAATTTTGCAACTGTATATGAGTACAAAGCATAGTCTTTTAAAAGGGTATAGGATCAAGTCCACTACAACTAAAGAGTATTTGCTTTAGAACAATAAGAATACTAGATTACCTGTTCACACTGGCTTTGTTCAAGTCAATGATCAACTGCAGGTCAAATTCATCTTTTCGGGAACAATGAATGATATCAGAAGCATCTAAAAACTGATCTCAAATGCAGGCTGAATGTACCTGAAGGAAAGCTGCATTGTCTAAGTTTAGGGATGAGCCAAACACCCCCGGGTTCGGCTCGCACCAGAACCCGCGAACGGACCTAAAGTCTGTGCGAGCATTTAGAACCCTATTAGTTACAATGGATGCGAACGTTTGAAATCAAAAGTGCTAATTTTAAAGGCTAATATGCATGTTATTGTCATAAAAAGTGTTTGGGGACCTGGGTCCTGCCCCAGGGGACATGTATCAATGCAAAAAATGTTTTCAAAAACTGAAGTTTTTTCAGGAGCAGTGATTTTAATAATGCTTAAATTGAAACAATAAAAGTGTAATATTCCTTTAAATTTCGTACCTGGGGGGTGTCTATAGTATGCCCGTGAAGGGGCGCATGTTTCCTGTGCTTAGAACTGTCCCTGCAAAAAGTGTAATTTTTGCAGGAAAAAAAGCTATTTAAAATCACTTGCGGCTAATGTATTGACGGCTCCCATAACACAGAGAACAGTCATTCATTGAAAGACATTCATAAATAAAAAGTCATTGCTAAAAAAAAAAAAAAAGCGTGGGGGTCCCCCCAAATTCAATAACCAGGCCCTTCAGGTCTTCTATGGATATTAAGGGGACCCCAGCCAAAAAAAAAAATGGCGTGGGGTCCCCCTCAAAATCCATACCAGACCCTTGAGGTCTGGATGGATTTTAAGGGGAACCCCAGCCAAAAAAAAATGGCGTGGGGTCCCCCTCAAAATCCATACCAGACCCTTATCCGAGCACGCAGCCTGGCAGGCCGCAGGAAAAGAGGGGGGACTCCGTCCTCCGTTATAAAAGACCTGTCAGACGCAGCGAAGTATATAAGTAAATAAAAACAAATGTATATTTAAAAATGTGTTTTTAAAAATGCACCTATAGTATTCTTTAATACGAGAGGAGTTTGCATGAATACATAGAAGTTCTAGGCTAGCTTATACCTACAGTGGGTACAGTTGGATACCACTTCTGGACTTATTTTGGCTTGGAGGTTATGGGTACAAGTTCCAGGTCAGTAATTTAGAGCATTAAAATAACAGGGCCAGCATGACAGTTTGGCAGCTGGCATTTTCAGAAGGGTAGATCTTTATGGCCAGCCTTTATATTTCCCCCATATCAGGTTTCTTTTATAACTTAGATAGGGATGAGCCCGGTGTTCGATTCGAACCCATGTTCGATTCGAACATCGTGCGTTCGCCCGCTCGGCGAGCCCAGAACTATTTGGGCCGCTCGCATCAAATTCGTGTGATGCGAGCGGTCCGAATTGCACTGCGCCAGTTGCAGTGCATTGCTGGCTGATGATTGGAACAAGCATGCACTGTGACCCGCATGCTTGGCCAATCAAAGAACCAGCGGCGAGGAGAGCAATAAATGGCCACAGGCAGGATGCCTGTGGCGAATTATAGCTCAGGGGGTTTAGTACACGCCCCACAGTATAAAAGGCCGCCGTGCCGGCGGCCTCGCATATTGTGTTGTGTTCCAGCGTCAGTGTCAGTGTTATGTGCTGCTGACTGCTGACATTATGTGCTATGATTCTGGGGATTAGTGTGTGCGTGCTGTTAGTACAGCATTGCAGTATCACATCTGGGGGGTGTCTATAGTATGCCTGTAAAGGGGGGCATGTTTCCTGTGCTTAGAACTGTCTTTGCAAAAAGTGTCATTTTTGCAGGAAAAAAAGCTATTTAAAATCAGCCATAGGGAATTCCCCATGACAACCCCGTGCGTCAGAGGGTGGCGGGGTTACCAGGTGGCCCCGCCCTCTGTTATAAAAGACCTGTCAGACGCAGCGAAGCCTCACACAGCGGGAGCCTCCCATTGCGCGGAGCGGCCCAGAAGAGACGCCGACGCCATGGAAGAAGATGCCGGACGAGAAGACCAGAGCAAGAAGAAGCGGATCGGAGGAAGAAGATGATGGAAGAAGAAGATGGAAGAAGATGCCGGAAGGAGAAGATGAAGAAACCGAAGGATGAAGAAAGGAAGAAGGAAGACCAGAAGAAAAGATCTTAATAAAGGAATTGTCAAAGACCGTCTCCTGTCATTTTTACCATTTTTGACACTTTTTTGGTGAAATGGTAGGGGTACAGCCCTTACCATTTCACACAGGGGGGGGCGGGTTCTGGGGGTCCCCTTGTTAAAGGGGGCTTCCAGATTCCGATAAGCCCCCCGCCCGCAGACCCCCACAACCAATGGCCAGGGTTGTGGGGAAGAGGCCCTTGTCCTCATCAACATGGGGACAAGGTGCTTTGGGGGTCCCCCAAAGCATCCTCCCAATGTTGAGGGCATGTGGCCTGGTACGGTTCAGGAGAGAGGGGGGGTCGCTCTCGTCCTCCCTCTTTTCCTGCGGCCTGCCAGGTTGCGTGCTCGGATAAGGGTCTGGTATGGATTTTGAGGGGGACCCCACGCCATTTTTTTTTTTTTTTTTGCTGGGGTCCCCCTTAATATCCATAGCAGACCTAAAGGGCCTGGTTATTGAATTTGGGGGGACCCCCACGCTTTTTTTTTAATTATTTTTTTTTTATCAATGACTTTTTTTTTATGAATGGCTTTCAATGAATGACAGTTCTCTGTGTTACAGGAGCCGTCAATACATTAGCCGCAAGTGATTTTAAATTGCTTTTTTTCCTGCAAAAATGACACTTTTTGCAGGGACAGTTCTAAGCACAGGAAACATGCCCCCCTTCACAGGCATACTATAGACACCCCCAGATGTGATACTGCAATGCTGTACTAACAGCACGCACACACTAATCCCCAGAGTCATAGCACATAATGTCAGCAGTCAGCAGCACATAACACTGACACTGACGCTGGAACACAACACAATATGCGAGGCCGCCGGTACGGCGCCCTTTTATACTGTGGGGCGTGTACTAAACCCCCTGAGCTATAATTGTCCACAGGCATCCTGCCTGTGGCCAATTATTGCTCTCCTCGCCGCTGGCTCTTTGATTGGCCAAGCATGCGGGTCACAGTGCATGCTTGGCCAATCATCAGCCAGCAATGCACTGCAACTGGCGCAGTGCATTGCGGGCTGCTCGCATCACACGAATTTGATGCGAGCGGCCCAAATAGTTCTGGGCTCGCCGAGCAGGCGAACGCCCGATGTTCGAATCGAACATGGGTTCGAATCGAACACCGGGCTCATCCCTATCTAAGTTATAAAAGAAACCTGATATGGGGGAAATATAAAGGCTGGCCGTAAAGATCTACCCTTCTGAAAATGCCAGCTGCCAAACTGTCATGCTGGTCCTGTTATTTTAATGCTCTAAATTACTGACCTGGAACTTGTACCCACAACCTCCAAGCCAAAATAAGTCCAGAAGTGGTATCCAACTGCACCCACTGTAGGTATAAGCTAGCCTAGAACTTCTATGTATTCATGCAAACTCCTCTCGTATTAAAGAATACTATAGGTGCATTTTTAAAAACACCTTTTTAAATATACATTTTTTTTATTTAATTATATATATTTTTTTCATATATACAGGGATAGAAAATAATTTAGCAAATTTGACCTCCATTTTTCTCTGTACTTTCAGACTTGTCATCACAGGTAGACATTGTGTTGCGTTGTTACATCCAGCCTGTCTGTGCATTCCACTGTACTGTAACTGCAGACAAGAGCTGAAAACAAAGTACTGGCTTCACTATCTGTCTGGTTCAATGACTTTAGTTCCAGGAACCATAATAAGGATTTCTATGCTGCACTTTACTCATTTAATCAGTGGCGATCACAAGATGCTTTTTTAATTTAATTTGATTCTGGACACACCAAAACAGAATACACATTTGATTGATCCCTGATGCCTTTCCTACTCTCTGTTCTGATCCTGTGTTGTGTTTTCCAAGGGCTAAACTTTTGCAAGGGCTGTCTACATCTATTAATATGTGATCACTAGGAATTAAATGACTATTGAAGCACAGGAATTACCATTCACAAAGTATAGCGGGCACCAAACCACAAAGTGAAAGAGGATAATATGCCTTTAATTGTTCATGAAACATAAAACCAGCAAACGTGTTTCAGGGGAATAAAACTCCCTGTTCCTCAGGGCTTAGAAGAATAGACTCTACAACAACCAAAGTGATTCATGTCTAATCTAGTGCAAATTATCTTTTTAGATTAGAATTATAATCTATTGCTGCTGTTTCCAACCCTAAAGGAGATGTTATACTATATATAGATTAATTTTATTGTATTTTCTGTTAAGTCCATTCAAGTCTTTATTCCATTCTTCTAAGCCCTATTGAAGGGGGGGGGGGGGTTGTTGCCCCCCAAAAAGCATTGGCTGTTTTTATGTAGTGGTATTATTAACTATTCAAGATGCTTTTATTTTGTGGTTTGGTGTCTATTTGAATATTTTCAGTTGCTTCTGGGTACCAGTTGAGGGAGACCTGTGTGTTTGAGAGCCACCTCGCCAGTTAGCTCATTTGAAGATTTTCTTGTGTTTGTACTATTGGATTAAGCACGGAAATTACGGTTCCTCTTAAAGCAGAGCTCCACCCAAAAGTGGAACTTCCGCTGATTTGCCCCCTTCCCACATTTGGCACCTTTCGGGGGGGGGGGGGAGGGGAGAGCGGATACCTTGACAGGTATCCTGTTCCCACTTCCGGGAGTCCGGGCCCTGACCCATAATGTCACCACTCGGCTCCCTCCTCCTCCCCCTGCCGCCGGGACAGTAGAAGAGGGGAGTGGAGCGAATCGCATGCGCAGTAGGGTTCCCAGCGTGAAGCCATAAGGCTACACTGCCAGGTTCCCTTACTCACAATGGTGGCGGCATGCACCCAACAGCTGATTAAAAACATCAGCTGCGGTGCCGACATCGCTGGACACCAGGACAGGTAAATGTCTTAATCCAGCAGCTGCAGTATGTGTAGTCATATCGCAAATGGTCATGGTCATGAAGGGGGGCAAATCTTGCAGAGGTCAAGTGGTTAAATTGGCCTGAACCTTTGACGTTCCTAAAGCATAATTTAGAGAAACTGGCTAAGGTTATACAGCATTTTAGAAGTGGCTTTGTATCCCTTGGTATCTTTGAAGCTAATATGTTTTATGAGTACTGTTATCTTTCAATAAACATGATTAAGTCTCATGGCTCTGAATATTTGTAATCTTTTTTCAGGTTCCAGTATCTCAGTGCTCTGGGGACTGCTTACCTGGTCAGATTAAGAGAGTGAAAGGAACACATTCATGCTGTTTTGACTGTATTGATTGTCAGGAAGGATTATTTCAGTCTTCTGGAGGTAGGCATTAAGCATTAAAGATCACAAAGCTAGTATTTTCTTGTAAGTTAACTATTTGAGAGTTTTTTGTCAGTTTATTATGGAGGTATGCAATCATACATATATTACAAAATGCACACAGATAACAATTACTATATAATAATGAAATTGTAACCATCGTCTTTTTTTCAGATGACTTCCAGTGTCAATCTTGTCCAGCGGGTCAGTGGTCAAGTGTACGGAGCATCAGCTGCAGCTACCCTACCTACCTGTATCTACAGTGGGGTGACACTGCTGTTATTTGTCTTCTGTTTTTTTCCTTTGTCCTCCTCTGTTTTGTCCTTGGAACCCTCATTCTATTCTTCAACCACAGGCATTCTCCGCTTGTTCAGGCCTCTGGTGGCTACATGTGCTTTTTTGCACTTACTTCTCTAGTGGCTGTACTATCCAGCATGGTTCTTTTCATAGGGAAACCAGTTTATTTGGTGTGCCTATTACAACAGCCATTCCTGGCTATGAGCCTCACTTGCTGTCTGTCAACATTCTCCATCAAGGCCCTTCAAGTCATGCTGGTGACAGACTTTAAAGGAGTTCCCACTAAATATATCCAATGGTTGAAGACCACAGGGACCTGGGTCTCTTTACTCTCTGGCATCCTTATTCAGGGTTTGTTTTGCATCTGGCATATTCTAAGCATGGTCAATACACCTCAAAGCAATGAGGTCGCTTTCCTCTATAAATATCTAAAGTGTGAAATACCCAATGTCCTTGCTTTCCTTTTGATGTTTGGCTATAATGGATTACTAGCTCTTATATCCTTCATGCTAAATTGTGTAGCACAGGCACCCCCTGGCCAATACAGCCTGGCCAGAGACATCACATTCTCAACATTGTCCTATTTGCTGATATGGATAGTTTTTGTTCCCGCTTATGCTGAAGTTACAGATGGTAGTCAAACTTTGTTGCAAATGGCAGTTACTCTTATCAGTTCATTTGGTATAATGGTGGGTTATTTTGCTCCCAAATGCTATATTCTTTTGTTTAATCCACAGATGGCATCAGAGGAGTATTTTAAAATATATATTAATTAGATTGCCTATCAATTGCCTATCAATTTTTTTGAGCTGTAAATATATTTCAACCTCTGTCAAATATGGTGTCGGTGTATCTAAGTTACAACTGTAGTTATTATGACTTTGCAGTGTAAGTATAAGCTTGTAACAAAAATAAAAAAATCATATTTATCTCATGTGTTGATGCATTTAATTTAGAAATAATTTTGATTACTGTTATAGCTCATCTTTTTATAGTCTTAAAATGACTTTGTCACTTTGTTAAAATGAAGAAACACAAGCCAAGCTTGCAAAGAAAGACTTAATTACTAGACTGTACCAACATCTGTGCCTCTGAACTCCACTGACTTCAAAGGAAAAAACTTGCTGAAGAGTCTTCAGCATCTGTCATCCTTCTGGGTGTGTCAGGTGCATGGTCCCCCACTGTGCTCTGTGGTTCTCCCCCCCCCCCCCAGTCCCTGTGACCTGCAGTGACATAGGGGGCCTGTGGAAGGAACCATTAAGCTCAGCAGGGAGCGCTGACATCTGGCACTCCTGGAAGTGTTGGATGAAACATTTTTGCAGCAAGATTAACTTTTTAAGTTAGAGGATTTTATCAGCATGGACGATAAGACAGATAAGTATTCAGACTTTTCTTTGCAGGCTCAAAAAAGGTACCTGAAAAGCATGACATTTTCCATTCATAAGTAAAACTTCAAACTGTCTCTAACTGTAAACTCTTTATCGTTAGACTGTGAAGCCACAAAAGTGTAGTCCAGGTCTCCCAAAAGGGGTCAAAGAATTTGAACGCTCGATCCAGCCATCAACCCATCATGCTGGTTTAGAGTTTTCAGAAAGATCTCTAAAGGCCCAAATATGAATCCGAGAAGCTAAATCTGATCTCCCGATAGTAACAGGGTGGTGCTTTCACAACACTGCTTCCTATGAAGATGATCCACATCAATGGAGCGTTCCCTCTGCTGGAGACTTCAAACTGAACCAGGACTTCTCACGCCCAAGACCCCAGACTAGCAGGTGTTCTTATACTTACCTTGTGGACTAAAGCTGAAAGGGCAGAAAGTGTGCCTGTCTCTTAATTACCCTATAGAACAGTGGTGGTCAATTGAAATTGAAAACAGTCAACTGTTGACCCACACATACACAACACATTCTTTAGTCAACCCTGAAGGATGGAGTACTAACTCTCATAGGACTACCAGAGGGACGGTCCCTCTTATGGAACCACATACCTGTCACTATATCCTCTTCAGTTGTCCCTCTTTGTGGTCTAATGTATGGATCTATAAAAAAAATGCACAATTTAAAGTGGTGTTTCCCCCTAAAAAAATAAAAATGCTTAAAATTCTTAAAAAAAATAAAAAATAAAATTATTGGAAAAAAAATATTTTTTTTACATACCTCTAAATGCCTGTTGCTAGGGGATCCCTCGTAGTCTGCCTCCTTCAGTGCCTGGGCTGGTGACATCACTTCCCCTCGGCGCAGGAAGGGCTCCCCAGTCATCTGGGACCTGTCACGTGACGCCACCGCTCGCGCATTTGCAGTGGGTGCCCGGCTGTGACGCCACAGCCGGGTGCCCACAGTTGCAATGGCGGCACCGCCGAGCGGATCGGGGGCGAGCGAGCTTCGACCACCCGCATCGCTGGACCCTGGAACAGGTAAGTGTCCGATTATTAAAAGTCAGCAGCTGCAGTATTTGTAGCTGCTGACTTTTCATTTTTTTTTTTTTTACTCTTTAACCACCAGAGTATTTTACCATACTAAATATTTTATCCAACCTCCAAATCAGTCTTTCTCAACCGTTTTAACCTCAGAGGAACCCTTGAAATATTTTTCAGGTCTTGGGAAACCCTTGCTAAAATAATTATAGCTATAGTTAGTGGTACATGATCACTACATTTTAGATGTTTAAATAAGTGTAAATTATATGGTACACCTACTATATCTCATAGACTGGTCCGATAATTTTTACACCCTCCTGATCTGTACAACATTTTTAGTAATAATCTTAAAATGAAAGAAATAATAATAGTAAAGAAATGCTGACAGCAAAAATGATGGTTTCCCCATATTAATGGTGACTGTAGAAGTGCCCCCTTACATTAGTGGTCAGTAGGCAGAAAATCGATTTGCCATCGCTCGCTGCTCAAGGAACACCTAGCACCCTCAGGAGGAACCCTAGGCTTCCACAAAACCATTGTTGAGAAGGGATGTTCTAAATAATTGCTTTTGTTTTTTGAAAAAGCCAGTATTAAGGAAAAGCAGGGTTAAAAAAAAAATGCTTGTGGGTTTAACTAATCTTTATGAGTCTATTCTTTTTGGTCTATATAAAGGGTGACATGACATTAGTGTGTCTTTTTCCCATTTCCTACCCTTTCTTGATCTATTGAAATCTACAAAAAAACAAAGGTTTGGCTTTGCATACACATTTAATTAGGCTTTTTGCTCATCATTAGCATATCACATATTTAATCAGTGTCTGTTTGTACAGGACCAGCTGGAAAGTAGAGCATCATACACAAATTTATAAGTGCAAACAGCAGCTCATTTCCATGTACTCTTTACTCAAACTGTATGCATTTTCTACTATACCAAGGGCACAAATGAGTGGTCATTCCTGAATTCCATGTGGAAATGTCCACCCTTAGTGCTTTAGTTATTCTATTACTACTCAGTTGTTCTCCATTTTGTCCTTTACTGAAGATGGGAGAATCGACCTTTCAAACATTTTTCAACTTACCTGGGGACCTCAAACTGGGCGGCCTGTTCGCTATACATAAGGAAGTCAACATGTTGAGCAGCTGGGTAAATAATGGAACTACCAAATGCAAAAGGTACGATTTTCATTTACTCTGATAGGGGCACATATAACACAGCCATTGCAAGTGTACTGTTTGTTAGGTAGTGCTACTTAAAAACCCAAATGGGTCTGGAGTACATAGATAAAATGAATAGGACTCAACTTTACTAAACTTTATATAATATAGTATAAGGGTTTTAGGATGTGGTGGGAAAGACTGTCATTCTAGATCTTTGAATTCAGTAGGATTAGAGAATATTTACAGAGGCTATTTGGGGTACAACTGTTCCCAAGCCAATGAGGTTGAGAAGCCCAAATTAAATGTTCTTAATTACTTATGGCCTCATTCATATTAGATTCTGTACAGAAAAAGTGACATACTTGCATACTCCTTCTTCTGTTTTGCTTCAAAGTACGCTTACTAGGGCAGCACCTTATAGAGGTGTGAAGGGCTTCCTTATTAGGGTACTGTGATCAGAAAGGGTAGGGAGCCTTGCCCCACAATCCACCGTATTCACTAGGCAATGATGAAAACAGAATCTCGCTTACTCACAAGCTGGAGGTACAAAAGGGAGAGTGGGGTGTTCATTCTGAGAAAAGGGCTTCCAGACTGTACTGCTACATGGTAAAGGTAACCTTTACCAGTTCACTAAAACTGGAATCATTTGTACTATTTTAGAAAAAGTATATCTTGGAAGTATAAGCATGAACTGGATACAGTTGATTTGCAATCCTGGCTTTACTACCTAAAGCATTGCCAGGCACCCGTAGGGAGGGGGAATCCATTTTAACAATAGTCATGTGCCAATCAGTTGAATGGGATCCTTAAAAGCACAAAAACTCATGAAAAAAGGCAAAAATGCAGGTGCATTAATAGTGTTTTTAAAAAGCTTAGTGTAATAGATTCATCTACTAAATAAAACTGGCCTCGGGCAACTGACCAGCGTGCTCCTTCTGAATAGTGGACCACTTTTTGAGGGCCTGTCAGTGATCCCGATTCAAGGTGACTTTTTTTTTTTCAACTAATTTCACATACAAAAGTCTTTAAATAGTGTATTTATCATGCGTATGAAATTTGGTATACCATGTTTGTGTGATATGAGGAGGTCATGTTTCTTATAGCTAAACTCATCTATTTATACACTATACACTATCTAGCTGCCATTAGCAGTTGCATTTTTGCCAATAAATAATGATGAAAGTCGAGCCAAAATGTTCTATTTGGTTTTGGATATAACAGTGAGGAATTGAATCCTTGCCAAGTTATTGCTACTGTGTTCCCATTCTAAGGATTTGTCCTCTTTTTATTGTTGTCTGTGTTCTCCCCTCACTTCCTGTCCCCAGTGGCACCCTTCACCACAGAAATAGAAGTTGAGAGCACTATATACCAATAAAGGTGAATAGTAGATGTAGTGCACCTCCTAAAGAGCTGCAGTTGAACTGGGATCCCCCACCTTGCAAAAGCAGGCACACTGAATCTTCACAGGCACTCCAGAGACAGAGAAAAGTCAGTGAATTTGTTTTTGTGGTTTATTGAGGGTTAATAACTTGGATGGGGATGGGAAATTGTGGGATGTCCACTTGACTTCAGCAACAACACTTTAGCAACATCTCCAGGGACATCTTACTAAACACAGTCTATATACAGCCTCCTTGACACTCCTCCTGCACTTTACTTGTTTGCAGACTCCAGCTGGATCACTGTAATGAACCTGACAGGCTCACAGTCAGATTTAGCAATGGCCTTTTGAAGGCAGGAACTCAAAGCCCCTTGTTGTATAGCAGTACTTAGTGATCAGCTTGCAATCTCCCTCCTGTGGCTACTGGTGCCAGCACCACCTCTTCAGGCACTGCCAACCTACCTGGCTGCAAACGCCATTTTCCTAGCCCTCCAGGCTGACTTCTCCACAGTGACTCCAGACTCAAGACTGACTCACTCCAGCCCTCCTGGCTGACTCTGCAGGAGATCTCACAGGGAAGGGATGATGACTTGACACAACACTGTCTTCAGGGAGTACTGGCTATGTATGGTAGTCTCCCCCCTTGTAAGTCCCCAGTAGTGCTGATCTACTCACACTGTCCTCCACTTTCTCCCATGCCTCCAGGAAGGGCTTACTCTGTACCCCAGACTAGGGGGTACCCCAGAGGGCAACCGACAATCTCCACAGCACTATAGCTCCATCTTCCACCTAACTGTCCCTGCTGGCATGGCCCATGCCTATTTATGAGGTGAACCTGCCCCCTGCTAACCCTTTACTGGGGATTGGCTGAGGCCCTCATAAATATTCCAAACAGCTCCTCCTAACCTCCACCCACTAGTTCTAGAAGTTTCTACAACCTTCTAGACCAGGGAGAGGCACCAGAGGAGCTGTCAGGATGAGTCACCCAGCCCTGACTCACTGAATCCTGACCCAGATTTACAGCTCAGGCTAAATTTTCCTACACTAATAAACCTACCTTACATCTAGCACACAACTAGAGGGTGCTACATAGAAAATACATTTATTCAGTAAGGCATTAAAGATGATTGAGAAAGTGGACATCTTACAGGCAGATGTAATTTAGCCGAACGGCATTGAGACAAATTGTGCAAATGCGCCCCCCCCCCCCCCCCCCCTCCACTGCACGGGTTAAATGTTTGTTTAGTCTAGAAGTAAATAAAATAAAATTGTATTGCTTACTACCTTATAGCAGTCTCAAGCTTTGGACTGTGGGCAGTCCCTTAGCATCATCAAGCAGAGTAAACGGATAAATCTGCATTGTATGTGAGGTGGCGAGCTTGCGACCGCAGCCTGAAGCAAGGACATTGTTGGGGATTGGTTATTGGGTATATGGGTTGAGGGACCCTGTCAGAATCAGGGATAAAGAATACACCTTGTCCCTGCACCCCTAGACTAAAAAAGCATGTAACCCCTGCACTACAGGGGAGCCCACCGCAGGTAGATTTTGTCTCATTCCTGGAGTTCAGCTTTAAACACTACCACTTTTCCTCTTTCAAAATGCAAAGTGACAGTGTCTGTGAAACCACCCTCCACCCACTGGTACTTATCTCACTTGCAATACTCTGTCTTCCCTGCCTGTAGCTCAGCCAGCACAAAATACTCATGCTTTTGGATAAGGGAGTGCATGTGACCTCCTCCTCCCACACAACATTGTTCGAGTTTAGTGACCAATCACTAGGCCTGAATACTGTCACATAATGCTGGCGGTGACATTACTGCTCCCTTTAGGCTCTGACACCAGTTGACACTGGGTATTTTGGTGTCATCTGCAATGGAGGGAGGAGCGGTGTGACATTGCGAGAAAAGGTAGTATCAGTGTGGCGGGGGCCTTGTCAAAGGCCATTGATCTTCACCCCAAAATGGGCTAAGTGAAAAAGATCTTCTTAAGGGTAACTCCACTTTCATTGGAAAAAGAAATAGCAAATAAAAAAAATAATAATATAGCATATACATTTGCTACATAAGCCATATTGTAATTGAATGTTTTAAAAATTATGTTTCCTTTTCAATGTGCAGCCACTGTAATTTTCTGTAAAATTCAATGCAATATGGCAACCCGGAGTCATTCTGTATGCAATTGTTATATGGAACGCCCCCCAGAAATGTAATTCCCTGCTTGTATGATTGGCTAACTGATTTTTCCAGAATTCTGCACCAAGGTACAAGTCAGATTTTGGGCATCCTCTGCAACAAAAGTCAAATTTTTGATAAGATACTCCCAAAGGGTCAATAGTTTCTAGAGGGATTCAGATCCTGCAATTTTCTCCCGTTCAGATTTACTCTGTACATCGACAACAGGTAGGAATCTTCAACAAAAGTTGTTAAAAATCCCTGCAATGTACATAGATCACCCAGAGGGGATTTTTTTTCTCAATAAAAGTGGAGATAATCTTTAGGCCTCATACACATAGGTGTTCAAATTGATGAACCTAATGTGCTGAGAAGTTGGCAGGAAAATTGCCTCTAAATTTGTGTTTTTTCACTCGCGTTTATGTGCGTTTATGTGTATTTAGAGGCTTATGGCATTTAGAAGCATTTGAGGATAAACCCACACTATTGATTGCATTTTCATGTATTTTAACTACTAGAATAAATGTAGGCACTTAAGAGTGCATTTATGTGCATTCACATGTAAATTACGTTTATAAGCTCCTCTATACAAGCAGCTTTGGGGCTTTTTTTAATGCCTCTAAACGCTTCTCTTAAAATACTGATCTAAACATCCAACATGCATGGCCACAGAGGCTAACACTGAACTGAGTTTAAAGGCATACAAATATATGTTGGATGTCTGTAAAACTCCCATGTGCATGAAACCTTAGGGATCATCTCTATATATTTTTTTTTTTTTAAATAACAATTTTTATTTTTATACACTTTGTGACAAAGGAGGGATCATCTCTATGTTAAAGCCAGCTTCACTCAGAACTAATGTTTTTTTTCCATGATTGCTTTTAGCATGTCTCACACAGAGTAGACTGAGATAAGTTACAGATATTTATGCATTTAAAAAAAAAATCGGCTTTGCTGTTATATACTAAGTATGTCATGGTGTCATGGTCACAAGCTTGGGCAAACAATTTGAAAAGTATTCCTACTTAAAATCATGAAGCAGCAGATCAATTTCTTACAAATTGCATTATCAATAAATTAATATATGCGAATAAAAACTAGTATGGATAACATCCTGTGTTAATAGCATGACTGATTTTACCATTACTACTTCATTCAATTGGATCTTGAACAGCTTACCCACTCTTATGCCCCGTACACACAGTCGGACTTTCCGTCAAAAATGTGTGATAGGAGCTTGTTGTCGGAAATTCCAACTGTGTGTAGGCTCCATCGGACAATTTCCATCAGAATTTCCGTTGCCCAAAATTTGAGATCTGGTTCTCAAATTTTCCGACAACAAAATCCGTTTGCGCAAATTCCGATTGTAGCACTGGCTATTAAACTTAATTTTTCTCAGCTCGTTGTACGTGCTGTACATCACCGCGTTCTTGACGTTCTGAATTTCCAACCAACTTTGTGCGACCGTGTGTATGCAAGACAAGTTTGAGCCAACATCCGTTGGAAAAAAACATGGGATTTTGTTGTCGGAATGTCTGATCGTGTGTACTAGGCATTACTGTAAAGAACTCTTTCCTATACTAAAGACACAGTTCCTATTTTATCACAGTTAAAGCCAACCTGTGTTGTGTCAATCCCTCTTTCAACAGCTTCAATGTCCATGAGTTTATTGGGTTATTAGCAATGAAGTTTACGGTGGAGGAAATTAACAACAGCAGTACCATTCTGCCCAATACCAGTCTTGGATATGAGATATATGATACCTGCTTTAATACAGATGCCATACTACAAGCAGCTTTGAGATTTATTTCTGAGAGAGAGGATAGCTCTATCCCCGTAGTCTGTAACTACACAAATTTTGAGCAACAAGTCGTGGCTGTAATTGGGCCATCAACATCAGAAATGGTTGCAGCAACTGCAAAACTATTCGGCTTCTTCCTGTTACCCCAGGTAAGCTCAGTGTCACATTTATAATATTTGGTTTACACAGTGAAATTGTAAAGGGGAATTATGATGTTAAAGGTGTGGTAATTACTAGCATGTATGTGGGTGGGGCCTACTTGCCCTGCACGTGGCGGCACCTTTCCTTGTGTACATGGTCATCAATGCCCGGGACCAGGCAGGGCTATGTTCATCTGGACAGTCAACATTATGGTGGTCAGTGTTAATTTTGTCGACTAAAACCGACTAAAACATTTTGGTCGACTAATTTAATACCATTTTAGTCGACTAAAATACGACTAAAACTAAAACAAATGAGATGACTAAAATACGACTAAAACTAAAATGCCATTTTAGTCAAAAGACTAATGCGGCGTACACACGGTCGGAATTTCCGATGGAAACAGTCCGATGGGAGCTTTTCAATGGATTTTCCGACCATGTGTATGCCCATCGGTCTTTTTCTGTCGGAATTTCCGACGGACTTTGGATTGAGAACCTGTTCTCAATTTTTCCGACGGAAAACCTTTCTATCGTATTTTCCGATCGTGTGTATGCAATTCCGACACGTAAAATTCTGACGCATGCTCGGAAACAATTGGACGCATGCTCAGAAGCATTAAACTTCCCTTCTATAGTGCTGTCGAACTTGTTTTATGCCGCTGTGTTACAGACTGTCGGAATTTGGTGTGACCGTGTGTAGGCAAGACAGTTTGAGCGAAATTCCGTCGGAATACCGACGGGAAAACCATCAGAGCTTTTTCCGACGAGAATTCCGACCGTGTGTACGCGGCATAAGACTAAAACTAAATTGAAATTTGACGTAAAAATGAACACTGGTCTGTAGTGCATGTTCATACCTCAATAACATAAATAATAACATATTACATTTTTCATTCCAGCAGTATATAATGAGTTTGGAAATTGTAGAGAAATGCTTAAATAATGCATTACAATTTAACTACACCAATTAGATTTTACATGACTAAAAAGAAATAGCAAATAAAAAAAAATAATATAGCAGCATATACATTTGCATGTAATATTGTAATTGAATGTTTTAAAAAACGATATTTCCTTTTCAATGTGCAGCCACTGTAATTTTCTGTAAAATTCAATGCAATATGGCAACCTGGAGTCATTCTGTATGCAATTGTTATATGGAACGCCCCCCAGAAATGTAATTTCCTGCTTGTATGATTGGCTAACTGATTTTTCCAGAATTCTTTTCTCATTTGTCCCTCTTTTGGTCTGATCTATATAGTTGTATATAAAATGCACTTTTTTTTTGTATAATTCTCCTTTAAAGGGGTGTGGCAGAGGGTGCGTACTATGCCTATATACTTTTGCGAACAGGTGTCCCTGGTTCCCATCTGAAAATGTTGGATGGTATGTATGATTGTACTGTTTGCCCCAATGTTGTAAAGCGCTGCGTAAACTGTCGGCGCGATATAACTCCTGTATAATAATAGTAATACTAATAACAATGATGCAGCAGTCTTTCCGCTGTAAATCCCCTGTGGAAGAGACAGAGCGACTCTGAGCCCTCCCCTGTATTTATGTGGATTACAGCAGGGGGCAGGACTTAGAAAGCCTGGGAAAGAGTCTAGATACAGTTAACCCCTTTGAATCCTGAGCAGCCTGTATTTGTCTGTATAAATACACAGTGCACTGACTACCACAGCAAAAATATATTCAATGACACCCCACAAGCACCTGCTTATATGCAGTTCAGTTTTCTAAATCCGAAATCCAGAATCCACATTGCCTTCCTCTCCCTGCACAACTTATTGCACTGTACAGCAAGTAACTAAAAATCCTCTACAAAATGGCGACATTGTGACTGCTGCCAGCAAACAGCTTTTCCAGCCTGGGGATGGAGTAGAATATAGAAGCTCAAATTCCTCCATGCATTGCTACCTCCTAGGTGCTGGGACTACAGCCAGTCTTCAGCAATCTGCATCTATAGTTGGGTTGATTAGATGTGGTGAGTGCTACAATAAATGCCTACACTCAACAATGGCATGGATACGATGCCGCAACGAAATATATTGGCATCCAAAGAAAAAAAAAAACACAGCACTCGACACCAGTCTAATTTGCCCTGCTCCGAATGCATCAAAAAGCTTATGGCAAAATTTCAATAATAACAATGATAAAAGAAAACAATAACAGCCATATGCTACATACGATCCTGAGGTTAATAGATTAAGTGAGGATCTAGCTCTAGCATAAAACATAATAACGTGGGTAGCCCAATAAAATTGTCTGCAATGATCTAACTAGGAGGGTGCTGCTCTTGGACTCGAGTCGGTGCTCTCTTGAATCACTGAAAAATAAAAGGAAAGAAAAGAGAGCAAAACCCTATAGTGTAGTATATTCAGCAGAAATAATTATTAAATGGATAGAATTGAACTTACAAAAAATGACATGTGCTAGGCATAACAGTCTGGGTCACCCAGAAGCCAGGAGTGATGAAGTGTGAACCAGGACCCCGGCCTTGGCCACTGGCAAGGGTATGACAGCGCACTTGAGATGGAATAAAGTCGCTGTCACTGATGCCAGGTTCACAGCCTGGGGTTCGTTGTGTTTCTGTACACATGTTCAGGTGCGATTCAAGTCCGAATTTTTGCCTGAATTTGTACCTGAACTGGACCAAAAGAAGCACAGGACCCTTCTGCAATTCGCACCGCGCCCGCCCTGGACCTGTGTGAACCAGCTCTATTGAGATTGGTTCATGATCGCATGTCATGGTAAACCCGCATCCAATTAGCATATACACTATGGGGGTTATTTACAAAAGGCAAATCCACTTTGCACTACAAGTGCAAAGTGCACTTGAAATTGCACTGAAAGTGCACTTGGAAGTGCAGTCGCTGTAAATCTGAGGGGTATATCTGAAATGAGGGGAAGCACTGCTGATTTTATCATCCAATCATGTGCAAGCTAAAATGCTGTTTTTTATTTTCCTTGCATGTCCCCCTCAGATCTACAGCGACTGGACTTCCAAGTGCACTTTGCATTTGTAGTTTGCACTTGTAGTGCAAAGTGGATTTGCCTTTTGTAAATACCAAAAGTATTGGGACGCCTGCCTTTACACACACATGAAATTTAATTGCATCCCAGTCTTAAGCCCCATACACACGGTCGGATTTTCCGATGGATTCTGTCCCATCGGACAATGTTGTCGGAAATTCCGACCGTGTGTAGGCACCATCGGACAGTTTCCATCGGATTGTCCGACGGACAAAGTTCTATCTCCTGCTGGAAAAATTTTCCGACAACAAAGTCCGATCACACCAATTCCGATCGTGTGTAGCGAATTCCGACAGACAAAGTGCTACGCATGCTCAGATCACATTACAAGACCAAAGCTATTGGCTACTAGCCTCTACGTAGTCCCGTCGTAGGCAACAAACGTCACCACGTTCAGAATGATCGGATTTTCCGACAACTTTGTCCGACCGTGTGTATGCAACACCAGTGTCGGACTAAATCCGTCGGACAAAATCCGATGGATTTTGTGGTCGGATTTTCCGACCGTGTGTATGGGGCATTAGTCTGTCGGGTTCAATATTGAGTTGGCCCACCCTTTGCAGCTATAACAGCTTCTCTCTTGCAACTCTTCTGAGAAGGCTGTCCCCAAGGTGTTCTTGCTCTGAGCACTGATCCAAACCATTTGATGGAGAGGGTGTGGAGTTGTTTTTTTTATGGTGTGGGGTTGTTTTTCAGGGATTGAGCTTGGCCCCTTAGTTCCAGTGAAGGGAACTCTTAAGGCGTCAGCATACTAAGACATTTTGGACCATTTAATGTTCCCAACTTTGTGGGAACAGTTTGGGGATGGCCCCTTCTTATTCCAACATGACTGTGCACCAGTGCACAAACAAGGTCCATAAAAACATGGATGAGCGAGTTTGGGGTGAAGGAACTTGACTAGCCTGCACAGAGTCCTGACATCAACCCGATAGAACACCTTTAGGATTAATTAGAGCGGAGGCCTTCTCGTCCACATCAGTGCCTGACCTCACAAATGCCCTTCTGGAAGAATGGTCAAATATCCTCATAGACACACTCTTAAACCTTGTGGACAGCCTTCCCAGAAGAGTTTAAAATTAAAAAAGATGGAGTGCTAGAAACGCAGCTAGTGAGATATGAAAATAGTTCCAAGGTCCAGGTGCGCCAGTAGGCAAAGTTCATTCACTGCTGAGACCAGACCAGGGTTTAGGGGTTCTGGTCTGTATCAGTGTGGACAGCCAGCTGTAAAGAGCAGAAGCGACTCTGTGGATATGGGTGAGAGAAAGGAGCGGCGCCATTCTGAGTGCAGTATGTCAGTTAAAATGCAATGTTTAATAAAAGTAGGATCAACTCCCATTTTGGTGAGATATAATGTGCATGGCATAAGTAGCGTGGGCTCCTCTAGTTCAGCTGGGCAGCAGTGGTGGTCAGCAGTTCCCAGCGTCTCCGGTGGTTTCAGAGGCTCCGAAGCTGAAGACGGTCACACAACAAGCACGTCAGCGGTGATTAACGGGAGGCGTGTTCAAGCTCACGTTCGGAGCATGCGTGCTCTTTCATCAGGCATATCTATGTGAGTTGATCCTACTTTTATTAAACTATTTATTAAACAATGAATTTTAACTGACACACTGCACTCAGAGTGGCGCCGCTCTTCCCAGAAGAATTGAAGCTGGTATAGGGTGGGCCAACTCAATATTCAAACCTACAGACTAAGACTGGGATACCATTAAATTTCATGTGCGTGAAAAGGCAGGTGTCCCAATACTTTTGGTAATATAGTGTATGAGAACCCAGCCTGAAGGAACACTGTCACTGATGCACAACCACGGAAGTGGAGGCTGCCCAATGTTCACATGTGCAGTGGGATACAAGGATGAGTTCCATACTTATAGTTATGAAACCTACTGCAGTAAAGAAGACTACAGGGGGTGTGGCCATGACTTTCTGGGCACTGAGGAAGGGTTGGGTAAAGCCGCGAGTCTTTCAATTCAGAAATCAGCCAGTGGATGTTGAATGGCACAGACTTCCTGAATGGCAAGGCAGGGGAGAGGGTTAGAATTGCAGGGTAAACTGGGGGCCATGGAAGTTGTAGGGGGGCTTTGGATCAGAATAGTGAACGATAAATGCTGAACAGTTGTAATGGACTACTTTTCCTCACATCTAAATATCTACAGGTAAACAGGCTAGCGTTGGACTTTCCTGCCTTAGTCTAAGCAACATTTAGCATTTGCAATAACATGCTTATACAGAAAAATTAGGTTCAGAGAACAAATTGGGATCTTATTTACCTTCATATAATGCCGCGGGATTGTGCGCTGGAAAAGTCCGGGCGTGTGTGGGCAAGTCCGCACATTCTGAAAGTCCAGCGGACCTCCGAACTAAGTCCAACAGATAGTTCGGCCGAAAAGTCAGATCGTGTGTACGTAGCATTATATGTAAACTGGTATAAAGGAGCAATAAATAAACTTGCTTCCCATTATGGTTTAGGGGTATTACCTGTTGTGATTCTCCATACCCTATGCCATGATTTGGAGCAATGTCCCTCTGTCCCTCATTCCTCCTCATTTGTCCCTCATTTTGGTCTGATTTACATAGATGTATATAAAATGCACTTTTTATCTATCAAATTTTATCTATCAAAATGTGATTAAATTCTAAATCTGATTTCTAAATTGCTGCATTTGTTAAATTTCAAAAGCCAATATAAAGGAATATTAGTGGTAAAAAAAAGCATTTGTGGGTTTAACAAATCTTGTTTTTTTGTACAATTCTCCTTTAAGGGGCGCGGCAAGGGGTGTGTCCTATGCCTGCATACTTTTTCTGATAGGTGTCCCTCATTCCCATCTCAAAAAGTTGGGAGGTATGCCCTATGCTGACATAGTTTGTGAGACTGCCAGGATGGAATTTGCTGCTCATCTTCTGCATAGAGGAGTGAATAAAGTCTAGTATGGTTGTATGAGCGTATACGAGTCAACTTTTATTGTTTTTGTTTTCTCTTTGTACTGTATTTCAGATAAGCTATGAGGTTTCCAGTGAAAGGTTCAGTGACAAGGCCATCTACCCAGCATTTCTACGCACCATCCCTGGTTATATAACCCTAACTCAGGGAATCGTAAACCTTCTAAAAGAGTTTCAGTGGAACTGGGTGGGCACAGTGGCTAGCAAAAATGAATACGGTAATCAAGGACTCTTCCTGTTCAATGCTGAGGCTGCCCAAGCTGGCATTTGCATTGCCTATCAAGCTTACATACCGGAGAATAAAAACAACCCAAATTTCAATACATCGATGCAGAACCTGATTCTTGAACTTCAGAACACAGGAGTTAATGTCACCATTGTGTTCTCCACAGTAGAGGAAGCTGAACTCCTCTTTAAAGCTGCTATAGAGTCCCAGTTAAAAATGGTCTGGATTGCCACAACAACCTGGTCCCAGTCTACATCTCTCCAGCAGATGCCAGGTATGCAGTCCATTGGTACCGTCATTGGTTTTTCTGCAACAAGTAAATCATTGCCTGGATTTAAAGACTACGTACAGCATATTCTACACCTGATTCAAAAGGAAAATAAGCTTCTTTTCAATGGTAGCACAACAAATCCAAATATCAGCCAGCAGTATGTTTTCCAGACTAAAGACCTTCTAGAACAATGTGAATCATGCAGCATTTTAACGCCTGACAATATAACAATGCTACAAGACCCTATGGCACTTGGCCTGGCATATCGAGTGTATATTGCAGTCCACGGCATTGGCCAAGCTATTCATAATACTGTGCATGGTCTAGATGGTCAGTGCAATGATGTGTATGATATACGTCCTTGGCAAGTAAGTAGTGAATTCATTAAAAAATATATGGTATATCTATATACGCAAGTCTATCTCAAACCTTTTTCTCTGGAGGACCCTTTAAATAATTTCTAGGTCTAAAAAATCTAAAGCTACATTAGTGTGATTAGTAACCTGCAGATATAACAATAAGTGAACAAATAAATAGGCAATGAATGAATTACTATAGAATGTGGCATACCTGGTGTAATTGATACCTGGAGATTGGAGAACAAAGACATTGAAAAATGCAGTGTCATCACTGTTGGTCATTGTAAACGTGCCCTCTTAGGTTGGTAGTCAGTATAATGCTCGCTCATGTTGGTGCGTTGGTGGTCAGTGCAGAAGATCCCCTTATACACTGGTAGTTAGTGGAAAATTGCCCTCTACATTAGTGGTCATTGGGAGGAAAATTGCCCCTTACATTGGTGGTCAATGGAAAGAATGTCCTGTTACATTGATGGTCAATGGAAAGAATGTCCTGTTACATTGATGGTCAATGGAAAGAATGTCCTGTTACATTGATGGTCAATGGAAAGAATGTCCTGTTACATTGGGGATCAGGGGAAACTATGCCCTGTTACATCGGGGATAGGTGGGAAGAATCTACTTTTAAACTGGAGATAAGTGAGAAGAGTCCACTGTACCAATGCTGGTCAATAGGAGGATTGCTTCTCACACTGGTGGTCAGTATGAAGATTGCCCCCTACATTGGTGGTCAGTGGGAATAATGCCACCCTTACTGACAGCTAAAAAAAATCACTGGGGTCAGTGGGTACTTATTTAAAGCGGAGTTCCGCCCAATTTTTTTTTTAAAAGTCAGCAGCTACAAATAATGCAGCTACTGACTTTTAAAATTGGACACTTACCTGTCCAGGGCGCCCGCGTTGTCCTCACTCGAAGCCAATCTGTCCCTCGGCTCTCGGCGCTGCCATCTTCGGTAAGGGAATCAGGAAGTGAAGCCTTTCGGCTTCACAGCCTTGCGGCTTCACAGCCTTGTTCCCTACTGCGCATGTGCAAGTCGCGTTGCGTGTCCTCACTGGTCTTTGCTGTCTTCCGGGACCCGTGTGTCTCCCAGAAGACAGTGGGGGGGGGGGGGGGCAGAGGAGGGGCCGGACATGGCAAAGATCGCTGCAGAGCCTGCGTTGATCTATGCCCAGAAGTGGGAGCAAATACCTGAATTATACAGGTATCTGCTCCCCCCTCCCCACTGAAAGGTGCCAAATGTGACACTGGAGGGGGGCAGGAAGTTTTCCAGCATTCCAGTCTTAGTCCACAAGGTTTAGGAGTATGTCTATGGGAATGTTTGACCATTCTTCCAGAAGCACATTTGTGAGGTCAGGCACTGATGTTGGAGGAGAAGGCCTGCCTTTCAGTCTCTGCTCTAATTCATTCCAAAGGTGTTCTATTGGGTTGAGGTCAGGACTCAGTACAGGCCAGTCAAGTTCCTCCACCCCAAGCTCGCTCATACATGTCTTTATGGACTTTGCTTTGTGCACTGGTGCGCAGTCATGTTGGAACAGGAAGGGTCCATCCCCAAACTGTTCCCACAAATTTGGGAGCATGAAGTTGTCCAAAATGTCTTGGTATACTGATGGTATACTCATGCCCAACCCATGAAAAACAACCCCACACATAATCCCCCTCCACCAAATGATTTGGACCAGTGCACAAGGCAAGGTCCACAAAGACATGGATGAGTGAGTTTGGGGTGGAGGAACTTGACTGGCCTGCACAGAGTCCTGACCTCAACCTGATTGAACATCTTTTACAGAAGCAGGCACAACAAATCTTCACAGGCACTCCAGAGACAGAGAAAAGTCAGTGAATTTGTTTTTGTGGTTTATTGAGGGTTAATAACTTGGATGGGGATGGGAAATTATGGGATGCCCACTTGACTTCAGCAACAACACTTTAGCAACATCTCCAGGGACATCTTCCTAAACACAGTCTATATACAGCCTCCTTGACACTCCTCCTGCACTTTACTTGTTTGCAGACTTCAGCTGGATCACTGTAATGAACCTGACATCTCCCAGGGAAGGGATGACGAATTGACACAACACTGTCTTCAGGGAGTACTGACTATGTATGGAAGTCTCCCCTTTGTAAGTCCCCAGTAGTGCTGATCTACTCAAACTGTCCTCCATTTGCTCCCATGCCTCGAGGAAGGGCTTCCTCCGTGTGTTGTGGCAGGATCCCTCCAGCACCCAAGCCCCGACCCAAGGACACCCCCCCCTCAGACTAGGGGGTACGCCAGAGGGCAACCAACAGTCTCCATGGCACTATATCTCCACCTTCCACCCAACTGTCCCTGCTGGCATGGCCCATGCCTATTTATGAGGTGAACCTGCCCCCTGCTAACCCTTTACTGGGGATTGGCTGAGGCCCTCATAAATATTCCAAACAGCTCCTCCTAACCTCCACTCACTAGCTCTAGACGTTTCTACAACCTTCTAGATCAGGGAGAGGCACCAGAGGAGCCATCAGGATGAGCCACCCACCCTGACTCACTGAATCCTGACCCAGATTTACAGCTCAGGCTTAGCCCTGAGCCAAATAAAAATGTCCTACATTAATAAACCTACCTTACATCTAGCACACAACTAGAGGGTGCTACATAGAAAATAAATTTATTCAGTAAGGCTGCATTCACACCTGAGCGTAGCTTTTCAGGCAGAAAATCGCACGAATTGCGGCGTTTTTTGCAGCGTTTTTTACTGCGATTTGCATCGTTTTTTACCGCGTTTTGCAGCGAATTTTGTGCAGAGCAAAAGGTCACCAATAAAAAAAAGAATAAAAACGCCCAAATCTGCCTGATTCGCGCGACAAAAAAGGGTCCGGAACTTGTTTGAGCTTCGGGCGTAGGGCTTCAGGCGTTTTGGAGTGGAGATGTGAACCATCTCCATAGAGAATAATGTATTTTTTCATCTCTAGCGTTTTGTAGCTTCAGGCTTCAGGCGACAAAACGCTCAGGTGTGAATGCAGCCTAAGGCATTAAATGTGATTGAAAAAGGGGACATCTTACAGGCAGATTTCATTTAGCTGAACGGCAATGAGACAAAATGTGCAAATGCCCCCCCCCCCCCCTCCACTGCACGGGTTAAATGTTTGTTTAGTCTAGAAGTAAAAAAAATAAAACTGTATTGCTTCCTACCTTATAGCAGTCTCAAGCTCCAGACTGGCATCATCAAGTAGAGTAAAGGGATAAATCTGCATTGTATGTGAGGTGGCGAGCTTGCGACCGCAGCCTGAAGCAAGGACATTGTGGGGGATTGGTTATTGGGTGTTTGGATTGAGGGACCCTGTCAGAATCAGGGATAAAGAATACACCTTGTCCCTGCACCCCTAGACTAAAAAAGCATGTAACCCCTGCCAGTGGCGTACTAAGGGAGGTGTGGGGGGGCGGGCTGCACCGGGTGCCACACACGGGGGATGTCAGGCCGGCGCCCCCCTCCGCGATGGAAGCGGGGACAGCGCGCGCGGTGAGTGACAGGCAGCGGCAGGTGAGGTGAGAGGAGGGGGAGGGTGTTCGGCGCTCTCCACGGCTCTGATCTGTCTGATCGGTAATGACAGAAAACACACACACCCATCACACACTGAGAGCCCGTCCCGTCCCAGGGGGGGGGGGGTGGTGTTGCGCGGGCGAGGCCAGTCGGCACATCCCCTTCTCTGGTCGCGGCTCTAATCAGTCTCTACAGCGGCTGTCAGCCGAGCAGAGTGAAGCCGCCTCCCCCTCCTTCTTTATCTCTACACAGGGCTGTGCATGCAGAAGGAGGGGGAGACGGCTTCATTCTGCTCGGCTGACAGCCGCTGTAGAGACTGATTAGAGCCGCGACCAGAGAAGGGGATTGTTGTGGGGGGTCTGTATTGTGTTAGAGGGGGGGCTCTGTGCACTGTAGTGAGGGGTCTGTACTGTAGTGAGGGGTCTGCACTATAGTGGGGGGTCTGTACTGTAGGGGGGGTCTGCACTGTAGCGGGGGTCTTACTGTAGGGAGGTCTGCACTCTAGGGGGGTCTGTACTGTAGGGAGAGGGTCTGCCCTGTAGGGGGTCTGTGTAACATGCAGGGGGTCCAGAACTGTTAGGGGGGTGTCTGTATAACATACAGGCGTCCAGAGCTGTGGGGGGCTGTGTAATGTAAAGGGGTGCAGGGCTGTATAACATAAAGGGGTCCAGAGGTGCAGGGTACTGTGTAATGTAAAGGGGTCCAGAGGTGCAGGGTACTGTGTAATGTAAAGGGGTACAGAGGTGCAGGGTGCCGTATATTGTAATGGGGTACAGAGGTGCAGGGTGCCGTATAATGTAAAGGGATCCAGAGGTGCAGGGTGCTGTGTAATGTAAAAGGGTCAAGAGGTGCAGGGTGCTGTGTAATGCAAAGGGGTCAAGAGGTACAAGGGCTGTGTAATGTAAAGGGGTCCAGAGGTGCAGGGTGCAGTGTAATGCAAAGGGGTCCAGAGTTGCAGTTGTGGAGAGGGGTTACATAGTAGTGACAAAAAGATATTGAAGGATGCAGGGGGCACAATGTGATGTTTTTACATTTCAAGGTGGGGGGGGGGTGCCAGATATAGGATCCGCCCCGGGTGCCAAATGCTCTTGGTACGCCCCTGACCCCTGCACTACAGGGAAGCCCACCAGAGGTAGACAGGTAGATTTTGTCTCATTCCTGGAGTTCAGCTTTAAACACTACCACTTTTCCTCTTTCAAAATGCAAAGTGACAGTGTATGTGAAACCACCCTCCACCCACTGATACTTATCTCACTTGCAATCCTCTGTCATCCCTGCATGTAGCTCAGCCAGCACAAAATACTCATGCTTTTGGATAAGGGAGCGCATGTGACCTCCTCCTCCTCCCACACAACATTGTTCGAGTTTAGTGACCAATCACTAGGCCTGAATACTGTCACATAATGCTGGCGGTGACATTACTGCTCCCTTTAGGCTCTGACACCAGTTGACACTCGGTATTTTGGTGTCATCTACAATGGAGGGAGGAGCGGTGTGACATTGCGAGAAACAGGAGTATCAGTGGGGCGGGGGCCTTGTCAAAGGCCACTGATCTTTACCCCAAAATGGGCTAAGTGAAAAAGATCTTCTTAAAGGGGTTGTAAAGATTTGTTTTTTATTTTCTAAATAGGTTCCTTTAAGCTAGTGCATTGTTGGTTGACTTACCTTTTCCTTCGATTTCCCTTCTAAATGTTTTTTTTATTTGTTTTCTTTGTCTGAATTTCTCACTTTTTGTTCCTCCTCAGTAAGCTGTTCAGTAAGCTGTTCTGGCTGGCTAAACACCGCTCGGATAATGGTGTGAAGTTTACTGAGGAGAAACAGGAAGTGAGAAATTCAGACAAAGAAAAAAAAACATTTAGAAGAGAAATCGAAGGAAAAGGTAAGTGAACCAACAATGCACTAGCTTAAAGGAACCTATTTAGAAAATAAAAAACAAAGCTTTACAACCCCGTTAAGGGTAACTCCACTTTCATTGCAAAAAGAAATAGCAAATAAAAAAATAATAATATAGCATATACATTTGCTACATAAGCCATATTGTAATTAAATGTTTTAAAAATTATGTTTCCTTTTCAATGTGCAGCCACTGTAATTTTCTGTAAAATTCAATATGGCAGCCTGGAGACATTCTGTATGCAATTTTTATATGGAACGCCACCTAGAAATGTCATTTCCATTTGTATGATTGGCTAACTGATTTTTCCAGAATTCTGCACCAAGGTACAAGTCAGATTTTAGGCATCCTTTGCAACAAAAGTCTAATTTTTGATAAGATACTCCCAAAGGGTCAATATTTTCTAGAGGGATTCAGATCCTGCAATTTTCTCCCGTTCAGATTTACTCTGTACATCGACAACAGGTAGGAATCCTCAACAAAGGTTGTTAAAAATCCCTGCAATGTACATAGATCACCCAGAGGGGATTGTTTTTTTCTCAACAAAAGTGGAGATAATCTTTAGGCCTCATACACATAGGTGTTCAAATTGATGTACCTAATGTGCTGAGAAGTTGGCAGAAAAATTGCCTCTAAATTTGTGTTTTTTCACTCGCGTTTATGTGCGTTTATGTGTATTTAGAGGCTTATGGCATTTAGAAGCATTTGAGCATAAACCCACTCTATTGATAGCATTTTCATGTATTCTAAGGCCCCATGCACACGAGACGCAGATGCAAACTCTGCTGAACGCGTGTTTTAAAAAGCAGAAACCTGCGTTTAAAAACGCGCGTTTTGCTGTGTTTTCATGCCGCGTTTAGCCGCGTTTAGACGCGTTTGCGTCTATAAGCATTTGTAAAGATTACATCATATAGACCCTCCCCAAGCTCAGAAAGCATGTATTATTAACTATTTCTGCCATTTTGATCAGAGTGAGCAGCAGAGAGAGCAGTTGTACACTTGCATTTGCCTCTCTTTCTGTGTTTTTTTTTTTTTTAAATGGATCCCATATTGAATATATGTCAGGAAATGCTCCTGATGTCGCTCTTGATGAGGCAGCAACGTCGTCGCAAATTTGCATGAGAGGTCCAGAATCAGAGCTTGTCGATATTGGACCCATCCGTTGATGGCACAGCGAATGTCCGTTGGATATTTCACAAACATGTATGCATTAGTGAGTATATATGCTCTATGAACTATCTAAACTAATTACGACATTTTAAACCAATTTTTCTAGTATTTTTTTATGGTTTACCATCATATTCCTGGTCCAAAAAATTGGGTTCTTTTAAAAAGGCTTATAAACGCAAACGCGGCTAAACGCAGGTGCCTGCGTTTAGCCGCGTTTAGCTGCGTTTTGCGTCTGAAATGCGGAAAAGCAAAGTGTCTGAACGCATTTTTTTGCTTCTGGAAAAACGAGGTTAAACGCAACTGCATAAAAACGGGAAAAAAATAGACTGTGTACATGGACACATAGGATAACATGCGTGCGTTCAGGTGCAGTTAAAAAAAGTGTCCAACTGCCTCTGAACGCGCGTTTAACTGCGTCTCGTGTGCATGGGGCCTAACTACTAGAATAAATGTAGGCACTTAAGAGTGCATTTATGTGCATTCACATGTAAATTAGGTTTATAAGCTCCTCTATACAAGCAGCTTTGGGACTTTTTTTAATGCCTCTAAACGCTTCTCTTAAAATATTGATCTAAACATCCAACACGCATGGCCACAGAGGCTAACACTGAACTGAGTTTAAAGGCATACAAATATATGTTGGATGTCTGTAAAACTCCCATGTGCATGAGACCTTAGGGATCATCTCTATATTAAAGTCAACTTCACCCAGAACTAATGTTTTTTTTCCATGGTTGCTTTTAGCATGTCTCACACAGAGTAGACTGAGATAAGTTACAGATATTTATGCATTTTAAAAATCTGCTTTGCTGTTATATACTATAGTATGTCATGGTGTCATGGTCACAAGCTTGGGCAAACAATTAGAAAAAATATTCCTACTTAAAATCATGAAGCAGCAGATCAATTTTTTACAAATTGCATTATCAATAAATTAATATATGCAAATAAAAACTAGTAAGGATAACATCCTGTGTTAATAGCATGACTTATTTTACCATTACTACTTAATTCAATTGGATCTTGCACAGCTTACCCACTCTTATGCCCCGTACACACGGTCGGACTTTCCGTCAAAAATGTGCGATCGGAGCTTGTTGTCGGAAATTCCGACCGTGTGTAGGCTCCATCGGACAGTTTCCATCAGAATTTCCGTCGGCCAAAATTTGAGATCTGGTTCTCAAATTTTCCGACAACCAAATCCGTTCGCGCAAATTCCGATTGTGTGTACACAATTCCGACACACAAAGTGCCACGGAATCAAGCAGAAGAGTAGCACTGGCTATTAAACTTCATTTTTCTCTGCTCGTTGTACGTGCTGTACATCACCGCGTTCTTGACATTCTGAATTTCCGACCAACTTTGTGCGACCGTGTGTATGCAAGACAAGATTGAGTCAACATCCGTCGGAAAAAAACATGGGATTTTATTGTCGTAATGTCTGATCGTGTGTACTAGGCATTACTGTAAAGAACTCTTTCCTATACTGAAGACACAGTTCCTATTTTATCATAGTTAAAGCCAACCTGTCTTGTGTCAATCCCTCTTTCAACAGCTTCAATGTCCATGAGTTTATTGGGTTATTGGCAATGAAGTTTACGGTGGAGGAAATTAACAACAGCAGTACCATTCTGCCCAATACCAGTCTTGGATATGAGATATATGATACCTGCTTTAATACAGATGCCATACTACAAGCAGCTTTGAGATTTCTTTCTGAGAGAGAGGATAGCTCTATCCCTGTAGTCTGTAACTACACAAATTTTGAGCAACAAGTCGTGGCTGTAATTGGGCCATCAACATCAGAAATGGTTGCAGCAACTGCAAAACTATTCGGCTTCTTCCTGTTACCCCAGGTAAGCTCAGTGTCACATTTATAATATTTGGTTTACACAGTGAAATTGTAAAGGGGAATTATGATGTTAAAGGTGTGGTAATTACTAGCATGTATGTGGGTGGGGCCTACTTGCCCTGCACGTGGCGGCACCTTTCCTTGTGTACATGGTCATCAATGCCCGGGACCAGGCAGGACTATGTTTATCTGGACAGTCAACATTATGGTGGTCAGTGTTAATTTTGTCGACTAAAACCGACTAAAACATTTTAGTCGACTAATTTTTTTTTTATATTTTTTTTTAAATTATAATCTTTATTTATTTTTCCATCAATAACCAATGTTTACAGTCCATTTCATTAATACTCAGAATAAAAATGCCTTATTTACGTACATGTTATTATTTACAGGGCTTAGTATATACTAGCCCTTACGCCTTAACAAAGCTTACACCCTGTAAAAAAAGGAGAGAGCCGGTCATTAAAGCAGCATTTCTTAGAAGGTCCTAAATCAGGGGCCCCCCCCTATCTCTACTATATTTCGCTACCCTCCCCTATTTGTCCTCCCCCCCCCATTCTATTCTCCTCCTATTTTATCTCCATCAAGCGTATTCCATCTATCCAGGGGCTCCACATCCTATCAAATTCCTTTACATTATGTCTCCTTATATAAGCGGCTCTCTCCTTCGGTAGGGTTTCATTTACTGTATCTATCCAATTTTTCACCGTGGGTGGTACCTTTGATTGCCATCTCAACATTATCATCTTCCTGGCTTGGTATATACCCCTTAATATTACCACAATTATACTCTTCATTTCTCCCTGCTTCTGCCTATATCCCAGAATACAGAATTTAACTTCAATTTCCAGTTCCTTTTTAAATATTCCCTTCAATACTTCTATCACCCCTTCCCAGTACCGAAAGAGCTTGGGGCACCTCCACAACATGTGGAGGAGATCCCCCGACCCCTGGCACCTCGGGCAACTATCATCAGGTCTTTTACCAAACTTACATAACCTCTTTGGTGTATAATACGCTCTATTCAGTAACATAAGGTGAGAAAATCTCTGTGAAGGCGAGACTGATATCTCTGGGCTTAGTTCCAGTATTTTCTTCCATTGTCCCTGAGGTATTACCCCTATGTCCTGTTCCCATTTTTCTTTCATTTCCCCTAGCTTCTCTTCTCCTATAGTTTCTCTATTCAATAGTTTATAAATTACTGAAATTAATCCTTTAGTAGATCCTATCCCCCCAATGCGTTGTACCAATGGTGGGTCCTCCCATATCAGAGACTGGTTTCTAAATTGAACTTCTAGGGCATGGTTAATTTGAAGGTACTTGAAATGTGTATTCTGGGGGATATTAAATTCCCTTTTTAGCACTTCAAATTTTTTAATGACCTTACCCTCATAAAGTTGACTCACTCTTTTTATTCCATTATTCTCCCACTCCCTGATTTTTCCCATTGTGCTTAGTTCCTGTAAATTGCTATTATTCCAGATTGGGGTATATATATTGATCTCTCTATATTTCATCTTTTTTTTTTTTACCGCTTTCCATATATTAGTGACCATTTTTATTGTTGGATTCTTAAATTTAAACGAACCTGCCTCTAAGGTCTCTATTATAGTCTCGTGCAGAGCACCCGTCAAGAGAATTTTTCCATTAGGAGACCCCCCCTCTTGGGCGCAGCATCCTGCTAGTTGTTGCAATTGGGAAGCTAAATAATACGTCTCAGGATTGGGCAGTGCGAGTCCCCCTTCCCCCACCGGGAGTTGCAGTGTGCGCAATCGTATCCTTGCCTGTCCCCCTTTCCACACCAGCTCCCTAAAGAGGCTCTCTACCTTATCAAACCATTTTCTTGGAATCCATATGGGCGCGTTGTGGAGTACGTACAGCAACTGCGGTAGCCAAATCATTTTTATTAAGGAGCATCTACCAGCTCTAGACAGTGGAAGGGATTTCCAAATCATAATTTTTTCCCTAAACTTCCCCAACAATGGTATTAGATTACTATACAGATATTGATTGGGGTCTCTTGTTATCCTAATCCCTAGATATTTAAGGGAATCTACGACTGCTAATTTAGAACTATCCCACGACATCCCTTCCCTCACCTTAGCTATCGGGAAGAGCTCTGACTTTGCCCAATTAATTTCTAGGCCGGTGAAACTACCAAACCTCTCCACCACTTTCATTGCTTCCTCCAGCGAGTGATCCATGTCCCCCAGGAAGAGCAATATATCATCAGCATATAATGCTATACGTTCCTCTCCTGAGCTCCTACAGAAGCCCGTAATGTCCGAGCTCTTTCTGATATGTTCCGCAAGGGGCTCCATTGCAAGAGCGAACAGTAAGGGCGATAATGGACACCCCTGCCTAGTCCCCCTTTCCAATTTTATTTGATCTGAAAATCTATTATTTATTTTGAGTCTGGCTACCGGTCTATCATACAGCATTTTGATCCACCCGATCAGTGTAGGCCCAAAACCAAATTCTTCCAGAATCCGCCAAACATACTCCCAATCTATAGAGTCGAAAGCTTTAGTCACATCCAGTGACAATATTGCTCGTAACCCTTCATCGTCTGTTGGTGTTTGTAAGTTTAAAAAGGCTCTCCTTATGTTTGTACTGGTTGACCTATTTGATATGAACCCAGACTTATCAGGGTGGACCAATTTTGAAATAAACTTGTCTATTCTAGCTGCAATAACTTTTGCTAAAATTTTGGCATCGGCACACAAAAGGGAAATTGGCCTGTATGAGGCGACATCTAAGGGATCCTTCCCTTCCTTATGGAGTACTATGATGGTTGCTTCTCTCATTGAGTCGGGAAGATATCCCACCTTCATTGCGCCCTCTAATGTTTTTAATAATTCTGGCATCAGTATGTCCCCATAGTGTTTATACGTTTCAGTTGGTAAACCATCCGGGCCTGGTGACTTTTGATTTGCCATGTTGGCCACTGCCTGTTGTAATTCTGAGAGTGTTATTGGAGCATCCAATCCATCTCTCTCTTCTTGTGTTATTTTTGGCAGGTCTAAACTCCCCAAAAAACTCTCCATTATTTCTCTCCCACCTCCCTTTACTCGTGCGGAGTATACGTTTTTATAAAATTCCTCAAAGCAAACCACGATACTCTTAGAGTTTGAGGTTATCACCCCTCTAGTACGAATGGCTAGTACATTACTAGGGGCCTGGTTCGCCCTTACTACCTGGGCCAGCATTTTCCCCACCATTTCCCCTTCCATAAAGGCCTCCTGCCGCTGTAGCAATTGTTTAGTCTCCACTCTCTGTATCACATACAGCTTATACTCCTGTTGCTTCGTTAGCCATTCTTCTTTCCTATCTATTGTTGGGGCTAGTATATAATTGTCCTCAGCTACCACCACTTCCCTCCTTATTCTTTCTTCCTGTGCCCTTGCCTCCTTGTTATACTTAGCCACCTGCTGGATTAATAATCCCCTCAGGAAAGCCTTGAGGGTATCCCATAAAGTCCCTGACTCTGCTGTGTTTGCATTAATTTCAATAAATTCTCTCAGTGTTGGGGGGATAGTATCTATTTTTCTAATTATCTCAAACCAACAAGGGTTAATTTTCCACCCCCTCTGTATTTCCTCTATCCCTATTTTTAACATAAGCGTTAGGGGAGAGTGGTCCGAAATCCCTCTTGACCAATACTTAACCTCTACCATTAACTCCAGTGCCTTATCATTTCCCATTACCATATCAATTCTGGAGAGTGTGGAATGCGTGGCAGACCAGCAAGAAAATTGCTGAACGCCAGGGTTCCACACCCTCCAGAGATCCATCCAACCCACTTCCTCCATAAACTGGCTCAACCGCCCCTTCTTCACATTTTCTGATATGTTCTGAACTGGAAATCTATCTAAGTTACAGTCTAATATTTGATTAAAGTCGCACATTATTATAATCGGGATTCCCTGTTTATCGAGCAGGAACTCATTTAATTTAAGCATAATATCCATTTTAAATGGAGGGGGGATGTACACGTTTGCTATTACCATCGCTCTATCTTCAAGCCAACAACAAAGAAAAACATACCGGCCCAGTTCGTCTATACTGGCTTGCGTGCAGGAAAACTTCACTCCTTTCTTCACCATTACGCTAACCCCTCTACTATATGAGCTATGGACTGAGTGATACTGGTATTGATATACCCTCCTTTTCCTATGTAGTTGTTGAGCTGTATCCTTTGTTAAGTGGGTTTCCTGCAGGCAAACCAGATCGACACCATAATTCATCATCATAGAAAATACTGCTGCCTTCTTACCCGCTGTACCTAACCCCCTTATGTTCCATGACCCTATTTTTAGTGTTTTAAGTGGCATCTACTTTCACCCAGTATCTATATTTCTCAAAAAAGTGCTTTATCTCTACGAAAATATTTTCACCCTTTATTCTTGTGATTCCCCATTTCAAAATTCTTTGTGTCTCCCTTTTATTTTCCTTCTTCTGTGTATCTACCATAATTATCCTTGTTTTATCAATACATGTGCCCTTTTTTACTTGATCCTTTACACAACTTTGACCTTCATCAATACCCATACTAATACCTCCCCCCTCCCCCCCCCCTCTGCCCCCACCTCTCTAGGTGATCCCCCAGGGGATTAACAATGACCTTAACCCATACTATTAACCCTTCCTTCACATACACCCATACCTTCACTTTCATCTCACATATCTACCCCCTGTGCGAAACCCTCCCCTCCCCCCTCCATAAATTTTTATTCCCCTCCTCCCACTCTGTTCAGAATATCCCCCAATATCACACTGCCAGCAATCTTTCCCTGTTCTCCTCCAACCATTTCTCCACCCCCCCTGGATCCTCAAAATACCGGGTTTCCCCCAGGGCAGTTACCCGCAGTTTAGCCGGGTAAAGTAGGGCGTACTGGATTTTGAATTTTTGTAATAAACGTTTTGCCTGAATAAATTCTGCTCTGCGTTTTTGAAGCTCCTGGGAGAAATCAGAATAAAAAGAAATCTTAGTCCCGTTAAAAAAAATGTTTCCCTCATCCCTAGCCTTTCGTAAAAGTGTCACTTTATCCTTGAAATTGAGAAACTTCATTAACAGAGTTTGCGGATATCCTCCTGCTGGCGGGGGCGGAATGGCACCCTATGTGCTCTTTCTATACTAAATGACGCTGAAAAGGATTCCTTCCCAAATAGCTCAGTCAACCAGCCTTCTAGGAACTCAGTGGGATTGGATCCTTCACTCTTTTCGGGCATTCCCACTATCTCTTCGGCTCCTATTTTCGATCTCCTCCAGCTTAACGGCTTGCCTGAGTACTTGCTCCCTCATACTCTTCATCTCTTTAAACAAAGGTGATACGTCATCCTCTACCTGGCTGATCCTTCCTTCCAGTTCTGTAGTTCTATCAGATATCTTTTGCACGTCTTGTCTTACCAGCACTAAATCCTCTTTAACTCCCCTCATCTGTTCACATAGTTCTTTGAGTGAGTCATTAGAAATTTTTACTGCCTTGAGTACGTCCATTAATGTAGGTTCTTTCTCCACAGGCATGTTAGGCCCTACCGCAATATCCGTTGTTTCTATATTTATTTTTAAACTTTGATCAAGCTGAACGGTGTTTTTAGTTCCCTGTGCCTGTGCCTTTGCCCCCTGGGCACGTGGCGTTACGGCTGTTGATTGGCTCTGCCCTTGGCTTTTTCGATCTCCTGTGCCTCCCTGTTGTATTTTGGGCTGAGTCCCTTTCTTAGGGGGGGACTGCGACATGGGTTGCCCAGATGTATGCCCTGTTGTGTGCGCAAATTGCTCTAATCTTGCAGCCGCAGCCATGCCTGTTTGTTGAACATTTTTATCTTTTGCTGATCGTAGCTGCTGCATTTTCCCTCCTCCTTTGTTTTGTATAATATTTGTATATTGTATAATATTTTATCTAATCCGAGTATGAACAAAAAATGTCCTTATAGATATAGCTTACTCCCTTAACACCCGTTATGCACTTTTATGCATTTTTGGAGTTTACCGAGAAAAAAAAGGGAAAGGGTACACAAACATCCAGGCAAGTAGTAAACAGAAGATCATATGTCAGGAGCAGTTTTTCTCATCCAGTTTTAAGCACAGACATCAATCCTTTGTTGAACCCTGCATGTTTTTATCAAAGTCCAAAACCCTGAAGCGCTCCACCATAGTAGGCAGTCAAGGGAGAGAAAAAAAAGAAAGAAACACAGACAGCCAGATGTCAGCAGGAAAGTCGTGTATCAGCAATAGTCCTTTTCCCATAGGAACACGGGCAGCAAGATAAGCGATTTTAACACAAGCAGCCAGAAAAAAGATTTTTTTTCTCATATAGGAGTACAGGCAGCCAGATAGGCGGTCAGCAGAAATTCGTGTATCAACAGCAATTTTTCTCAGATAGAAGCACAAACAGCCAGACAAGCAGTTTTTTTTTTTTTTTCATATAGGAGCGCAGGCAGCCAGATAAGCAGTATTTTTCATATAAGAACACGGGCAGCCTGACAAACGATCAACAGTATATCATATATTAGCAACAGTTTTTCACATATAGTCCTAGGCAGAGAGATCACACACTGACCACATTAACTATGCATGGAATCTGACCCCCTTCCGTAAGTCACAGTCAGATTTATTTAGGTTCTCCTCTACTGCCGACTAGCAATTTTGCTTCACTTCATTCACTTTGATTGGGATATTACCAGGCTATTTATTCCTTGCCCCCGTTCTGCCTTCTATCCCTTAAGGTCAGCCTCCTTACCCCCTCCTTGGCGTGCAGCAGTTCATGGGGTGTGCTGCTTGTACTACTTGGGTGGCGTCCCGGATCTGCGGTGTCTCTCTCCAAAAGGAAAATTTTTATCTCTGTGCCCAAGATCTTCGCTTCGACCCGTCCTCCTCCACTTTATCACGGGAAATTCCGACAGGTGGGGGAGCAAAGTGGGGGAGTAGATTCCTGCACCCGAGCTCTCTCTCTCGGTGTGTATCTCCGCCACGTGTTCCCGGCGGGAGCCCCTATTGGCTAATTCAAGTGTCCATCAAAGCTGACGGCAGAGAGAGAGACTCGTACGTGGAGCGGCTCTCAGCGGCTTTGCAACACGGAGGGAAGAAAACTCCTGCAGCGGCTTCGCATAGTAGGGGGGAGGGAGCTCACACAGAGGTCTCGCTCTCTCACTCCATCACACCGCACATCTCCTCAACTCGCAGCATACACGCCTCACATCCGGTCACTCCCCCCTTAGTCGACTAATTTAATACCATTTTAGTCGACTAAAATACGACTAAAACAAAAAGAAAAGAGATGACTAAAATACGACTAAAACTAAAATGCCATTTTAGTCAAAAGACTAAGACTAAAACTAAATATAAATTTGACGTAAAAATGAACACTGGTCAATAGTGCATGTTCATACCTCAATAACATAAATAATAACATATTACATTTTTCATTCCAGCAGTATATAATGAGTTTGGAAATTGTAGAGAAATGCTTAAATAATTCATTACAATTTAACTACACCAATTAGATTTTAGATGACTAAAAATAAATAGCAAATAAAAAAAAAATAATATAGCATATACATTTGCTACATAAGCCATATTGTAATTAAATGTTTTAAAAAATGATGTTTCCTTTTCAATGTGCAGCCACTGTAATTTTCTGTAAAATTCAATGCAATATGGCAACCTGGAGTCATTCTGTATGCAATTGTTATATGGAACGCCCCCCAGAAATGTAATTTCCTGCTTGTATGATTGGCTAACTGATTTTTCCAGAATTCTTTTCTCATTTGTCCCTCATTTTGGTCTGATCTATATAGTTGTATATAAAATGCACTTTTTTTTTTGTAAAATTCTCCTTTAAAGGGGTGTGGCAGAGGGTGTGTACTATGCCTACATACTTTTGCGAATAGGTGTCCCTGGTTCCCATGTCAAAATGTTGGATGGTATGCATGATTGTACTGTCTGCCCCAATGTTGTAAAGCGATGCGTAAACTGTTGGCGCGATATAAATCCTGTATAATGATAATAATAATAATAATAATGATGCAGCAGTCTTTCCGCTGTAAATCCCCTGTGGAAGAGACAGAGCAACTCTGAGCCCTCCCCTGTATTTATGTGGATTACAGCAGGGGGCAGGACTCAGAAAGCCTGGGAAAGAGTCTAGATACAGTTAACCCCTTTGAATCACGAGCAGTCTGCATTTGTCTGTATAAATACACAGTGCCATGAATACCACAGCAAAAATACATTCAAAGACAGCCCACAAGCACCTGCTTATATGCAGTTCAGTTTTCTAAATCCTAAATCCAGAATCCACATTGCCTTCCTCTCCCTGCACAACTTACTGCACTGTACAGCAAGTAACTAAAAATCCTCTACAAAATGGCGACATTGTGACTGCTGCCAGCAAAGAGCTCTTCCAGCCTGGGGATGGAGTAGAATATAAAACCTCAAATTCCTGCATGCATTGCTACCTCCTAGGTGCTGGGACTACAGCCAGTCTTTAGCAATCTGCATCTATAGTTAGTTAGATGTGGTGAGTCAGGGGTCAAGTCCTGGGGAAAAAAGTGTGGGAACTCCCACCCAAGATCCACCCGCCCACCAAAAAAAATAATGATACGCTCATATGCACGAACGCTTCAAAGGTGGTATTTTTCATCCAATTTTCGTATTGTGTGTATGAAGCTTAACTGTTAGTACATAAAAAAAAAAACAATCCTCAATAAACATAAATACGGTAATTCTGAATAATCAGCATTCATTCAATTGTGCTTCCATGCAAATGTGAACATCATGTTCTGATCTTTATTGGGGAATGTTATTTTGTATATAGAGTGTTTATGTGGCGAGTTTACACTTTTCATTGAACAGAGTTTGGATAACACAGGGTTAAACGGAAAGGTCATAAATTAACTGCACATTATCTGGACAGAATGCTTAGGGAGATAGTGGTGTGTTCCTGCTTAGGAGATGTATGTTAGCTTGGGGGGCTGCAAACTCTGCAGGGCACCAACACACACTCGCTGCTATTCCAACCCTTCACATATTTCCACATAAACTTCCCTCCTGGCATTAAACTTTGCCAGGTATTGTGCTCAGCATACCACCCCAAACTGATGTTCCTCCCTCAGCTCACCTCTCTCCCTGCATGTCCTGTGAGCAGAATAGCTGTGCTCCTCCTCTGGGTTCCCTCATCATATGGCACTGAAGATAGAGATGGGGGGATTCAGCAGGACACACAGAGCAAGTATGCAGGAGACTGGGGGGGGGGGGGATGAGGAGACAGAAAATCAGGAGGGGCCGGCGGGGAGGAGCGCATCACGAGAGGTCTGACTAAATACAATTCCTTAGCAGCAGGGACCTGATCTACCCGTCAGCTAGCTGTGATTGACTGATAGATCAAAGCGGAAGCTGTCATGGGGCCCCCTACTGGAAATGCCTGAATGGCCAGGTGTGCGGCACTTACTATTGCGAGCTGTGCCGGCAGCTGCTGGTGTAGCACCTGCCACACAGCTCGCATACTTCAAAGTCTTGCAGGACACCGCTGCTAATGGGAACTGAGTTCCTGTTGTGGAAAAAGTACAGGAACTCCGTTCCCATGCATTCCCACAGGACTTGAGCCCTGTGGTGAGTGGTACAATAAATGCCTACACTCAACAATGGCATGGATACGATGCCGCAACTAAATCAATTGGGATCCAAAAAAAAAAAAAACACTGAACTCAACACCAGTCTAATTTGCCCTGCTCCGAATGCATCAAAAAGCTCATGGCAAAATTTCAATAATAACAATGATAAAAGAAAACAATAACAGCCATATGCTACATACGATCCTGAGGTTAATAGATTAAGTGAGGCTCTAGCTCTAGCATAAAACATAATAACGTGGGTAGCCCAAAAAATTTGTCTGCAATGATCTAACTAGGAGGGTGCTGCTCTTGGACTAGAGTTGGTGCTCTCTTGAATCACTGAAAAATAAAAGGAAAGACAAGAGAGCAAAACCCTATAGTGTAGTATATTCAGCAGAAATAATTATTAAATGGATAGAATTGAACTTACAAAAAATGTGCTAGGCATAACAGTCTGGGTCACCTAGAAGCCAGGAGTGATGAAGTGTGAACCAGGACCCCGGCCTTGGCCACTGGCAAGGGTATGACAGCGCACTTGAGATGGATTCACAGCCTGGGGTCCGTTGTGTTTCTGTACACATGTTCAGGTGCGATTCAAGTCCGAATTTTTGCCTGAATTCGTACCTGAACCGGACCAAAAGAAGCACAGGACCCTTCTGCAATTCGCACCGTGCCCGCCCTGGACCTGTGTGAACCAGCTCCATTGAGATTGGTTCATGATCGCATGTCATGGTAAACCCGCATCCAATTAGCATATACACTATGGGGGTTATTTACGAAAGGCAAATACTTGTAGTGCAAAGTGCACTTGAAATTGCACTGAAAGTGCACTTGGAAGTGCAGTCGCTGTAAATCTGAGGGGTAGATCTGAAATGAGGGGAAGCACTGCTGATTTTATCATCCAATCATGTGCAAGTTAAAATGCTGTTTTTTATTTTCCTTGCATGTCCCCCTCAGATCTACAGCGACTGGACTTTCAAGTGCACTTTGCACTTGTAGTTTGCACTTGTAGTGCAAAGTGGATTTGCCTTTTGTAAATACCAAAAGTATTGGGACGCCTGCCTTTACACACATGAACTTTAATGGCACCCCAGTCTTAGTCTGCAGGGTTCAATATTGAGTTGGCCCACCCTTTGCAGCTATAACAGCTTTAACTCTTCTGAGAAGGCTGTCCCCAAGGTTTAGGAGTGTGTCTATGGGAATGTTTGATTATTCTTCCAGATGCACATTTTGAGGTCAGGCACTGATGTGGATGAGAAGGCCTGGCTCGCAGTCTCTGTGCTAATTCATCCCAAAGGTGTTCTTGCTCTGAGCACTGATCCAAACCATTTGGTGGAGAGGGTGTGGAGTTGTTTTTTTTTATGGTGTGGGGTTGTTTTTCAGGGGTTGGGCTTGGCCCCTTAGTTCCAGTGAAAGGAACTCTTAAGGCGTCAGCATACTAAGACATTTTGGACCATTTAATGTTCCCAACTTTGTGGGAACAGTTTGGGGATGGCCCCTTCCTATTCCAACATGACTGAGCACCAGTGCACAAACAAGCTCCATAAAAACATGGATGAGCGAGTTTGGAGTGAAGGAACTTGGCTAGCCTGCACAGAGTCCTGACCTCAACCCGATAGAACACCTTTGGGATTAATTAGAGTGGAGGCCTTCTCGTCCACATCAGTGCCTGACCTCACAAATGCCCTTCTGGAAGAATTGTCAAATATCCTCATAGACACACTCTTAAACCTTGTGGACAGCCTTCCCAGAAGAGTTTAAAATTTAAAAAGATGGAGCGGTAGAAACGCAGCTAGTAAGAAGTATGAAAATAGTTCCAAGGTCCAGGTGCGCCAGTAGGCAAAGTTTATTCACTGCTGAGACCAGACCAGGGTTTAGGGGTTCTGGTCTGTATCAGTGTGGACAGCCAGCTGTAAAAAGCAGAGGCGACTCTGTGGATATGGGTGAGAGAGAGAGAGGAGCGGCGCCATTCTGAGTGCAGTATGTCAGTTAAAATGCAATGTTTAATAAAAGTAGGATCAACTCACATTTTGGTGAGATATAATGTGCATGGCATAAGTAGCGTGGGCTCCTCTAGTCCAGCTGGGCAGCAGTGGTGGTCAGCAGTTCCCAGTGTCTCCGGTGGTTTCAGAGGCTTCGAAGCTGAAGACGGTCACACAACAAGCACGTCAGCGGTGATTAACGGGAGGCGTGGTCGAGCTCGCGTTCGGAGCATGCATGCTCTTTCATCAGGCATATCTATGTGAGTTGATCCTACTTTTATTAAACATTTTATTAAACATTGAATTTTAACTGACACACTGCACTCAGAGTGGCGCCGCTCTTCCCAGAAGAATTGAAGCTGGTATAGGGTGGGCCAACTCAATATTCAACCCTACGGACTAAGACTGGGTTACCATTAAATTTCATGTGCGTGAAAAGGCAGGTGTCCCAATACTTTTGGTAATATAGTGTATGAGAACCCAGCCTGAAGGAACACTGTCACTGATGCACAACCGCGGAAGTGGAGGCTGCCCAATGTTCACATGTGCAGTGGGATACAAGGATGAGTTCCATACTTATAGTTATGAAACCTACTGCAGTAAAGAAGACTACAGGGGGTGTGGCCATGACTTTCTGGGCACTGAGGAAGGGTTGGGTAAAGCCGCGAGTCTTTCAATTCAGAAATCAGCCAGTGGCTGTTGAATGGCACAGACTTCCTGAATGGCAAGGCAGGGGAGAGGGTTAGAATTGTAGGGTAAACTGGGGGCCATTGAAGTTGTAGGGGGGCTTTGGATCAGAATAGTGAACGCTAAATGCTGACCAGTTGTGATGGACTACTTTTCCTCACATCTAAATATCTACAGGTAAACAGGCTAGCGTTGGACTTTCCTGCCTTAGTCTAAGCAACATTTAGCATTTGCAATAACATGCTTATACAGAAAAATTAGGTTCAGAGAACAAATTGGGATCTTATTTACCTTCATATAATGCCGCGGGATTGTCCGCTGGAAAAGTCCGGGCGTGTGTGGGCAAGTCCGCACGTTCTGAAAGTCCAGCGGACCTCCGAACTAAGTCCGACAGATAGTCCGGCCGAAAAGTCAGATCGTGTGTATGTGGCATTATATGTAAACTGGTATAAAGGAGCAATAAATAAATAAATAAACTTTCTTCCCATTATGGTTTAGGGGTATTACCTGTTGTGATTCTCCATACCCTATGCCATAGCTTCCAACTGTCCCTGATTTCGAGGGACTGTCCCTGATTTGGAGCAATGTCCCTCATTCCTCCTCATTTGTCCCTCATTTTGGTCTGAGTTACATAGATGTATATAAAATGCACTTTTTATCTATCAAATTTTATCTATCAAAATGTGATTAAATTCTAAATCTGATTTCTAAATTGCTGCATTTGTTAAATTTCAAAAGCCAATATAAAGGAATATTAGTGGTAAAAAAAAGCATTTGTGGGTTTAACAAATCTTGTTTTTTTGTACAATTCTCCTTTAAGGGGCGCGGCAAGGGGTGTGTCCTATGCCTGCATACTTTTTCTGATAGGTGTCCCTCATTCCCATCTCAAAAAGTTGGGAGGTATGCCCTATGCTGACATAGTTTGTGAGACTGCCAGGACGGAATTTGCTGCTCATCTTCTGCATAGAGGAGTGAATAAAGTCTAGTATGGTTGTATGAGCGTATACGAGTCAACTTTTTGTTTTTTTGTTTTCTCTTTGTACTGTATTTCAGATAAGCTATGAGGTTTCCAGTGAAAGGTTCAGTGACAAGGCCATCTACCCAGCATTTCTACGCACCATCCCTGGTTATATAACCCTGACTCAGGGAATCGTAAACCTTCTAAAAGAGTTTCAGTGGAACTGGGTGGGCACAGTGGCTAGCAAAAATGAATACGGTAATCAAGGACTCTTCCTGTTCAATGCTGAGGCTGCCCAAGCTGGCATTTGCATTGCCTATCAAGCTTACATACCGGAGAATAAAAACAACCCAAATTTCAATACATCGATGCAGAACCTGATTCTTGAACTTCAGAACACAGGAGTTAATGTCACCATTGTGTTCTCCACAGTAGAGGAAGCTGAACTCCTCTTTAAAGCTGCTATAGAGTCCCAGTTAAAAATGGTCTGGATTGCCACGACAACCTGGTCCCAGTCTACATCTCTCCAGCAGATGCCAGGTATGCAGTCCATTGGTACAGTCATTGGTTTTTCTGCAACAAGTAAATCATTGCCTGGATTTAAAGACTACGTACAGCATATTCTACACCTGATTCAAAAGGAAAATAAGCTTCTTTTCAATGGTAGCACAACAAATCCAAATATCAGCCAGCAGTATGTTTTCCAGACTAAAGACCTTCTAGAACAATGTGAATCATGCAGCATTTTAACGCCTGACAATATAACAATGCTACAAGACCCTATGGCACTTGGCCTGGCATATCGAGTGTATATTGCAGTCCACGGCATTGGCCAAGCTATTCATAATACTGTGCATGGTCTAGATGGTCAGTGCAATGATGTGTATGATATACGTCCTTGGCAAGTAAGTAGTGAATTGATTAAAAAATATATGGTATATCTATATACGCAAGTCTATCTCAAACCTTTTTCTCTGGAGGACCCTTTAAATAATTTCTATGTCTAAAAAATCTAAAGCTACTTTAGTGTGATTAGTAACCTGCAGATATAACAATAAGTGAACAAACAAATAAGCAATGAATGAATTACTATAGAATGTGGCATACCTGGTGTAATTGATACCTGGAGATTCGAGAACAAAGACATTGAAAAATGCAGTGTCATCACTGTTGGTCATTGTAAACGTGCCCTCTTAGGTTGGTAGTCAGTATAATGCTCGCTCATGTTGGTGCGTTGGTGGTCAGTGCAGAAGAGCCCCTTATACACTGGTAGTTAGTGGAAAACTGCCCTCTACATTAGTGGTCATTGGGAGGAAAATTGCCCCTTACATTGGTGGTCAATGGAAAGAATGTCCTGTTACATTGGTGGTCAATGGAAAGAATGTCCTGTTACATTGGTGGTCAATGGAAAGAATGTCCTGTTACATTGGGGATCAGGGGGAACTATGCCCTGTTACATCGGGGATAGGTGGGAAGAATCTACTTTTAAACTGGAGATAAGTGAGAAGAGTCCACTGTACCAATGCTGGTCAATAGGAGGATTGCTTCTCACACTGGTGGTCAGTATGAAGATTGCCCCCTACATTGGTGGTCAGTGGGAATAATGCCACCCTTACTGACAGCTAAAAAAAACACTGAGGTCAGTGGTTACTTATTTAAAGCGGAGTTCCGCCCAATTTTTTTTTTAAAAGTCAGCAGCTACAAATAATGCAGCTGCTGACTTTTAAAATTGGACACTTACCTGTCCAGGGCGCCCGCGATGTCCTCACACGAAGCCAATCTGTCCCTCGGCTCTCGGCGCTGCCATCTTCGGTAAGGGAATCAGGAAGTGAAGCCTTGCGGCTTCACAGCCTTGTTCCCTACTGCGCATGTGCAAGTCGCGTTGCGTGTCCTCACTGGTCTTTGCTGTCTTCCGGGACCTGTGTGTCTCCCAGAAGACAGCGGGGGGGGGGGCGGAGGAGGGGCCGGACATGGCAAAGATCGCTGCAGAGCCTGCGTTGATCTATGCCCAGAAGTGGGAGCAAATACCTGGATTATACAGGTATCTGCTCCCCCCTCCCCACTGAAAGGTGCCAAATGTGACACTGGAGGGGGGCAGGAATCCGTAAATCGGAAGTTCCATTTTTGGGTGGAACTCCGCTTTAAAGGCTACCAATCTGAGAGATGAAAATAGATACAACATGCTTTGTCAAATGACATCGCCTCAGAACTATGCAATACCATCAGATGGGATATCAATCTGCCACTTCTCAAGGAACCCCTGGCATCCTCTGAATACTAGAGTTCCATGGAACCTTGCTTGAGAAAGGCTTTCCTGGGCTGTTTAACCAGTCTGGGCACTGTAACTGTTAAATACCTTTTTTAATTAAGCCCCTCCCACCAACAGACAACCTACCACATACCTTTGGCTAACAGCCCTGTGAAAGGGGTGGGGCTTTGTGGAATAGAATCTGCATTGTCAGGATTTACAGAGATTAGTTTTGATGTAGTATGAAGAATAAAGCTCCATTCCAAGTCATTATTAAGAGCCTTAAAGTAAATGAAAACCCTTACCTTGTAAAACAACCCATTCAGTAAAAAGCAGAAATGAAAGGCTAAACATTTGTGTGTATATATAGCTTATAGAGCTAGGGATAGAGAAATCGCAGTACATCGACCTTCCCAGTGAATGGTTGTGCATGAGGGTGTGCTAGCACAAGTCTGACCATTGGAGGACCGAGAGGCTTTCTCCCAGCACAGCCAGAAAACTGACCATGCTGAGATGGATGTGCTGTCATGCCCAGCGTGATCAATTGGAAATAGGAAAGCAGGGAGACTAGGGAATTTCACAAAAAGAAAAGAATAAAAAGAGAACAGTAAACTCTGTAAATTGACTTGCTCTACAACATATAAGGTCACTGAATATCAATGGTTAATATAGATAACTTTACAATTTAGAATAAGGAGTGCATTATCATATCCCTAAAATTGCTTTGAGGTCCCTTGCCTTTGTCTCTCCAGCCTGGGCTGCCAGCTAACTCTGGGTTTTGCCACTTCACCATACTGTGTTCATGTAAAATTAGTGAAGCACGTATTCAAATTGTACGCTATCAACAGTGACAAAGACATTATGCCTATGTCCTCCCACTGATGCCTTATAGGCCCCTGATAGATACATCTTTATACATAAGGGATCAGTGGCATGTGGTTATACAAGGGGAACATTATCCCATATACACTATATTGTCAAAAGTATTGCCTTTACACACACACATGAACTTTAATGGAATTCCAGTCTTAGTCCACAAGGTTTAGGAGTGTGTCTATGGGAATGTTTGACTATTCTTCCAGAAGCACATTTGTGAGGTCAGGCACTGATGTTGGAGGAGAAGGCCTGCCTTTCAGTCTCTGCTCTAATTCATTCCAAAGGTGTTCTATTGGGTTGAGGTCAGGACTCAGTACAGGCCAGTCAAGTTCCTCCACCCCAAGCTTGCTCATCCATGTCTTTATGGACTTTGCTTTGTGCACTGGTGCGCAGTCATGTTGGAACAGGAAGGGCCCTTCACCAAACTGTTCCCACAAATTTGGGAGCATGAAATTGTCCAAAATGCCTTAAGAATTCCCTTCATTGGAACTAAGGGGCACAGCCCAACCCATGAAAAACAACCCCACACCATAATCCCCCATCCACCAAATGATTTGGACAAGGCAAGGTCCACAAAGACATGGATGAGTGAGTTTGGGGTGGAGGAACTTGACTGGCCTGCACAGAGTCCTGACCTCAACCTGATTGAACATCTTTGGGATGAATTAGAGTGGAGACTGTGAGCCAGGTCTTCTCATCCATATCAGTGCCTGACCTCACAAATGCCCTACACTCCTAAAACTTGTGGGCAGCCTTCCCAGAAGAGGTGAAGCTGTTACAGCTGCAAAGGGTGGGCCAACCCAATATTGAACCCTATGGACTAAGATTGGGATGCCATTAAAGTTCATGTGTGTGTAAAGGGGGGTGTCCCAATACTTTTGACAATATAGTGTATCATTTATAGCTGTTGCATTACAAACATATGTGAATATGGAGAATACAGTTGAAGTTGTTTGGCTTTGTAATCACCATTGAAGGTGAAAGGACCCAGGTTCTCTGGTATCCCTGAAACTGGTGATGCTTTTGGTAGACAGACCTGTTATTCCGTTGGCCATTTTTTTACATAATATTTTATTTTTGTGTTTAAGCTTCTGCAAGAACTGAGGAATCAGAACTTCACTTTTGCTAATATCACCTTTGATGCTACTGGGGAAATTAATATAGGTTATGATATACTAACATGGACATATAATAAAAATAAACCATTCAACACTGTGGGAACTTTCTGGAAGAAGCTGACCATCAACAGATCTCAAATTATATGGTACAGTATGAAGGTAAGTGCCCCTATAAATATATACACGTGCTGGGTGTATGATGTTCAGAGTATTTATGTTTGCAAATCTTAGTCTGTATATATAAAAGTTAACAGAACTAAGAACTAAACCCATCAATTTAACCTCTTGGTTACTGGGCATTTAAACCCCCCTCCTGCCCAAGGCAACTTTCAGATTTAAGCGCTGTCACACTTTGAATGACAATTGCGCAGTCATGCTACAGTGTACCCAGATTTTTTTCACACAAATAGAGCTTTCTTCTGGTGGTATTTAATCACTACTGGGGTTTTTATTTTAAAAAGAGACGAAAAATTTTGAAAAAATAAAACATGTTTTATAGTTTGTTATAACATTTTGCAAACAATTTTTCTCCTTCATTGATATGCGCTGATGAGGCTGCACTGATGGGCACTGATAGGCTGTACTGGTGGGCACTGATAGGCTGCACTGACGGGCACTGATAGGCACAGATAAGGTGGCACTGATAGGCACAGATAAAGCATCACTGATGGCCAGTTGGCCACTGATAAGGTGGTACTGATGAGGTGGCACTGATGGGCCCTGATGGGTGGCACTGATGGGTAGAACGAATGGGCACTGAAGGGAACTGGTAGGTGTCACTGATAGGTACCACTGATAGATGGGACTAATGGGCACTGATAGGTGACACTTATAGGTGGCACTGATGGGCACTGGTAGGTGACACTGATGGGCACTGGTAGGTGACACTGATGGGCAGCACTGTTGATGAGGCACTGATTGGTGACATTGATAGGTGGCACTCTGGGCACTGATGGGTGGCACTGTGGGCACTGGTAGGCAGCACTGTTGTGCACTGGTAGGTGACACTGGCAGGTGGCACTGGCAGGTGGCACAGGTGAGCACGATCTGTGATCAGCCGAGTCGCATAGACTTGCTGATCACAGGGAGCGCCGTGCCCCCTGCGGGGGGCACACAGGCCATACGAGCATGGGAGGATGTCTATTGATGCCCTTCCGGCAAAGTAGGTCTGCGCTGTAGCCGTAATTCGGATTTGAAGGGGTTAAAGTGGTACTAAAAGTAAAATAAAAGATTACATACTGTATATGATGCAGTCTATCATTAGCATTAACAAATTAGTTTTTGTTTTTCTGGTTCCTCCGGACCCCCTGTAACTTCGTTTTTTTACTTATTGATCCTGCTGTTATTTTTCAACTTCCTTTAAAGTGGGACTAAACCCTTCTATTCTAGCAAAGGAATCTGCCATCTTAGCCTCTGTTAGATGGTGCTGCACATGTGATCAGTTATGACACCAGCCATTTAATGGCTTGATAGTTCGGTTGAGAGCACAAGCAACTGTAACGATCGGACATTCTGACAACAAAATCTTGGATTTTTTTCCGACGGATGTTGGCTCAAACTTGTCTTGCATACAGACGGTCGCACAAACATTGTAGGAAATTTCCGATCGCCAAGAACACGCTGACGTACAACACGTTAGACGGGACTATAAAAAGGAAGCTCAATAGCCAGTGCACCACCCTTTGGGCTCCTTCTGGTAATCTCATGTTTATCTTGTGTTAGTAGAAGTTTGGTGAGAGACAATTCACACTTTTCAGCCTTGTGCTTTTCAGTCCATTACTGCTCTTCAGTTTGTGCTTGTGGGTTCGTATCTGTTTTTCAGTGCATGTAGTCAGTTCATATCTGGTTTTCAGTGCGTTCTTGTCCGCTCGTTTCTGATTTTCAGCTCGCTCTTCTCAGGCCTTTCTGATTTTCAGTGCGTTCTGTTAGTTCGTTCTGACCAGCCGACCATTTTAAAGGCCTGTTGTGGGTACGTACTCATCGTAGAGTTCGTGCTGTGCGGGGGCTTGGTGTTGGGGTTCTTACTTTGACCCAAGCCCAGTCCATGAACAGGGGGAGGAGGAGTTCATGGACCAATAATTGGTTTCTCCAGCATGACCAATTCTCTCATATGCCTTTGTTGCAGGAGATCCATGAGAATAATCCTGATGATTTCAGGAATTATCTCAGGATGGCGGAACCCGTTTTCACCGTTTGTTTTTTTTCACTGTTTTCACCGTTTGTTGGCTTTGCTGTCCCCTTATATTACGAAGCAGGACACCTGCATGCGGCAGGCCATCACTCCTGAACAGAGGCTAGTTGCCACGTTGCGGTACGTGGCGATGGGGAGAAGTCTGCAGGACATCAAGTTCTCGACAGGCATCTCCCCCAGGCTCTGGGGATCATTATTCCAGAGACCATACAGGTCCTGCAGAAGGTTAAGTTTTATCATTTAACATCACATTCTATGTATTTAATGTTTGCTAATGTATTGTATTTCTTTCATCATTCCATAATTACCATGATTGTAATATGCTGTGAATGTCCCCTTTATCCTCATGCATGCGGGAAGTTTTTAAAGTTCCTTTTTTGTCCTTCATTCATATTTGCCTTCACTAACCTCCCCAGCATGCTATCCTGGGCCCATACACACCTAGCCTAGTCACTTAACAATGTATTTTGTCAGCTCCATTGTGCTGCTTTACCCTAAACACCCCCTAAAATGTGTTTAAATGTTATTGTTGTCCTTAAATTCAGGCATAGTGACAGAGGCTTTTTTTGGGGGTCCCAAACTCATTTGGAACCCCCCTCCCCCCAACCGCTAAGTCAACCGATACCAATACTCTATCTGCTGACTTTGCCAAACCCATACACACTATACCTACCTCTTTTGTGGTCATATTTATGGATGAATTCACCAAAGCATGTGGTGCAAGGGCCTGCCTGAATACTTTCAAATGGTACTGTTTAAAGTTGTGTTCTCCTATTATCTTGATAGGTAATTGCAGAATGTAAAATTGTGCTTTAATTTATACAGTATGTATTCATATTTTTGTATTATGACACTTCTTACCTGTCCAGTGGGCTGCCAATGGTGTAAGTAAGGAGGGGCTGGCCAAAGTAACACACATTATGTATGCATTCAGCTCTCAATAAAGTGGAGAGGGTTACCTGTCCAAAACATACCCCCCCCCCCCCCTAAAATCTTTACAATGGTCCATCAGAGGGGGCGAGGAATCTGATATGCGGACCTTATATTTTTGTCTTTAAATACTCCTTAAAATCAATGTTATACTGATGTTGGCCAAGAATGTTTGTGTCTAATCTGCTTGCAATGTTATGTGCAAAAGTGCTAATTTTTTTTTTCTTGTTTCACTCCACAGTTTCCTTCAACGCCAGAGGAATGGCAGACTGGGGCTTCCCAATTTGCCCAGCGGTGGGACTTTCCCAACTGCGGAAGGGCAATTGATGGCAAACACGTCCGCATCATCCCACCCCCCATCTCGGGGTCATACTATTACAACTATAAGGGGTTTAATAGTATAGTGATGTTGGCGGTGGTGTCGGCGACATACGAGTTTTTGTATGTGGACGTGGGGAAGAATGACTGGATATCGGATAGTGGAGTCATCGCCCAGACCGAGTTCTACGGACGGCTCCAGAGTGGTGGCTTGGGATTACCACCTCCGGAAGACAACGTGGCTGGTGTACCGTTCGTCTTTGTTGCTGATGAAGCGTTTGGGCTTGGTGAACACCTGATGCGGCCATTCCCCATGTAAAGAAGGATGTTTGTTGTATTGGCCCAGCTATATCAAACACCTCTCTGCGCCTGCGTGGATGGTAATATCTAGCTGTTTATGAGTATGTGTAGTAAGTATATAAATAAATAAATAAAATAAATAAATATATACGTGATCGAGTGTGCAACTTAAAAATAAAGTGCACTGATGGCAGCTGCTTTAAGAAAATACACATATAAAAATACAATAGAAAAATAGGTAAAACCAAGGTATAAAACCAAAACCTATTAAAATACTGTAGCAGCGCTCAATATCAGAGAATAAACGCTGATAAAATATGGATAAACTCACGGATAGAATTCATATATATCTGTGAGAGTGGGTGGTCAGGATATAAATATTAAATAATGTGGCAATAAAAGTGAAATTAAAATATTGATATATAAATATAAATATATAAAAGAATCAATCCATCATAAATTATATTAGTTCATCAACAAAGTCCAGAGTTGGCCGTGATCTGATGTGAGAGGATAGTTCACTATTAGATGTGCCGCAACTGATTAGTCCATCCACCAGAGAAAACTCCACCACGTGTTAAGGGGTTCCCCTTTTGGGGATGCACTCACCAGAGCTAAAAAGATAACGGGCACATAAAGTATCTCATCAGGTCACTGCTCCTTCCTTTGATGGTATCCTTCAATTCTCCTCCACAGCCTCTGATTCACCAGCTCACCAATGCCAGGTAGGTCATGTGTGAAAAGAATTGTACCACATAGCGTAATACTGCATAAATATTTTTATTCACCCTCCCTTATAAACAAAATTAAAAAAAAACCCTTTTGTATAAATGCGTACCAGATATACAATCAGAACAGCATTCACTAGCATAAAACTTGAGCCCTTTGGTCATAAAAATGCGTACCAGATGTCATAGGTATATCAGCATAGTAATAATAGGGATAAATGTAAAGATGTGCACTCTGCCTGGTTCCTTTTCCGGGTCCTCCCAGCCGATTTCCGCTCGTGGAGCGCTGGTAACAACGTCCTGTGGGTATCCTGGGCGGTGGAACGCAGGTTGGAGCGCACGATAACGTCACTTCCGGGTTCTCTGGTCTACGTCCCTGACGCGCGTTTCGTCATATCCGACTTCGTCACGAAGTCGGATATGACGAAACGCGCGTCAGGGACGTAGACCAGAGAACCCGGAAGTGACGTTATCGTGCGCTCCAACCTGCGTTCCACCGCCCAGGATACCCACAGGACGTTGTTACCAGCGCTCCACGAGCGGAAATCGGCTGGGAGGACCCGGAAAAGGAACCAGGCAGAGTGCACATCTTTACATTTATCCCTATTATTACTATGCTGATATACCTATGACATCTGGTACGCATTTTTATGACCAAAGGGCTCAAGTTTTATGTTAGTGAATGCTGTTCTGATTGTATATCTGGTACGCATTTATACAAAAGGGTTTTTTTTAATTTTGTTTATAAGGGAGGGTGAATAAAAATATTTATGCAGTATTACGCTATGTGGTACAATTCTTTTCACACATGACCTACCTGGCATTGGTGAGCTGGTGAATCAGAGGCTGTGGAGGAGAATTGAAGGATACCATCAAAGGAAGGAGCAGTGACCTGATGAGATACTTTATGTGCCCGTTATCTTTTTAGCTCTGGTGAGTGCATCCCCAAAAGGGGAACCCCTTAACACGTGGTGGAGTTTTCTCTGGTGGATGGACTAATCAGTTGCGGCACATCTAATAGTGAACTATCCTCTCACATCAGATCACGGCCAACTCTGGACTTTGTTGATGAACTAATATAATTTATGATGGATTGATTCTTTTATATATTTATATTTATATATCAATATTTTAATTTCACTTTTATTGCCACATTATTTAATATTTATATCCTGACCACCCACTCTCACAGATATATATGAATTCTATCCGTGAGTTTATCCATATTTTATCAGCGTTTATTCTCTGATATTGAGCGCTGCTACAGTATTTTAATAGGTTTTGGTTTTATACCTTGGTTTTACCTATTTTTCTATTGTATTTTTATATATTCCCCATGGGGACCCTCACCCCGGACCAGAGGGTTTTTAACTATTGGCTGGCCAGAGCCAGAAGTGTGGTGAAGAATGCTTTTGGGATAATGGCCAGTCGGTTCCGCCTATTCCTGATGCCAATCAACATGGCGGAATATAAACTAAACCATATAATACTTGCATGCTGCATTCTACACAACTTTCTAAGGAGAAATGCTATGAACTATGTGGCCTCAGTTGGGCCTGAGGCCGGATTTCAAGAACAAACTCTGTCAGCACTTGAAGTTGGTCGTCCTGGCTTGCCCCCCCCCCAAAGCGCCTGCGAAGTCCGTCAAAAATATATGGAATACTTTGCGGGTAGGGGGGCCATTGATATGCCAGCAAATGTTTAAGAAACATTTTTCAAATACATTTTTATTTTAAACTGAAATCATTTTTTTATTTGATTTACTATTTGTGTCTTTTAGCTGTCTTCTAGGTTCTCCAATGGGCTTTTCTTTTTGGCCATTTTCTTCAATAGTGCAAACATAATTTATTTGATACATTATACATGATACAAATTTCTGTCAGACCAGACTGAAATCAGGCCATCAATCTCAACCCTTCCTTCCACGCTTCCTTCCACCCCAACTGAGGCTTCCGACGCCCAACCTGGGCCTTCCACCTAGGAAGAAGTGGAGGAGCCCAGCTTGAGTCAGGTATAGCATTGTTCAACATATTTCTCAAAATTGTGTGTGATTGATGAACAATAAACTAAGACTATGTCCCATTTTCATACACAGGAAAGCCTCAGCTAGGAGGAGGCTGTGTAAAGTGGCAGCCAGGAGGTGGCGGGACAAAGTGGTAGCCAGGAGGTGGCAGGGGTAAGTGGCAGCCAGTAGCCTGACCGAATCGCAGGTTCCTCCCCTCCGCCTTCCAAGAAAAAGGACCAGGAAGGGGAGGAATGTGCAGGAGTCAGCTCTTTCTTTGATTTTGGAGGCTACTGCGGCCCTCAGGACCACCCCCAATTTCCAAGAGGCCTATGCCTGCATGGCTGTCAGTAAAATGCAGGAAATGGAGGTGGGCCAACGCCTCATTTGTGAGGAAGTGATCTATCTGGCCCTAAATAAGGGGTTGAGGGGCGAACTCACAAGCAAAATCCACCTGTGTGAGTTGGACCATACTTCTCCTCCTCCTCCACCTCCTGCCACAACTCCAACACCAGAGCCACAGCCCGGAAGCAAGCGTGGAAGGAAGACAAGAGTGTGATGGCCTGGGTTCAGTCTGGTCTGACAAAAGACGCAGGCTGTTATATGACCACAGCCTCGGGACATAGATGTCATCTGCTGCTGTTCCTAATCTCTTGGAGTCCTGGACCAGATTGTGCTCCCTATTAAATGGACTCCTCAGGCTACCAATTTTGCCTGTCAAATAATTGATGTGTGCTCTGGGGTACAAAGGCTTCGCCAATTTCACCAGTTTATCCAGCGTTGCCTTCCTCTTTATTTTGTTATGACCCCTAATAAATGTCTATTTTTTATCACAAATACTTGTGCTATGTGTTTTACTTTAAAAAGGACCTCTTCTAATATAGCAGGAAAACAAGGACAGACAAGCGCCTTGAGGCGATTCAGTTCGCATTTGCAGAGCTATACAAATCATTCATTCATTCATTCAGTAGGCAGGTACATTTCAAATGTCAAATTAACAAGGGACACCAACACCAACCAATCTCCTTGAGGTTACAAAATACGAGATAATAATGGTGTTGTAGTAACTTGGCACACAAAACAAAAAAAAAAATATTATGGAGATCACTAGAAAAAAAAAATCAGGAGATCTTGATAAAAAAAAAAAAAAAGTAGATCACTAGAAAAAAATATATAAACATTATTCTGGAGATCTGGCAAAAAAAAATGTGTGAATATCAGCAGCAAAACAACTTCATTATTCTAGCATTATAAAGAAGAAGAAAATGCGCTGCATTAAAACATTAAAAACTTTGCAGCGTGACAAATGTGCTATCTCCATTACGAACGCTAGTTTTACCAGACCGAGCACTTCCGTTTCGTACTTGATTCAGAGCATGCATGGAATTTTGTGTGTCGGAATTGTCTACACACGCTCGGAAATTATTACAACAGATTTTGTTATCGGAAAATTTGAGAACCAGCTCTAAAATTTTTGTTGTCGGAAATTCCGACAACAAATGTCCGATGGAGCCTACACACAGTCGGAATTTGCATTACATCGAACATTTGTTGTCGGAAATTTCGACTGTGTGTACCATCATGTGTACCATTATGTATCATTCATGGCATGCCTTAAATGTATTTGTTTTGGGAAATTGTTAAATGGATGGGTTCAGTTCCGCTTTACCTAACAATGCCTAGGTAGTTGTCCCAAAAGTAAAGGTGTGCAAAATCTCAGGGCACCACATGCACCGCATTTTTAGGCATTCAGGCTTTTTTTTACTGATCTGAATGAAGCCCATTGTTTTCAATGGGCCTGTTTAGACAGTAAGCTTGTGCCACATTTAGATCAGTAAAAAAAAAGACAAAAAAATGCATTATATATATATGTCAGCCCCCCCTCACACACACCTGTATATATGTCAGCCCCCCGCATACACACACACACACCTGTATATATGTCAGTCCCCTCACACACACCTATATATATATCAGCGCCCCCCCACACAAACCTTTAAATTTATGTCAGCGCCCCCCCCCCCCCCCACACACACACCTGCATATATGTCAGGCACCCCTCCACACACCTGTATATATCTCAGCCACCACTCCACACACCTGTATATATGTCAGCGCCCCCCCCACACACACCTGTATATATGTCAGTCACCCCTCCACACACCTGTATATATGTTAGTGCCCCCCCCCCACACACCTGTATATATGTCATCCACCCCTCCACGCACCTGTATCTATGTCAGCCCCCCCCCCCCACACACACCTGTATATATGACAGCCCCACATACACAAATCTGTACACACACAAACCTCTGGCCCCTCCCTGTACACAAACAGCTCCCCTCCCTTTCCTTCACAGCCCCTACTTGTAACTTCCTACCTGGTCTCAGCTCGTTTTTACAAAACTGACATGTTGCTGAGAAGCATAGTACAGGCATATCACTGTCACACGAGGGGTGCACATGCACATAGTAGCCAGAGGTGGCAGTAAAGAGCTTGATGTCTAAAATCAATAAAACAAGAACTGCAGAAACTGTTAGATTGTTTCTATACTGCACAGCACGGATCCCCTTCACCCGTCCTGCCTTCTTCTGGCCCAGGCGGGCCCCTTACAGTTGTAACGGCTGTACCCCCCTGATGGTGGCCCTGCTTGTCAGTATTTTACCCACGTATGTGCAAATCTATGCTTTAATCACATTTATTATTAAGTATAGTGGCAGAAAGAAGATTCTTTATGAGTGTAATCATATATGCATTTAAACGCGCACACTATATGGACCACACTTGCATTTTTGGGCAGGAATGTTCTCCCAAAGAGATCCAGCATTCATACAGTACATCAGTATTGTGTGCAAGGAATTGACAGCACTGTTACAGTCTTGTGGAAGAAATGTAAGCATATATCCATGTAAACGTGCACACTATAGGGACCATACTTGCAGTTACTTGGGCAGGAATCTTCTGCCAAAAAGATCCAGCATTCATACAGTACATCAGTATTGTGTCCAAAGGCCTTACAGGTACTTTTTTTTTCATAGAAACAGCCACAGTCTGAGCAGAAAAACCTGTCCCCTGCCAGAATGCTGCAGAGAAGGACTCTCTTCGTGCAAGCAGTGGTCTTCCTGCAGAGGTCCAACATGGCCTATGCTGAATCAGATATAGTGTTCTCCAATCATCTCAATCACTGTGTTCTCATTAAAGGGTCAGGCATGTTTTTTGGCTGAGCAGAGCCATATGCACATTAATGCATCTATTGTGAGAATTCAGATTTGGATAGGCCCCCCAACCCATGTTTTCTTCCACAAGGTTGTAACAGTGCTGTCAGTTTCTTCACGCTGAACCTATTTATTTACACTTCCATACATAGAGCAAACGTGATTTAAATTTCAGGCAACCACATAGACTTTAATTATCCATGTTTGATCATTCCTGTAGTGATTAGAAAGCAGTTTCAGCGAACTCCATTAGGTGGCAGTATTCTGTTAGAAGATTATGCTGACCAGCTAAGTACAAAAGCTTGACAAGGCATGAATTGTGACATTTTTGAGCAAAGAACATTATGAAACAGAAAGGTTACCCGTGTTGCTTATAGCACCCTAGTTTTTTTTTTTCTATTTCTAAACTTCAGTTGTAAAAACTTTCATTCTCTTATAAGCTACTTAACAAGGCAGTGCCAAAAGCAGCAACCAGTGTTGCCAACCTACAAGATTGAAATTTACTGACATGACACCCAAAATTTACTGGCACAGCCACGGTTTTACTGGCAGTTCCAAAAGTTACAAAATTACAGTTTTTAAGTACAAATTCCAGTATTTAGGCTACAAATAAGTACAATATGCAATTAGCAATGTGATTTAAGGTAGATATTAAGACTAAAAGCATATTGATGCACACATGAAATTGACTCTCACAGTGATACTGACAGCAGTGTGCTGCAACACAGATCACCATCATGACACATCCCCTGCTGAGTCACAGTGACAGTCTCTCTCCATGCCAGGTGGTCCCTTCAGTCCCCTTCAGTCCAAACAGCACTGACAGTCCCGCTCCTGGCTTGCCTTAATCCCGTCCTGCAGACCTGCACACTCTGCTCCGAGCGCCCTGCTCCCTTGCACCATGACATCACAGGACATGCTCAGACACTGCCTCTACCAGACCCGCCCCCTGCCGGCACCCCAGAACACACTGTAGCAGGCACTTGGATGGTCTCGGACAGCTCCAGGCCCAAGCTGCGCATACGCAGTTCCGAGCTGAGTGTCACAGCCATATTTTTTACTGGCATTTACTGGGAGGAGAAAAGAGCCCTTTTTTTACTGGCTACCAGTAAAAATACTGACGGGTGGCAACACTGGCAGCAACCCAAAGTAACCAATCAGTTTTCACTTTACTCAAGTCAAATCAATTATATATTCTAATTGGATGCCAAAAATATTTTGGAAAGAGAAAATGTATTAGTTGTGGATGATATCATCTCGCTAGATCCCTTGCACTGGGGCTGTGCCCACACTGCAAGGGTTAACTACTTGTTTAGTCTAGGGGAGAGGAGAAGCACATTAATTTACTTGAGCCTCTCCTCCCAGCGGACAGCACTCCCCCACACTCTGCCGATGGACTGTCCTTCTGTGTCATCAAGTCCAGTGCAGGGCTATGGGCCCTGCATTAGTCTTGATGATGTCAGGACCTTAGACTGCTGGAACATGGGGGAGAAGAAGTTGCAAGAACTGGTCTAGCAGTGTGGCAGAACGGAGAATCAGGTCAACAGATCTCCTTTTCTATGCTCCCTAGACTTCAACAAGCAATTAACCCTTGCAGCTCGGGGGCAGCCCCACTGCAGGGGATAACTTTTTCGTTTCCCAGAGTTGGCCTTTAGTCAATAGACCTCAGGAATCCCAAATAAATAAAATACCCCATTTTGTTGTAATTCTTCCTCATGCACCGCTTCCTTCCTCTGACCCCCTATGTCACTGCAGTGACATGAGGGTTTGGAGGAAGAAACCAGTGCATGGTGGGAAATACAGGCATCCAACCCTCCTGGAAAGTTAGAATGCCGAAGAGGCTTTCTGATGCTGCAATGCTGGAATGGAGAAGAGGTAGTACAAACATGTTGCTGAAGCAATGGATATACACTGTCTATTGCTGGGGCTTACTAGCTCAAAAACATTTAGAGACCTGAGAGGGTCTCTAAGTGACATGTGTATTTTAATAGAGATTATTTCCACTATGACTTCATTTATTAACCAGTAAAGTAGAACAAATCTGCCCTCGGGATCCCTTATTTTTCTATGGATGGTACATTTAAATGGTCAGGCAGATTGCAGCTTTGCAGGCAGAGTCTATCTGATCTCCTGGGGACAATTCTGTCAACTGTCCGTCAAGAATGCATGTATAACAATTATCAGAATATAGAAAACTAACATGTCCTATTCAGATTCCTTTCATTGCATTTAGGAAGTAAAGTCAACTGATGCTATGCATTGTGGGTTCAAAGAGTTCAATAACCCTTAAAGGCAAAAGGTTGGAGGTAGCTGGGGGTCAGCTATTGTTTAAAAGTTCATGTAAATCTGCCCTAAAAAGCCCAGCCCAAGGAAAAGCATTACGTTTTAGGTAGAACAAGAAGTGCAAGGGTCAAGTCCTGGGGGAAAAAGTGTGGGAACTCCCACCCAAGATCCACTCCCCCACCAAAAAAAAAAAATGATACGCTCATATGCATATATATATTTCACAGAAAATATAGTGATTGCAAATGCGAAATGCTACAGGAGATAACCAGTCTGCGAATGCGACTACAGGAGATGACCAGACTGCGAATGCGGCATACTACAGGAGATGACCAGACTGCGAATGTGGCATGCTACAGGAGATGACCAGACTGCGAATGCGACTATAGGAGATGACCAGACTGCGAATGCGACTACAGGAGATGACCAGACTGCGAATGCGACTACAGGAGATGACCAGACTGTGAATGCGACATGCTACAGGAGATGACCAGACTGCGAATGAGACATGCTACAGGAGTTGACCAGACTGCGAATGCGACATACTACAGGTGATGACCAGACTGCGAATGCGACATACTACAGGAGATGACCAGACTGCGAATGTGGCATGCTACAGGAGATGAGCAGACTGCGAATGTGGCATGCTACAGGAGATGACCAGACTGCGAATGCGACTATAGGAGATGACCAGACTGCGAATGCGACTACAGGAGATGACCAGACTGCGAATGCGACTACAGGAGATGACCAGACTGTGAATGCGACATGCTACAGGAGATGACCAGACTGCAAATGAGACATGCTACAGGAGTTGACCAGACTGGGAATGCGACATACTACAGGTGATGACCAGACTGCGAATGCGACATACTACAGGAGATGACCAGACTGCGAATGCGACATGCTACATGAGATGACCAGACTGCGAATGCGACATGCTACAGGAGATGACCAGACTGCGAATGCGACATGCTACATGAGATGACCAGACTGCGAATGCGACATACTACAGAAGATGACCAGACTGCGAATGAGACATGCTACAGGAGATGACCAGACTGCGAATGTGACATACTACAGGAGATGACCAGACTGCGAATGCGACATACTACAGGAGATGACCAGACTGCGAATGCGACATGCTACAGGAGATGACCAGACTGCGAATGTGACATACTACAGGAGATGACCAGACTGCGAATGTGATATACTACAGGAGATGACCAAGCAGCCAGTTTTAAAATTTAAACTTACAGCTATACAGGAAGTGTTAGGGCATTTAAAGGACAGGTTCATGTTAGAATAAACATCACAGTTAGGGGCTTCACCAGTAGATTGAGCCCTGGTGAAAGTGTGTCTTTTCGAACCCTTGAAGCTTGTTGGTTTGTTTCTTCCAGACATACTATGATTAAATACAAATATTTGGACTTTCAACCATTAGTCTGGGGCTCCATCTCTAATTCTGCTTCCAACCCATTCCTTCTCGAGCAATAAAGTCTTGAAAGAAGTTCTAAACCTCACACACCCTGCAGTTACTGTCTGTGTTCTCTCCGAGGAATTTCCTCCTCACTTCTTGTTCTGTCTGGAACCCCTCAAATAGACAAGACGTGGAGAATATTTCCTTTTCTTCCTGTTCCGTCTGACACTCAAAAAACAGGAAGTAAAGATAAATCTCCCACATGGGGACACAGACAGCAATAGGTTTCTTACCCTTTCTCACTCAATCCCAACTAAAATAGTTGTCTGGAGTTGAGTTTTAAGGCTGCTTTCATAGTCTTTTGATGAGATGGGGCCCTAGAATACCATGTTTCATAAAGTAGGCTGCATGTGCTTCTTTAAATAGTGTTGTAAAACAAAAAAGGCTTAATTACAAGAACAAAGGATGTAGATCCTGTTTAAATCTGACTATACAATCAGGTTAAAACTGATAAAAAAAAAATGTTGTCTTCTGATAGCTAGCTCCCCCAAGTATACCTACAGATACACGCTTCTTAGCCACCTTCCCTCTCTTTGCTTTATTACTATAATAGGAATAGGATCTCCCCTATGGGACAGTGCTCAGTCCTGAACACCAACTTTCCAGATCAAAACACTATCACAGGGTAACATCTTCTATCCAAGTAAGCTCTGACACTGGAGCTTACTCAGTATAGACTCCTGCATCAAAGAGGCTGCATGGCAGTATGAAATGGTAAGTACATTTGTTGGGGGGGACTATCAGGAGACAATGGGGAATTTTCTAGCACTGGAGCAGACAGAATTTGGAGTAGTTGTGAATGACAACCCATTCGTTTGTATCTTTCATTTTCAAAGCTTGTATGTAAAACTAACATTTCATATTGCTGATATGTGCCTTCTGTACCATGTACTTGTATGAAAAAGTCTCCTGTTCTCTTTGTATTGCTTCCTTTGTAAGAAATACCTGGTGTTTCTGCCAGGGCCTCTGCTTTCCTATTAAAAACTGACCATGCTGGGTATGTGTCAGAAACCATGAATCAGACTGAGACAAAAGTACAGTTAAATCACACTTGTTTAATAATAATAATAAAAAAGGTAAACAGAGTAATCATAGTCAAAAAATAGCCAGAGTTCAGGAACTGGAACGGATAGTCAGACAAGCCAAAATGTCAGGGAGTCAGAGAACAGTGTAGTAGAACAGCAAGCAGGATCTGGAGCCAGAAGGAATGTCAGCCAAGCAAGTCTTTAACAGAAACACAGGAGAGCATCTCTAGAGATGTGACCAAGGCTAAGGAAGAGATCATCTGGACTGGACGTCTTAAGTAGGCAGGACTGACAAGCAGGATATCATCAACAGGTGAGTCACTGTGGAGATATAGGAGCTGGCAATTAGCCGACAGCTGAGCGGCCAGCTCAGAGAAGGAAGGACTGAGTCCAGCACTGACAGTATGAGAGCATGGCGTGGTCAGTTTTCTGGCTCACAAACGTGAAGAGAGCCGGCAACACTGTAATCCTTTAAAGAGTACTTTATTGGTTACATCAGAGTGACAATAAAATAGTAGCACTGATGCATTACGACAAAGAGCCTTAGTCATAGCTTTATCACAATTTTCTGGCTCCGCAGCCAGGACAAGACTGCTCTGCTTGCCTCAGAGTATTTATAAAGACTCCCAGCAGCTTCCAGGGCCATCCTCCCTGGGATTGACCAGGGCTGTAGAAATATTTGTGCTGCTCATTTGCCTTGCTTCACACCTATGTTCTAGAGAGATCCATGGTTTTCCAGAAAACAGAGGTAGCAACTAAACCTGCATAGGCTGAAATACTGAAGAGACCTAACTGATCACATGTGGCTGCACTAATTATAGTGAGCACAACTAAATTTACCTAACAACAAAACAGCAGCTCCACTAGTTACAGTGGATAATTAATCCTAGCACCTATCTAGGAGGTGCTTCACATACACTGGTATCAACCAAGCTGTCAGCACTCCTCCAGGACACACTCTCTGACCCCTTGGAACACTGCACCAGTTCTCATCCCTAAGGTAAGTATAAAATAAGTATAAATAAAATAGTGTAATTCCACATAAAAGCAAGTTTTTATTAAGAACAATACTACTCACAAGATGAAAAGGATGAATCACATGAAAACAAGCCACCAAGTCACTTTCCCATCTTAAAGCGGTTCTGCACTCATTTCATTTAGTAAATCTCTTTGCCTTCCAAATCAGGCAAAGAGTACTAAATGAAATGTTTTTTTTTTTTTTTTTTTTTTACTTACCTTGTAATTGAAGACTTCCGGTCTTCTCCCTCTGCGGCGGCGGGCGGGGTCTTGCGTCGATCGTCGTCACGCCGCACTGTCTCCTGGGATCTGGTGTCATTGTTCCCAGGAGTCAGTGCGGGCATCTTCCGAAATCTCGCGAGATTTCGGCCACATCTTCCGAAATCTCCCGAGATTTCGGCCGCATCTGCCGAAATCTCGTGAGATCTCGGCAGATGAGCCGTTACTGCGCACGCGCGAGTAACGGCAGTGCATGCTGGGCCATCTAAAGTTCCTGTGGGTGTTTCACATGCCCACAGGCAAGATGGCCCCCAGCACTAAAGAAGAAGACGAGGAACTTCATCGGACGAAAACCGGCGGCGATCGAGATGGAAGATGGAACAGGTGAGTCCCCTAATAAAGGTAAGCACACTTTATATTACATCCTAAAAAAAAAAAATTTTTTTCAGAGTGCAGAACCGCTTTAAGAAAGTCCCTCAAAATGCATTGGGGCGTGGTCTAGTGGTGGGTGTGTACAGACTGTCTTGCTGTTCTGAGATCTCCGGACAGAGTGAATTATCCATCGGTGGTGGGTTGGTCCGGCAAACTGTGATGTATTGTGGGACTCGGGGGCTTGTTTTCATGTGATTCATGCTTTTCATCTTGTGAGTAGTGATTTAAAAAAAAAATGGTAAAATGTGGTAAAGATTACATTTTCAAAAGACGCACTATGTCTTTCAGAAAATTGTTGTGGGTGTTTCTACTGTCCTGGTGCTCCAAGGCCTCCAAAAATGTGATCGATAGTCCAGAAATCAGATGTGTAATTTATGAGCCTAGAATTCCTGAAGGTGCTCTATAGATTTTGGGCTCTTCTATGTGGCTAGGCTGTAAAAATGTCTCACACACATAGTGAAGGAAAAAGGTATTTGATCCCCTGCTTACTTTGTACGTTTGCCCACAGACAAAGAAATGATCAGTCTATAATTTTAATGGTAGGGACAAAAATATCCAGATAAAACGCATTTCAAAAAAGTTATGAATTGATTTGCATTATAATGAGTAAAATTAGTATTTGATCCCCTATCAATCAGCAAGATTTCTGGCTCCCAGGTGTCTTCTATACAGGTAACGAGCTAAGATTAGGAGCACTCTCTTAAAGGGAGTGTTCCTAATCTTAGCTTGTTACCTGTATAAAAGACACTAGTCCACAGAAGCAATCAATCAGATTCCAATCTCTCTACCATGGCTAAGACCAAAGAGCTGTCCAAGGATGTCAGGGACAAAATTGTAGACTTACACAAGCCTGGAATGGGCTGCAAGTCCATCGCCAGGCAGCTTGGTGAGAGGGTGACAACAGTTGGTGCGATTATTCACAAATGAAAGAAACACAAAATAACTGTCAATCTCCCTCGGTCTGGGGCTCCACGCAAGATCTCACCTCATGGACGTTCAATGATCATGAGAACAGTGAGGAATCAGCCCAGAACTACACAGGAGAATCTTGTCAATGATCTCAAGGCAGCTGGGACCATAGTCACCAATAAAAAAAATTGATAACACACTACTCCGTGATGGACTGAAATCCTGCAGCGCCCGCAAAGTCCCCCTGCTCAAAAAAGCACATGTGTAGACCTGTCTGAAGTTTGCTAATGAACACCTGAATGATTCGGAGGAGAACTGGGTGAAAGTGCTGTGGTCAGATAAGACCAAAATCAAGCTCTTTGGCATTAACTCAACTCGCCCTGTTTGTAGGAGGAGGAATGCCTATGACCCCAATAACACCATCCCCACCGTCAAACATGGAGTCGAAAACATTATGCTTTGGGATGTTTTTCTGCTAAGGGGACAGGACAACTTCACCGCATTAACGGGACAATGGACAGGGTCAAATATTGGGTGAGAGCCTCCTTCCCTCAGCCAGGCCATTGAAAATGGGTTATGGATGGGTATTCAAGCATGACAATGACCCAAAACACATGCCAAGGCAACAAAGGAATGGCTCAAGAAGAATCACAATAAGGTCCTGGAGTGGCCTAGCCAGTCACCAGACCTTAATCCCATAGAAAATATGTGGGGGGAGCTGAAGGTTCGAGTTACCAAACGTCTGCCTCAAAACCTTAATGACTTGGAGAGGATCTGCAAAGAGGAGTGGGGCAAAATCCCTCTTGAGATGTGTGCAAACCTGGTGGCCAACTACAAGAAATGTCTGACCTCTGTGATTGCCAACATGGGTTTTACCACCAAGTATTAAGTCATGTTTTGGGAAGGGGTCTTTTTTCATTTATATAGCAAAAAAGAAAAACAGTGTTGCATGCCTGAGTAATTGCCATTCAAAGTTTGACAGTGCGGAAAGCTGAAAATTGGCCTGGACTGGAAGGGAGTGAAAGTGTGAGGACTTGAAGTGGTTAAGCAAAGGTAAACAGCAATATATTTTTTGTTTTATGGTTTATTAACACTTTTAATCCTTCTCCACTATAATAAAAAATACATTTTTGCTGAAGCTGAGCTTCAGCTTACCATATTCTACATATCACTTTTTGGTGGCCTGACCCTGTAGCACTCCAGAATAAATTAATTGCTAGTACTGCTTGTTTCCTTTCTGAAAAACAGGACAGCTTGAAGTCATAAACCTGCTGTCTGTCAAGGTAAAATGACTGTGCTAGTGAAGCATGCTATCCTTGCCAGAGTGAATCAATAATGCAAAATAATGCAACTAAAATAAACATAACAAGGCAGAAAATGACAGACACACCAACACACCATTTTTTTCTTCGCACTCATATAACGTTCTATATTTATTCTGCTTATTAAAATATTAATGCAAAAAATCCCCCAAGTGAATATTCAAGGCTTTGTTGTATTACTGCAATTGTGACTAAATATTTACAACAAAAAATATGGTTTTCAGAGGAGAAATGTGATTCTTGGAGTTATTGTTGCTTGAGCTTCTGCACTTGAGAGTGTATGGAGAGGAGGCCATAGGCAATAAAGAGAAAACTCTGTTTTGAATGGACGACCGTTTGCTGACTGTTCGTTTGGATGACCTTTTGTCTAGCTTGCACTGCCACAAGCATACCACACAATGTTCATTGGTAATATTGGCTCATATATTTGTTTTCAGTGCCAGGGACAAGGTTGTGAATTAGTAGGAGCAGTAGCTGGCCAGTATTTTATTCCCTACATTAAACCGCCGCCAAACTATTCGTTAAATCAACTAAATATGTCCAGTGCATCAAAACAAAAAATGCGCACAGTCTTACAACTTGTTTTCCTTAGAAAGCCACAAAACAAGCCTAAAAATTACTATCTCCTGCCAGCAGGACCTTTGCTTTCTGTGTGAAAGCAGAGGTCTCTTTGAAGAGATCCGACATGCCCACTGCTAAGTCACACCTATAATCTGTAATCAGCAAAACTCATGCTTCATCTTGATTGGAGAGCTCTTGATCTGATTCATTGGGGGTTGTAAAGGACCTACAGCTCTCCAATCGGCATTCTCATGTTTCTTCCTGATTGAAAGACTCTAGCTCTGACTCAGCAGAGCTTGTGCTACAGGGTCTCCAATCAGCAAAGCTCTGTTTCTTCCTAATTGGAGAGCTCTAACTCTGACTCAGCAGGGGTTGTGTCAGACCTATAGCTCTCCAATCAGAAAAGCTCTGTTTATTCCTGATTGGAGGGCTCTAGCTCTCACTGGACAGGGGTTGTTTCAGACCTATGGCTCTCCGATGAGCAAAGCTCTGTTTTTGTTTCTGATTGGAGAGCTTTAGCTTTGAATCAGCAGGGGTTGTATCAGACCCATGGCTCTCCAATGAGCAAAGCTCTGTTTCTTTCTGATTGGAGAGCTCTAGCTATGAATATGCAGGGGTTGTATCAGATCTATGGCTCTCCAATCAGCAAAGCTCTGTTTCTTCCTGATTGAAGAGCTCTAGCTCTGAATCAGCAGTGGTTGTGTCTGACCTATAGCTTTTTAATCAGCAAAGCTTGTGCTTCCTCCTGATTGGGGAACTCTAGCTTTGAATTAGCAGGGGTTGTGTCAGACCTAGGAGAGCAGGAAAGCTCATGCTTCCTCTTGATGTGAGGGCTCTAGCTATGACTTTGCAGGGCTTGTATCAGACCTATAGATTTCCAATCAGCAAAGCTCTGTTTCTTTCTGATTGGAGAGCTCTAGCTCTGAATTAGCAGGTGTTGTATCAGACCTATAGCTCTCCAATCAGCAAAGTGTGTGCTTTCTCTTGATTGGAAGGCTCTAGCTCTGACTTAAGCAGGTGGAGGGGTGGTGTCAAACTTTTGCAGATAAATGTTGATTCGCCAAATACTCAATGAGCTCCTAACTTCCTGTTCGGATTGCAAACACTGTGTCTTTGATGCATTGAAGTCCCAACCAGTGTTGTCAACCCTGTGCTAACTGAACTGCAAATCTAGCCCCTAACCCTCTCTGTCCCTCTCCAAATGCATAAATTGATTTCTTTCCTAGCCAAACAATGCTGCTGTCTTAAATACCAAGGGTATGCCTTCACACTGTGTGTAGTGTACGGGATGAAGGAATGGGTCCCAAAAGACAGGTGTGTTTTATTGTTATTTGGCCTGTGGCCCCTTTATGGGGGGACAATAAGAGATTTTTTGAATACTCAGCGGTTCTCATCTATGCAGGGTGATGGGTTCCGGGGTAATCCAGTTGGAGAGGAGAGAACTGATTTTTAGTCCTCTCAGGATTATTGGTAAGTCATCATTGGGACCTGGAATTCAGAGACTCAGAGACACTTTGGGTGGGAAAGAGAATCCAACCCTGATTACAGTGAATTTGGTTCTTAAAGGGTTAAGCCATCTGCAGGAGAGGCCTGAAAAGGAGCAGAAAGGAGTCAGCATCCGTCGGTGAGGTGGAGTGGAGTAGTTCACAGCTGTGAAAAAGTGTGGACTGTACAGCGACATTGCTTGCTCAGCTCCTGTGGCCTTTAAGGTACCATTAAGCAGTCGGGAACCCTAAACCCTGCTGTGAGACTGGTATACTGGCGGTGAGCTGTTTTGTTTGCTTGGTTTTGAAAAAACAATAAAGACTGTTTTATTTTTACAAACATATTAAAGTAGGGAATAGACTCTTGTGAGATATAGTTCTGGGGGCATAGTTACAAGAACTGACCTTCCAGCAGCCCCTGCAAGAATTTTAAAAGCCTCATGACGTTACAGAGGGCTATAAAGCGGTTTCTCGCTGCAGTGAGGAGTGAAATCACCATTTTACGCCCTTAGAAAGCCTGAAGGCGGTAATTGGGTTTCGGGGTCCGGTACGCGGCTAGGCCCCAAAGAAGTCCACACATGTGGTATCCCTGTACTCAGGAGAAGCAGCAGAATGTATTTTGGGGTATAATTTCACATATGCCCATGGCATTATTTAATTTCATTCAACTTTTTTTTTTTCATTTTTCAATCACTTGTGACAAAAAAAATTAATATTCAATGTGCTCAAGATGCCTCTCAGCAAATTCCTTGGAGTGTCTACTTTCCAAAATGGGGTCAAAATGGGGTCATTTAGGGGGGGTTTTGTACTGCCCTGCCATTAAAACACCTCAAGACATTATAACACCTCAAGAGTTAGCAGTCATAAACTAAAAGCTGCGTAAATTCCAGAAAATGTACCCTAGTTTGTAGATGCTAAAACTAGCGCAAAAAAATAAAAACGCAGATGTGATCAAATACCACTAAAAGAAAGCTCTATTTGTGGGAAAAAAAGTACGCAAATTTTGTTTGGGTACAACATTGCATGACCGCACAATTACCAGTTAAAGCAGCGCAGTGCCAAATTGTAAAAAATACTCTGGTCAGGAAGGGAGTAAAACCTTTCCAGGGTTAAATCTCGTTGTTTACATGGACAGATCCTTTAATAGAGATGTCATTGGATCCGATCTCAAGCTTTTTATCAGGGGCCAGAAGAGTTTAGCTATAACCTTTTCCTGATGCCTCCTGTCTCTTTCGGGAATTATAAATCTCCTTTAAACTATCCTTCAATAGTTTGATATTTAATGTGCCGTTATGTCAGCTAATTATTATAAAGTTACAAGTTAACACAAAATAATTATTATCAATAGGAGAACAAGATTATTGAAATCAGGATAAATGTTTTGACTTCTTTTTCATGCTGTGTTTTTATGCAGGTCCCAGAGTCTACGTGTTCCCGGCAATGTTCAGAAGGCCAGGTCAAGTTGATCAAAGAATTCTGCTGCTTTGATTGTCTTACTTGTCCTGAAGGAACCTTTGTAAACTCCACAGGTTGTCACTCTATCCAGCCCTTTTATTTTACTCTTACAATGTCAGAATATTACAGTGTATGCATAGCCCAAAAAACATTTTTTTTTGTTTTGGATAGTAGGGAAGGAGGGTTATTTGCTTATTTTTATATATATTTATTTTTTGATTTCTGTGTGCCATTGGAGAAATTTCCCTTTTACTTCCTGTCCCAGATATTCAACAGGAATTAGTAGAAATCTCCTAAAGTGAATTTAGTTCCCCTTCAGACAGCTGTCCTGGAACAAGTGTCCTTATTAGAAGATTTCCACTCACTTCTTGTTCTTTCTCAGTGGCCATGGTCATCTGTACAAGTGACTATACCCAGTAGAGACTCATACAGCTATATAAAAACTTGACAGAAGGTCTAACCCTAATGGTTTTGCCTAGAAATACACTTTAAAGGAGTTGTACAGGCAGAATGTTTTTTATCTTATTGCATTCTATGCATTAAGATAAAAAACCTTTTGTGTGTAGCAGCCCCCCCCCCAGCACCCCCCTATTTACCTACCTGAGACCCTTCTCTCTCCAGCGATGTCCACTATCCCCTCAGCCATCAAGGACACTCCTCCTGATTGGCTGAGACAGAGCAGCAGCGCCATTGGCTCCTGCGGCTATCAATCAAAAAGTCAGACAGCCAATCAGGGGAGAGAGGGGGCGGGGCCAGGCCAAGGCTCCATGTCTGAATGGATACACGGAGCTGTGACTCGGCTTGGGTGACCACTGTAGCAAGCTGCTGGCTGAGGGGCACTCAGAGGAGGAAGGGGCTAGGAGCAGCGGAGAGGGACCCGAAAAGAGGAGGATCCAGGCTGCTCTGTGCAAAACCAAATGCACAGAGGAGGTAAGTATAACATGTTTAGTATTTAAAAAAATATATATATATGAGCCTTTACAATAACTTTAATGGAGAAGTATGGCCAAAGCGTTTATTCTGAACTCCTGTGACCTTTTTCAGTCAACAGCAGGGTAAAGCCTGCTGTTAGCTGATGTCACTCAGACGGTCCAGGCACTGAATCGATTCGTATTTCGTACATTACAGTATGGATCCACCCAACAGCCTGAATCGGCAGCTGGCTCAGCCTCTCAGTGATCTTCTGGGAGACTGAGCCAGCCACTCCCTCCCTCTGCACAGCTCAGCGCTCCAGTGAGTGCTGGAGGCTATCATGTAACTGGTGCTGGAGAGAGGGCTTCTCTTACGGCTAAGTTCCAGACTCCTTTTAAAGTGGAATAGGAGGTGTCAACCCCAAAGTAGCATGAGTCACCTGCTGGAAGGCTTGCAGAGATGTTATGACTAGGATGCCTGTCAGAGGAACACTCAGGAGTACAGCTGATGCACTGGAGTGGTGTCTGGAGTGGTGTCTGCATACAGATGGCACCCGTGAAAAGCAGCAAGTCTTCAGTAGCACAGAGAACTGGAGAGGAGTTGGTTGGAGGCCAAGGTCAGGTGCCAGGTGGGGATCAGAGCAAGCGTAGTCAGGTGGATAGCTGTCGGTCATACACAGGAGTGCAATGGGAGAAGATCCATTAAACAAGCCTGGGTCAGATCAGGAGGCAAGCAGAAGACAGGTCCAGGACAAGCTCAGTTGGTAACAAGAATTCACAGAAGCAAGGGGATCACAGGAACAAACGTACTGGAGGAGCTGAAGATCAACCAGCAATTGCAGAAATTGACCGACCTCCTTATAAAGACCTTTAAATAAGAAAAGGGAAATTGGGACTTAGGATGAGGCTATTAACTTATGTTGCTTGGATTATAAAAACATGTTTATTAGCATATATAGATGTTGGAATGCATAACAAATATGCAAAGGCAAGTAAGAGTAATTTCATATACAGTATCTCACAAAAGTGAGTACACCCCTCACATTTATGTAAATATTTTATTATATCTTTTCATGTGACAACACTGAAGAAATTAAAGAAATGACACTTTGCTACAATGGGAAGTAGTGAGTGTACAGTTTGTATATTAGTGTCAATTTACTGTCTCCTCAAAATAACTCAGCACACAGCCATTAATGTCTAAACCGCTGGCAACAAAAGTGAGTACACCCCTAAGTGAAAATGTCCAAATTGGACCTAACGTGTCGATATTTTGTGTGGCCACCATTATTTTCCAGCACTGCCTTAACCCTCTTGGGCATGGAGTTCACCAGAGCTTCACAGGTTGCCACTGAAGTCCTCTTCCTCCATTACGACATCACAGGGCTGGTGGATGTTAGAGACCTTGCGCTCCTCCACCTTCCATTTGAGGATGCCCCACAGATGGACCTGTGTTTGGGGTTGTTATGATCCGGAGGGAGGGGATCATGCTCTGCTTCAGTATGCTTCAGTATGTCACAGTACATGCTGGCATTCATGGTTCTCTCAATGAACTGTAGCTCCCCAGTGCCGGCAGCACTCGTGCAGCCCCAGACAATGACACTCCCACCACCATGCTTCACTGTAGGCAAGACACACTTGCATTTGTACTCCTCACCTGGTTGCTGCCACACAAGCTTGACACCATCTGAACCAAATAAGCTTATCCTGGTCTCATCAGACCAAGGGATATGGTTCCAGTAATCCATGTCCTTAGTCTGCTTGTCTTCAGAAAACTGTTTGCAGGCTTTCTTGTGCATCATCTTTAGAAGAGGCTTCCTTCTAGGACAACAGCCATGCAGACCAATTTGATGCAGTGTGCGGCGTATGGTCTAAGCACTGACAGGCTGACCGCCCCACCCCTTCAACCTCTGCAGCAATGCAAGCAGCACTCATACGTTTATTTCCCAAAGACAACCTCTGGATATGGCGCTGAGCACGTGCCCTCAACTTCTTTGGTCAACTATGGCGAGGCCTGTTCTAAATGGAACCTGTCCTGTTAAACTGCTGTATGGTTTTGGCAACCATGCAGCAGCACAGTTTCAGGGTCTTGGCAATCTTCTTATAGCCTAGGCCAGTGATGGCGAACCTTGCCACCCCAGATGTTTTGCAACTACATTTCCCATTATGCTCATGCACTCTGCAGTGTTGTTGAGCATCATAGGAAATGTAGTTCCAAAACATCTGGGGTGCCAAATGTTCACCATCACTGGCCTAGGCCATCTTTATGTAGAGCAACAATTCTTTTTTTTTAGATCCTCAGAGAGTTCTTTGCCATGAGGTGCCATGTTGAACTTCCAGTGACCAGTATGAGAGAGTGAGAGCGATAATACCAAATTTAACACACCTGTTCCCCAGTCAAACCTTAGACCTTGTAACACTAACGAGTCACATGACACCGGGGGAGGGAAAATGGCTAATTGGGCCCAATTTGAACATTTTCACTTAGGGGTGCACTCACGTTTGTTGCCAGCGGTTTAGACATTAATGGCTGTGTGTTGAGTTATTTTGAGGGGACAGCAAATTTACACTGTTATACAAGCTGTACACTCACTACATTACATTGTAGCAAAGTGTCATTTCTTCAGTGTTGTCACATGAAAAGATATAATAAAATATTTACAAAAATGTGAGGGGTGTACTCACATATGTCAGATACTGTACATGGAATGAAGTTCAATGGTGTATAGTGAATGTGGGCCAAGGTCCAGAAAAGGTGTGTCTCTCCCGGGAGCTGAGGTAGAAAGCCACGCACCAATAGGGTGCACACAGAGGGTCCCCAGAACACAGATTGCCAGTCTTCATGGTGTATTGAAGTGATGAGCGAAGTGATAATAATTAACGGGTCTATGTTGAATAAATATAATATCCATGACTAATGTAGTGTTCAGATAAAGAGGTGAGTTGAAAATAGATGCTCAGATGAAACTATAGAGAAGATGAAACCTTATAAAGACCGTTTGGCGCCAAACGGTGTTGAGAGCTTGAGTAACTATGCATCAGTACGCATGCATGTTCCAGAGCGCATCTGTGCATGCACCTGTGCTCCCATTGTGCATTCCTGTGGCCATGCAATGTACTAGCAGGAATGCCAGGACTTCAGACATCTCTACTGTTGACAGTGCCCTGGCAGAGGGGCAGAGCAGAAAGATGATAACTGACAGTCTTGGCTCTGCTCAGAGTAGAGAGGAGAATTGAATGATCAGTGGTGTTTGGTTGCTCAGTTCTCAGTGTAGAGGCGGCATCGATCCAATGCTGCATCCACCTAGGTAAGTATAAGGTTTTTGTTTTTTATCCCATACTTCTCTTGCCTAGCTACAGTCATCTAAAAGAGACATTGGCACCATTATCATTCAGGTCAAAGTGACTGTGTCTATGTACAGCTTTTTAGTGTGACTTACACATGTTTCTGCGTGTCGTGCGCAGGGAAGCCCATTCACTTTAAGGCTCCATTCACACCTATGCAGTTTGCTTTTGAGTGTTTCTGCAGTGCTTTTTAAAGCGCTTTTTGTAGTTTTTAACTGTGATTTTGCTGTTTTTTATGCTTTTTTTTGGTCAAATTTGTTGAGCAAATTAAAAAATGCAAAACGCAAATCTCTGCAAAATCGCGGTAAAAACACACAACATGCTTTTCTGCAGCTACTCCATTGAAGTCTATTGAACCAAAAAAGCAAAAGAAGCACCATTCTGTGCTTTAAAAAGTACCTGACCCTTTCCAAAAATGCAGAGGCACAAAAATGCATTGATGTGAACGCGTTCCATAGGAACCCATGGTAAAAATAATGTCCTGAGTTTCAGCAAATAGTATGCAAAAACGCGTTGTGTGAACCAAGCCTAAAGGGCTGCCCTAAGCATATTTTTTGTGTCAAAGAAGCTCACACACCATCTTGGGTGATGAGCTTTGTGTGTATATTTATGCATGTTTTGCAGTGATCGCCACGCTGTTTTTTCATTCAACTATCGCAGCAAAATTGCATCGTGTCGTAGGTGCCATTGAAAATGAATAGCACCCAAACGTGTGTAGCGCATTTTGCCGTGATTGTCTAATGACAAAAAAGCATGGCAATCTCGGCAAAACGCTAGGTGTGAATGGGGCCTTACATTCGTAAGTAGAAACATTGTACCTACTGCACCTGAGCAGGCCATGGGAATCAAGTAAATACTGGTGCTTGGTAAGAGCTCCAGTCCATCTTTACTGACAAAATACTATAATGCAAAGTCCAGCAATAAGTTCCAATGTTTATTATATCCAAAAACAGCTTACATTACACAGTCCACTTACACATTTAGGCCATTTTTCACAAGCAGGAGGGGTGGTTAGAAGAAAAGCTCTGCTAAGGTACAGATGGGTCTAAAGTGCTCTAGCTAAAAACTTTTTGATTGAAAATCACCATTGATCTTTTCTGACATGTAACTATGTTCACCTCTTCAAATTTTTACAGAATGTACACCATGTCCTTCTGGCCAGTGGTCCAAGTCAGGAAGCAAAGCCTGCCAAGATCCAGACTTTTATTTTCTAACATGGAGGAACTATTATGTGATTGCCCTAATTATATTTATGGGACTAATCATGGTCATTATTGGCACAGTGGCTGTGATCTTATTCCAAAATTGGCACACCCCTCTGCTTGTTGCTTCTGGTAAATTTGAGAGCTTTGTGACTCTGCTAGGTCTGGTATGTATGTGTTCCTCCCTTTTCTTTTATATTGGAAAACCTTTTGACAAAATGTGTTTTCTACAGCAGCCCATGCTTTCCTTGAGCTTCACTATATTTCTTGGGCCGATACTGATCAAATCTATGCAGCTTCAGTTTAATTCCTTGTCTACTGGATCCTGTTTGTATTGGTTACTTTATCCAGGAAGATGGAGCATCCTAATATGTACATTCCTGGGTCAGTTTTTCTTCTGTGCCTTGTATGTGAAGTCCTCCCAGCCCTTCTCCGTAAAGCTGGCATCACTTGACGTGAGTTCCCTGGCCATTTATCTTAGTTGTGAATGTGAACCACTGCTCCAGTTTGGTTTGATGTTTGCCTACAACGGGCTGCTGGTCTTGTTATCCTTTATATGTTCTTTCATGGCTGAAAAACCCATCCACCAGTATCACATGGCAAGAGATATCACCATAGCCATGCTGACTGTGATTCTTGCCTGGATCCTTTTTATACCCACTTACGTCAGCACAGACATTGGCTACAAATCTCTCATTCAGATGGTTTTTATTCTGAGCAGCTGTCTGGGGGCTCTGTCTGCTGTTTTCTTCCCGAAATGCTACATTCTGCTCTTTAAGAAAGAAATGAACAACAGTGAATATTTCAGCACTTGTATCCCAAACAGTCAAGAGGAAAAGGCAAATGAGTAGACACAATTTCATTGGCTAACTTTCCTGAACTTTTGTTAGCATAATGATGTATTTTTAAGAATCAATGTTTTGGTTTTAATCAATATGTAAATCACCAGCAGCTAAGCTAAATAAGCAGCTAAGGAGCACTTACTCACAAAGCTACTTTGGAAACAATGCATTGCAAATGTTGGTTGGAAGTTAAAGTGGTAGTTACCCTAAAAAAAGAAAAAAAATGTATCCTGTTCCTTTAAAGCACAAATAACAGCACAGTACTTGTGTTTTGTAATTTGTCCATTTCTATCATCTAAAATACCTGACTGATCCTGCCTGGTGCTGCCTGGTGCTGCCTTCCCCTCTGTAAACTGACCACATTTATCAAGACTGCTGATCCATGATTACTGTGGTCAGTTTACATGCTTCCGTCGTCCCACTGTCTCCCCTCTCTCCCCCTCCCCTCTTCCCTCCATGCCTGTCAGCTAGTTTTTGCTGATCTGCTCCCTGCCCCTCCCCTCCTGCTGCTAAAATAACTTTGTTATTTTCCTTGAATCCCCTATGTTTCATTAAGTTATGTGCCCCTGTGTATGTTCTATATAAAAAAAAATGCTGCTTTATATCTTATTTCAGAGTGCCGCTCGGCGCTCACATGGCCGCCTGCCTCTCTCCTCCTCTCCTCCCCTTCTCCTGGCTGATGTCAGTAGGGGATTTTCAGCCCCATCCACTATAGCTGTCAGATGGGGGAGGAGAGTGGCAGGTGCTCTGAAATAAGGTATAAAGCAGCATGTTTTTTATATAGATGTAGCACCTACCCCGAAGCCTGGCTGTGACTACCAGAGGTAGGGAGGGTTGACATAATTCCTCAGGGTGCAGGTTACTAGGCATGGTGGGTGATAAACGACAAAGAAAGTTGGGCGCCAGTCACTTTTATGCTTAAACGAAAGAGAAGTTTATTTCTCAAACAGGAAAAATGTGGGAGAGTGGGGATAGGGCACCCTTAGTAACAATCAGCAACAGGCAGATTGGCAGACTCCTTAGACAAAAATAGGTGAGATAAGGTAAACAGCAGTACAGGAAAAAGAGCCTTTAAGCTGAACCAGCACAGCTGTACTTTGTAGGAAAGGCTGTCTCCTCTAGTAACTGAACTCTACTCACAGTGTCATACACAGATTCCCTTGCATGAGTTCTCTCTTGAAGTCCTCCCAGCCAATTCGTAGCCTCCAGCTCATGAAGAGCCACCTCTGGTGCTTCCTTAGAGCTCCATCCCTCTCAAATAGTTTCTGGATCTTTAGCAGGATTTTCTCAACAAAAAATTGAACACCCGGATAGGCCTCGGGTAGGCCTAGCAGACTAACATCATGTGACTTCTATAAAAAAAATACTTGCTGAAAAAGGTAATGTCAAAGGCAACATCACCACCTACTGACAAAAGGGAGAAACCACAGCTAAACAGGATTAGGACAGAATCCATTTTACCACTGAACACTACAAATTAGCCAAGCTGGCTACCGCCCACCATAACTAAATTTACCTGTATCCCTATTCTAGGACAAGGGTGCTACATTGAACATACACTGGGGCATATAACCTAATGGAACATATGGGATTCTAGGAAGATAACAAAATGGCTTTACAACCACTTTAAGTGGTCATCAGAAACAACTTTGATGTCACAGATTGCTTGGAGTCACTTTTGAAGTAGTGAGGCCTTAGTTTTAGAAGTTCTTTATACACTAAAACATATGTTAAAAAATACTGTAATATTTTACTTTAGATAGCACTCGAGGTCATGATAAATCTATTTGATACAATATTCAAAATATATATAACTATATAATAAATAATTACAATTATCAAAATAATAATAATTAATACATTTATAAATTATAGTTTATTTTCCTCAACAGTTATACCGAAGGGTTGTATTGGACAAATGGCAATTATGGGTGAAAACTTCAATACCCAAAAATCTATGCAAACAAACAGTAAGAGATTATTAAAACTCCCCAGACAGCACATAGCACGACCATGCTGGTGCTGATATTGCTAAATAATATTGGCAAAAGTTTTCATTTACAACACAATTGTAAAATATAATTACATATTTTAAAGGTCTGGCATCTCCAAATATAAGTGGTAATGGCATTGCTTTATATCTATAAAGGTACATCATGCTATAATAACATATGGTTCTCTTTCTGTAACATAAACTAGTTAAACTTATTTTTTTATAGAGTAAGGGAGGTTAGAATGTTACCATGGTTTTTTATTGCTGTCTGCTCTTCCTCATGGAGATTTCCCATCTTGTGCCAGGGACCACTGTCAAAAGCACATACTTTCTCAAGGGGTGTTTTATCTCCCCCCCCCCCCCCACTTATGTACCATTTCTTGTTGCATTATTAAGAGCATGCAAGGAATGTTTGCTGCTAGCACTCACTACTTTTTTGTCTTTTTCAAAACACTAATAAAAATGATTGAAACTGAAATTTCTCATTTATAATGAAGACAGCAATAAAATCTGACAGATGTTCTGCTCCTCCCCTGTTCAGTTGAAAAATGTGTTTTTGTTGTGTGTGTCCCAATTGAGACATCTATCTCCCATTTTGGTATTCAGCATCACTTAGTTGGAAAGTGAGGGGAAATCCTTCCCAGTGGAAATACAGACAACAATAAAATACATGACTCCCCAAAACTAGAGAAACAAAAACGACTAGGGTTATACCTAAATTTATTAAGAAAAACACAAGGCTTTCTGACACAAATAGTTTCTTAGTATAGGGGAGCATTTTATATAAGATTACCTATTAGCACTTTAAACAATTTAACTTCTTTAATTTTAGGCCTAGATGTACATTGACACCACAGACAACCCAATATATTACATAAACACCTTATGGCCTTCTGTTTTAAAACTGAAGGTACCCATGAATGTTTTAGTCTGACAAAAATGTAGTCATGTGTGGGTATTTTTTAGTTACTTTCTTTAATTTTTGTTTTAAGATTGGAGCAAAGAGGAAAGAATCAGGATGAGTAGCTTTTGATTATTTACTGCATGGTTCTGGTATGTTTGGTTGTAATGCTTTGCGTCTATCTATTAAGTTCTTGTGGTAAAACAAAGGAAGCTTAGACTTCTGAAGTGTATCAATGCTTTACTAAACAGGGAAAAATCTGCACATACAAACTGTAGGATGAACAATACAACACAACTTATAGCTTACAAAATATATGCCTACACATATAAGCATGTACAATTTGTACACATTAAGTAAACTAAACAGTTACTCAACTTAGGGGTCAAGATGTCCTTCATAGTTCCTTGGTCAGAGTCCAACTCCTAAACAGTCTCCAAAGTTATCCAGCTTCTGGAAGCCATGTCTTCCTCTTTGTCCTTCCAAACACAACTCCCTTGTCCAAACACATGTTTCTTTCAAACACTCTCCATGCCCCTCCCACCCATTTCTTGCATATACCAACTTCCTCTGCTCAGATACAAAACCTAGCTATCTGGTTTATTTACATATCAATGGAGGGGGAAGGGCCTCTGTAAACATATAGAGTTAGATTTAGTAACAGCATATTATTGCAATAAAGTCACTATACAAATGCCCATAGCAACACATTGGTATATCCAAGCATTTTACAACTCAATATTTTTTGAACAGGTAAAGAAAATGATCACAACATTTTATAGAAAAATTATTATAAATGTAATTTTAGTTGCAATCAACTTTAACGTAAACAAAAATTGCAATTGTTTATGACTATAGAAAATATTCTTTATCTATTATTCTTTTTTTTTGTGCCAGGCCCCTTGTTCATATTGTTCATTAAAATTATAGAAGCATTAGGATATGGGCTGCCTGATATTGATTCGATTTCCTAGATGTTGTCCTTATAAGCAACTTTTGTGAACAAACATCCTTCTGTTACAGATGCTCAATTTAAGTTTACAAATAGGTATTTAATGAGTCCTGCTTTACCTATGTAATTTCACACTATCAGACCATTGCCGTTCTTACTTTACATTTAGGGAGCAATATTTAGGTGTATTGATACCGCATGTTTCCATTTTGTTTATGTACCACTTTTACCTCTTGTTTTTTATTTAAGTTGTTAAAAATCTCAATAAAATTCAGTAAAAGAAAATATTCTATATCTAAGATCAAATATAAAAATAAACTAGTATAACATTGATATGAATAGTCAGCATGAGAACTGTCTTTATTACAGCACAGAAAACCAAAGCAGGGTTGAATCTAACTTTCCACTGTGATGCAACTGTACTGTATATTTACCTATACATTTAGTGTTTCATGTATCTCTATCATGGTCACATAATAGCAGCTTATCTAGTTACACACAGAATGCTAAGTATGCTTCCAAGAACCAATAAATTATGGAATTTTCCCAACAGGTACTACAGACTTGTGCTTGGCCCAGATTGGTCACATGTAGTTTATTGCAGTTGCTCTTGCTATGGCATTGAAACACACAAGGCAAAAGGCGAGACACTTAGAGTAGTAATGTGTTTTACTGTGTTAGCCTTAAGCCCCATACACACGGTCGGATTTTCGCATGGATTCTGTCCGATCGGACAATGTTGTCGAAAAATCCGACCGTGTGTATGCACCATCGGACAGTGTACGTCGGATTGTCCGACGGACAAAGTCCTATCTCCTGCTGGATAGATTTTTCGACAACAAGGTCCGATCACACCAAATCCGATCGTGTGTATGGTAGTCCGACGGACAAAGTGCTACGCATGCTCAGATCACATTACAAGACCAAAGCTATTGGCTACTAGCCTCTACGTAGTCCCGTCGTAGGCAACAAACGTCACCACGTTCAGAATGATCGGATTTTCCGACAACTTTGTCCGACCGTGTGTACGCAAAACCAACATCGGACAAAGTACGACGGACATGATCCGACGGACCTGGTCCTCGAATAATCCGCGTGTGTGTATGGGGCTTTAGACAGGAGTAAGAAAGTAAAAATGTACATGATTTCATGTGGCTAGCTAAATATATTTTGAGGCCCAAGCTTTTGCCTTTTCGGGCATGGATTCCAAGCATGCTTTGAAGACGGAAATTAAGTGTTTAAGAAAGCTTGCACATTTATTTATATTCAGTTAGTCACACAAAAGGTATCACCTACATTCTTACTTTACTGACAGCAAACATTTCTCACAGAAGGCATGTGATTCATCTTTTACTTTGGATGAAAAAAGTTAAATTAAAATTTGTCTGAAATAGTCTGCATTCAACATGCCTCAAGAAACAATTTATTACATATAAATAATTCATGAAATATCATTTACCCTGTGTTATCCATTGCCAGTTAATAATTATGATTGGACTTTTAGTGTTCTTTTTATATAACTTATAACTTTATACAATAATCAATTTATGAGAAGGACTAGTCTATCTAAAAGTCTACCTAACTCTTGTCAGTAGTCACATTGGTAATAAACTTAAGTGAAGAGCCAACTGGATTAACTTGATGTTTAAACGGCTTACACATCAAGCTAATCAGTTTTCTACGCAGCTTGCTATGTCCAATCAACAACACCAGAGGGCTGAAGCCCATAAAAACATAGGCAGCAAAGTTAGCCATGGGCAACAGGAAGGTGGAACTAGATGACCCTTTTGTAAAGTTGTAGAAGTTAACAGCCACCACGTTGGTTCCCCAACAGATAACAAACAAAAGAACCAAAGTGGTGATCACCAAGGCTGCTTTCTTCTCAGAAGCCACACGATTAATGCTTTTTTGTGCAGCTATGGCCCTTGAATGCTGCTGCAAAGTGTACAGAGTACCTACATTGGTGGCCACCATAAGAATAATAGGTATGATTTCATGAATAACCAATGATCCGGTGACAAAGAATAGGTTTGCATTAGGGCTTGGGAAGTTCCATACACAGCCCATCACAGGTCTGGTACTGGCGCTTATCAGCTGTACTGAAAATGTTGTATTAGATTCCCCACGGGAAGTATATACCAAAGCTGGTATATAATACAAGCTGTTGAATATCCAAAGTGCAGCTAGGGCTTTAATAGTGGTGATGAAAGAGTTTGCTCTCAGTTTCAAATAATGGCTCCTGATGCTGATATAATGGAATACACTCATGGAGAATGTGCCCCAGACACTCATGGACCTCAAGAGGGTCCAAAGGAACATGAAGACCCGGCACCAAGAGGTGGAGAAGAGAAAATCTATTCCCATCTGGAATGTAACAACCAGGACATTCCGAACGACAGATAATAAAAGGTGAATGACAGTGAGGTTCATAAGTATCATATCAGAAGCTGGCATAGTCTTGTTCTCTACGGCATTGCTTATTATTGTCAGAAGCACCAATGAGTTGCCCAAAATTCCAAAGACTACCAAGACCATGTAAAAAGCAATATCTATTGGTATATCGGCCATTTCAATTAGCTGTTTTCTGTGAAGGAAGTTAGTATATCCTTAAATATTGGGAATAGCCTGATAAAGAAAAAGAATTAAGTAAATTATATTGTTCATATTAAAAATGTAATATTTAGAATGTAATAATGCCCAAACTAGCATTAAAAGTTATACCAGGTAATTGTTTAAAAAACAAGATTATACTCCACCTTCCCCCACACACACTTCCATGTTGTACATCCACCCTACTGTCGACCATAGAGATTTGAATTATACAGTTACAGTACACACACTCCAATGAACAATTCTCCAACTGATTAAGACAAAAGTCACACTTGTGATCCTGTTGTTGGCAAGAAGTTGTCATTGTTATGAACTTTAGAATATGCAGGGAAACGCTTACCTGCTTTGGCAGTGAGACGTTACTACCTCTCTGCCTAAGAAAGCTTCAGAACATAAATTGCGAAAGAACATAAAGTGAGAAAGTGGCCCTTTGCTCATCCAGCTAGTGTGGAAAAGACACATGCATGTAAGTGTTTGACCTCTTTGCTGTGTCCTTCCCCGGCCTTCCCTACCAGGACTCCCCAGCAGCAGGATGATATTAGCCTAATTTGCTATGTCACAACTGTATTTTCCAATTGTAATAGAATGAAAGTATAACCAACTCACTTACTAAGGTTTCATATAAGCTGCAATTGTCAATGTAATTCCAAAAGTAATTTTCAATATTTATTTTAAGAAATACCTAGTGGCCCTAACATGAAAGTATTTGCTCAGGCACTTTCTTTTATGGGATGACAATGCTCTTTCTCAGTCTACCAGCTTTGTTACTGCATTATCGCCTTTTCACATGGGCTTTTCTGGAAACTACCAGCAGCCAAATTAAGGAAAATTAGGCAAGCATGGCCCACTGTTGTCATCATTAGGAACTCCCTTTCTCAAGAAATGACAAGAGATCAGCAGCAATGAAATGCAACAAAGGATGAAAACAATAAAAAAAAAAAAAGTATTTAAAAAAACTGTATTTTTTACACTACACAATGCTTTAGCCAACTAATTGTCATTCAGTTAGGGTTTACATCTACTTTTAGCCACACGTGCTAAAAGTTTGTAAAGTTTACAGATACAGAGGTTTAAATTACAAATCTCTCCTACTGTATGTTACCTTCTTCTGCGACTGATAAGTCATTTTTGTGCACTTGCTATTTTTTTTTAAGGTTAGTGGTAGGCTAAAAGCCTGTTTCCATTATAATTACATAATTGGAGAGAACATAGCCTGGGTGCAGATATCTCAAAACTGGGGTCTTCAAAGCATAAAGGAAACGTGAGAAAATCTACCTGCAAGAATCTACCAGTTTTGGCTGGTCAGGTCCTTTGGACTAAAAGACTAAGAGGAATTCATCAAACGAAAAGAAAAAAAAAAAAAAAAACTCTTTCTTCAACACTCTTGAGCACTAAGTTTCAAAAATAAAATTACAATTTACAACAGACTGGTAAACCTTGCTTGCCTGAAAATTTGAATTAGATGCTGCAATATTCATAGTGAATCTAGACCAGAGGAGAGAACATACCTGTGATATTATAAAAAGGTCTTGCTCCAGAATCCAAAATCAGAGTCTATTGTCACACTGTTCTTGTGGCTTGTCATTTTCTATACAGGAGCAACAACTGTGCTGATAAATCCCATTTGCAGCCCATTTAACTCAAGCATTGGATGCTTAGCAACTAGATAACTATTTCTTGAGAGCTGACTTCTGGACTAATCCCAAGACCACTGAGAATTTCAAAACCTTTTCTCTTTCTAAGGATTAACACCTGGGATCACTCACATTTATATTCATGACACATGCATGTGGCATTCAAGAGAGCTCTGATGATAGAAAAAGACAAATAATTCAGAACATCAAGATAATGGTATTTTTTTCATTTCTATACTGCAACATAATCATTTAGGCTGGTTTCACACGGGCATTCTGTTTTTTTGTTCAGTTCAGTCACGGATACGCATGTACATTTTTACATTGGTTTTTATATCTGCTGACATCTGTTTTTTTTAAAAAAGTGACTTTAAATGCTATATATATCTGGTTGCCAAGGAGGGGGCCGGCAAAAAAAAAAGACTGGCGTGGAGTACCCCCCCCCCCCAGATCCATGCCAGGCCCTTCGGGTCTAGTATGGATTCGGTGGCAACCCCCATGCCAAAATAAAAAAAAAAATGGTGTGGGGCCCCCCTCCAAAATCCATACCAGACCCTTATCCGAGCATGCAGCCCGGCAGGTCAGGAAAAGGAGGGGAGGAGCGAGTGCCCCCCTCCTGTACCATACTGGGCCACATGCCCTTAACATGGGGGGAGGGGTGCTAGTCAGGGAGGGGTGGGGTTAGTATGTACCCGATACCCATTCACATAGGGGGGGAGGCCCCGGGATCTGGGGGCCCCCTTGTTAAAGGGAGCCCCCAGATTCTGATAAGCCCCACGCTCACAGACCCCAAAGCACTCACCCCCCCATGTTGAGGGCATGGGGCCTGGTATGGTTCAGGAGGGGGGGCATGCTTGTCCCCTCCCTTACCTGACCTGTCGGGCTGCATGCTCAGATAAGGGCCTGGTATGGACCTGGGGGGGGGGCCTACGCTGTTTTTTTGCAATTTTTTCTATGCCGGGATTTTTTTTTACATTCAGCTGTCAGCAGGGAACCCCGCTGACAGCTGATAACTCTCGGATGTTAAGGACACGACGGACAGCTTCCCGGCTCCCTCCTTAGAACCTAGCTATATACAGTGTGTTTAATGAGGGAAAAAAAAAGGAGGTTTAAAAACGGATGCCAGCAGATAGTCCGCTAACATCCGTTTTTCGCCAGTTCCGTTTTTGTTATGGATAAAAAAATAAGGTTTTCTTCCATCATAAAAAACAGAGCTTGGCACTGACACATGATAGCGAATGTCAGCAGATGATCTTCCGCTAATGTCTTCTATCCCACAGAGATACATATATGTCCGTTTTTCATCCGTCAAGGATGGATGAAAAACGGACATATGGAACGCCCATGTGAAAGGGGCCTTAGAGGGACATTTTTCTGCTGAGTGGGGTAAGTGAACCCACATTGCAAGAGTAACAGATTTGTCTTCATTTTTAAGCCCTGAAAGAATTGCCAAAAGTGGACTTAGACTAGCCATCCTCAACCTATTCAGAGTTGAAATCTGGGCTAGAACTTAAAAACAGCTCCCACCCCACTTCTAACACCTATAGTAACTACTTTGTAGAAGGAAGATGCATATACTTACTATTCTCAGAAGAATCCTGTCCAGTCCAGTGATCTCTCTAGGAGCTGGCTTCAGGGGAGAGGAGAAAGTGCCAGCAACAGATGGAATGCCTGGGCGGTAACTTTGCCCAGGCATAAATAAATAAGTAAAAGCATTTTGTTTTTACAGGGTTGTTTTTACAGGGTTGGTAGTATAGGTATTAGAAGGTGGGTGGGAGCAGTTTTAACCTTAGTTAAAGAACTGACTTCCACTTTAAAGTGGAGTTCCACCCATTTAAAAGTCAGCAGCTACAAAAATTGTAGCTGCTGACTTTTAATAAACAGACATTCACCGGTCCCACAGTCCAGTGATGCGGCTGCCCAAAGCCTTGCTTCTCTCCCCTTCTCTCTGCAGGCTGGCATTGCAAGTGTGGGTGCCCAGCTGTGGCTTCACAGCCGAGCACGCACTGCACGAGCCGCACTGCGCTTTATGTATGGCTGGGCAATCTTCTGGGCCATGTGACGTGTCCCAGAAAATTGCAGGGAGGGAGGGGGGGAGAGGTGAACTTCCGCTCTGCGCCATAGCGCCAGGAGAGGAAGTGGGAGCTGGGTACCTGTGAAAACTAGGTACCCGACCTCCCCCCCCCCCAAAAAATGACATGCCAAATGTGGCATGTCAGGGGTTCACAAGTACTTAAAGCGGAGTTCCACCCAGAAATTGAACTTTCGCTGTCCGGATCCCCCCCCCCTCCAGTGTCACATTTGGCACCTTTCAGGGGAAGCAGATACCTGTCAAATCCAGGTATCTGCTCCCACTTTCGGGGAAAATCACTGCACATTGCGATGTACACAATGTCTGCCAAATCCTCCCCCCCCCCCCCCCCCCCCACTGTTGAGTCGGATTTTGTTGTCGGAATGTGTGATCGTGTGTACAGGGCATTTTAGGTAAAGTTGATCCAGCAAATATCTGATTGGCTCTCGGGGGATCAGGAAGGATTTTTTTTCCCTGCTGTAGCAAATTTGATAATGCTTTGCTGGGGTTTTTCACCTTCCTCTGGATCAACTGTGGGTATAGGATTGTGTGTATGGGATTGTATGATTTTTTTATTTTTTTTTATTGGTTGAACTAGATGGACTTGTGTCTTTTTCAACCTAACTATATAACTATGAATTGGTGATGATTGGCAGATATACAGGGGGTATATTCCAACCATGGCTGTGAAGTAGCCATGGCATGTGTACACACCCGGCCTCTGCAGCAGAAGGGAGGCGGAGGACACTGCTGTGAATGGAGGGGGGTGTGATGTGAAGGTGGGCTATGGACACTTCTGTAAAGAGTAAACTTTGATCTGAAAGAGGAATTGTGATATGCTGGGGGGGGGGGGGGGGGAGGGGGGGGGGGGGGGGGGTGAGGATCTGATGAAAGAATGGAATTGTGATGTGAAATCATCACACAAACATGGGACCTTGTTAGGAAGAAAATTTAACTGATCGGCAGTAGCGTCGTTAGGGGATGGCTATTGAGGCTAGAGCCCTGAATCTGGGACCCATAGCCCCGAGTCGAGGGTCGGCCCTACCATGGGAGTGTCACAGGCTGCCTGATGCAGCACTGTCGCGCATAGCCGCGGCACTCTCACCGAGTCTGCACTCGTGCTTTACTAGAGCCAGAGAAGGGAGATGAGTGTGAGAGCGAGTCTCCTCCATGCTCCACCCATATCAAGGAGTCGGTAGGAACTTTCTCACACGAGCTCCTGAGCTGGGGAGGCGGAAGGTGAGTACAGATCATGGAGGGGGAGGGGGGAACTCTGTATACCTTAGCCTGTCTTCTGTGTACCTAGCCTGTCTTCTGTAAACGTAGCCTCTCTGTATACACAGCCTCTCTGTATACACTAGCCTCTCTGTATACCCTAACCTATCTGTATACCAAGCCTCTCTGTATACACTAGCCTCTCTGTATACCCAGCCTCTCTGGATACCCAGCCTCTCTGTATTCCCAGCCTCTCTGGATACCCAGCCTCTCTGTATTCCCAGCCTCTCTGTATACACTAGCCTCTCTGTAAATCCAGCCTCTCTGTATACCCAGTCTCTCTGTATAAACTAGCCTCTCTGTATGTAACAATCCGCATCTGGTGGCAGGTGACGTGACAAGTGTCAAGTGACAAGCTGCATCTTGTGGTGGGTAACGTGACAAGCTCTCTGGTGACCCCGATGTAAGGGTGGGCTCTCTGGGGACCCTGATGTAATGAGGGTGGGCCTTGGGGAACCTGATGTAATGATAGTATATAATTATATATATACACACACACACACACACACACACACACACACACACACACACATACATACATATATATATATATATACACATATACAGTTGTGCTCATTATGATTTACATTACCTGGCAGAATTTATGATTTCTTGGCCATTTTTCAGAGAATATGAATGATAACACAAAAACGTATCTTTCACTCATAGTTAGTGTTTGGCTGAAGCCATGTATTATCAATCAACTGCTCTATTTAAATCATAATGGCAACAGAAACTACCCAAATTACCCTAATCAAAAGTTTACATATCCCAGTTCTTAATACCATGTATTGTCCCCTTTAACATCAATGACAGCTTGAAGTCTTTTGTGGTATTTGTGGATGAGGCTCTTTATCTTCTCAGATGGTAAAGCTGCCCATTCCTCTTGGCAAAAAGCTTCCAGTTCCTGTAAATTCTTGGGCTGTCTTGCATGAACTGCACAATTGAGATCTCCCCAGAGTGGCTCAATGATATTGAGGTCAGGAGACTGAGATGGCCACTCCAGAACCTTCACTTTATTCTGCTGTAGCCAATGACAGGTCGACTTGGCCTTGTGTTTTGGACCATTGTCATGTTGGAATGTCCCCATGGGGACAGAGAGATGCTGTGGTGAGGGGGACAGAGGGACGCCACGGTGAGGGGGACAGAGGGACACTGCGAGGAGGTGAAGTGGCATCTTTAATTTGAGGGGGGAGGGGGTAAGAGGATATGTGCTGGGGGTGCTTTGGAAAGGGAGAGGACAGGGCAGGGTCGCTAATATGGCAGTAGGTACTAGGCCCGGGCAACATTAGTTCAAAAGGCTGTACTGTCTTATTGCAGACACTGATCTTCTTTTGTCGCCCCCCTGCAGCACTGCCAGCTTCTCCTCTTATTTCCCCCTCTGGCTGCACTGCAGGTGGATTGGTTCTAGCACATGCTGTCCAGGCCCCCATGTGTGCCCCTTTCCCCCCGCAGCCCTGCTGCGAAGGAGAACGGGGCAAGGGGCCAGTAAATATGTAATTTACTGGCCCTTTCCTTTCCTGAATGAACACAGTGAACGAATAGTACCAATCCCTCCTGTGTCCATTCCTCACTGAAGCATAGTAAACTTAACTATTACTAACTATTAAATTATAGGTATTGGAATTTCCTTTCAAATTTGGCCGTTAGTGAACGTAACTAATACAAATTTATCCGAAGTTACGAATTATCCAAAATAACATATGCCGCATTAAAACAAATAAAACAAATACAATTTTTTTATTATTATGTTATTTATTATTAATTCATTGTGTTCCATTCGTTTAAATACGGTATTTGTTATTTTGGATAATTCGTAACTTCGGATAAATTTGTATTCGTTACGTTCACTAACAGCCAAATTTGAAAGGAAATTCCAATACCTATAATTTAATTGTTAGTAATAGTTAAGTTATCATTAGTTAGTTATTGTTTCAGATTTCTGGATTTTCAAATGTATGAATGTACAAATTTATGAATTTTTGAATTTACGAATTTACGAATGTACGAATTTACAAAATGTACGAAATTATGAATTTACGAATCTACTAATTTACGAATTTACAAATGTACGAATTTATGAATTTACGAATCTACTAATTTACGAGTTTACGAATGTACGAGTTTACCAATGTACGAATTTATGAATTTACGAATGTGCGAATTTACGAATGTACAAATTTATGAATTTACAAATGTACAAATTTACGAATGTACGGATTTTTGAATATTCGGAAAAATTAGTTAAACAGGTTTTCGTTAATTTGGATATTTCTGAATTAACGAATTTGTCGAAATTCTTTAAAAAACGAATTCGGAACTAAACTAATTGCACATGTCTACAGTGCAGTAAACCCACTATAATGCCACTGGCTGCTAAACATATAATATATATGATGAACTCATTTATTTGAACTTTGATTTGCATTATTCTTTTGTTGATTTCATAAGCTGTTTAATATGCCTGGGAATCCACATTTTTAAGGGTTTTAAATGAAATTAGTTGACTCAATAATGGCATGATTGAATGCACCGAAGAATGATTTTTTTTTGAATTTCATACAAAAACTTTCAAATGCAAATCTAACAATCTAACTGTATGGCCAGTTTCTTTTTACTCTGACAAATCCCTTGGGTCTGTCTCTGTCATGTGCATTGTCCTTACTTTAATCTGATGGACTTCTGTATGCTTCAAGTACAAATAAGTTTGGCTTTTATTTATTAGATTTTTTTACCCAAAAATGGAGTTGGCCTGAAAATTGACAAAGGAAGAGTTGCCTTTAAGAACTCCCTATACTCATAGTAACCAATAAGGCTCTGTTCAAAAACAAAAGCAATCAGGTTACTTTGGGCAATGGCTCTATTTTGCCCCAGTTTTGCTCTGCTTTTTGTAAATGTGTGTGCTTGTTGCTTGTCTACGTTTGAATGAAGTAGGTCCCATGGTGTCCTATTAGTGGCTACATGAGTCACAAGAGACTTCCACTGCCTCCTAATCTGTTTTGTAAAAGCCAGATCAAACACATGTGAATATGACTTGTTCTAATCAGTAAACAGGAAGTTTCCACTGCGTTAGTAAAAATATTGCAAGAGGACTGGTTCCAAATCTTATGGGGGCATTCTCATCACAAGCCAAATTCCAGTACTTTTAAGGTAAACTCACATTTAAAAAAAAAAAATAACCTGTGCGATATACGTCTGAAGTATATAGCCGAAATGATTGCAACTCCTTACCTTCTTCTGTGCTATAGATATATAGGTTAGGTTCAGGGCACTTGCCTAAAGGGGAACATGGTACCCATTGTTTGATCTATATTGGTGGTCAGTGGTAAGAAAATTGGTTTATGGGAAATTTTTCTTCTGTCTTGCACATGATTTCTGCTATTCAGCAACACATATGCGCTATGATGTCATGATTATTATTATAAAGGATTTATATAGCACCAACAGTTTGCACAGCGCTTTACAACATGAGGGCAGACAGTACAATTACAATACAAATTAATACAGGAGGGATCAGAGGGCGCTGCTCGTTGGAGCTTACAATCTAGAAGGGAGGGTCAATTGGAACAAAAGGTAATACTGTGGGGGATGAGCTGATGGAGAAAATTAAAATACAGTTGTTAGGTGTGGGTAGGATATTCTCTGAAGAGAAGGGTTTTCAGGGATCGTCTAAAAGCTAATAAAGTAGGAGATATGCAGACAGATTGGGGTAAGGCATTCCATAGGATTGGAGAGGCTCTGGAAAAGTCCTGGAGGCGAGCATGGGAGGAGGTGATGAGGGAGCTAGAGAGCAGGAGGTCTTCAGAGGAACGAAGAGAACGAGTAGGTTGGTATTTAGAGACTAGGCTAGTGATGTAGCTGGGGGCGAAATTGTGGATGGCTTTTTAATTCTTTGGCCGAGTGGAAGCCAGTGGAGGGATTGACAGAGAGGAGTGGCAGACACAGAGTGATTGGTAAGGTGGATGTGGTCATATCACCAAGGGCATGTCTGTTAAAGGCAGTAGGGCATTGTAGGAGACAGACTGTACTGCAGAAAATTTGTCACATCAGAGATGCAGAGAGGCAGGGTAGTGGACACCTCCTGGTAGGTGAGAACGTCGCTGTCATTGATTGGTTCCGCCAGCTGATTGTTGGGGAAAATGGCACTGTTGCTGACTGGTGCTACCGACTGATCATTGCGGAGAATGCCATTGCCGCTGATTGCACAGAGTTGCTGGAGGACAACAGAGGGATGCCAGTCACCCCAGCAGTTGGTGAGAGGCCAATGGCCAAACCCCACTGCACCCTATTACAGAGGAACAGTATTGTTTGCTTGGGACACAGTGCTCTTTTCATTAAGAAAATTTCGTTAAATACTGAATGCGGTATTTGTTTGATATAGCGGTAATTACTTTATTATTTAATGCAGTAATTTACAGCATTGAGCTGGTTGCTAAGGAGCAGACCGTAAGGCCCTGCCCTTAACAACGGATGACTCATTAGCTGTCGAGAAAAGTCAACATTTAAAAATTATGAAAAAAACTAAAACAAAATAAATTAAAAAAACAATTTGGGTCCCCCCCAAAATCCATACCAGACCTTTATTCGAGCATGCAGCTTGGCAGGCCAGGAAAAGGGGGGGGCGAGCAAGCACCCCCCCATCCTGAACCGTACTAGGTCATATGCCCCCAACATGGCTCTGCCCCCATCCCAAAGCACCATCTCCCCATTTTGATGGGGACAAGGGCCTCATCCCCACATCCCTGGCCAGTGGTTGTGGGGGTCTGGGGGCAGGGGGCTTATCGAAATCTGAAAGGCTCCTTTAACAAGGGGGCCCTCAGATCCCAACCCTCCCCCTATGTGAATTAGTATGGGGTACATAGTAGACATGTGCAATTCGTTTCGTTTTTTTTCGTTTTTTTCGTTCGTTCGTTTTCGTACGAATGAACCAATCGTTCGAATCGAACGAATCCGATTAACGAATCGTTCGAATCGAACGAATCCAAAAAACAACGAAGATCCGAAAAAAACAAAATAGAAACAACGAATGTACGAATGAAGAAAATCCGAAAAACTAAAAAAGGAACAACGAAAATGAACAAAAAAATTCGTACATTCGTAACTTTTTTTTTTTTGAATTGGTAATTTTATGTGTCCCTTACAATGGTGCTGCTTAACGTGCTTCGAATAGATTGAACGAAAAAATTCATACATTCGTAACTTTTTTTTTCGATTCCTAACTTTTTTTTTCGATTCCTAACTTTTTTTTTTTGAATTGGTAATTTTCCGTGTCCCTTACAATGGTGCTGCTTAACGTGCTTCGAATAGATTGAACGAAAAAATTCGTACATTCGTAACTTTTTTTTTCCGATTCGTAACTTTTTTTTTCGATTCGTAAATTATTAAAATGTAATAAATAATAGCATGCACATTACATAAAATTATGAATTATGCTCCGATTACGAATCTACGAATGTACGAATAAATACGAATGCGTCCGAATTTCGAATAAACGAAAATTAAACTAACGAAAAAACGAATCAACGAAAAATAACTCTTACGAATGTACGAATCGTTACGAATACGAACACCGACGACTTACGAATGTACGAATCGTTACGAATACGAACACCGACGACTTACGAATGTACGAATCGTTACGAATCAACGGAAACGGAAAAAACGAAACGAAAATAAACAAATTTTTTTCAGAAACAAAAAATAATTTTTTTGTTGTGCACATGTCTAGTACAGAGTACCCCTACCCATTAACCAAAAAAGTGTCACAAAGTAATAAACACACAGAGACCATTTTCCTTTATTAAAAAATAAAAAAAACAGTGCCCCACATGTAAATACATCATCAATAACTCTGTCTGCCGCACCGCCAACCCGAAAAAGTAAAAACAAAAAATGCTCCCGCTGTCCATGAAGACTGGCCACCTACTGCAGGCTCCGCCATTTGACAGTTCTTAAATAGGTAGGGGACAGGGGCTACCCGGCTACATCACCTGGTGGCACCGCCCCTCCTTGTGATGTCACGGATCCAGCATGAACCGGTCTGTGATGTCACAAGGGGGGCGGTGCCACCGCTGTCTGGCGGATCGGATGACAGTCAGATGGAAACGAACTGGTGGTCCATTTCCATCCAATCCCCCATAGAGGACAGTGGGGCTGTGTCTGTGTTTGCTCCGCCATGTAGTGGACAGATCCTCTGATAAGTAGACGGATGCGGATTACAGAGTCTGCCCCGTGTAAAATAGTATAAATTGTAATATATTGGTTTGCACATTTTTATATAAATATGAAGGATATACAGTATATTAATGTAGCACAGAAAAAGATGCAGCATTGGTATATTTTTTATTTATATTTAATACAATTATAGCACAGTCCTGAATGAACAGAAATCACTAACAGGGGGTAATATAATGTAGTGAGCACTGTACAAAGTGTATAAATAACTCCTAAATTATACAGGCTTTAACAGAAAATGTCCCCATATGGGTTAGAGAAAAAAATCTATATCCATCCAGAGGGTACTACCATATATCGATTTATCAATGGTTTTACTTCAGCCAAAGCCACATCCATCTGGAAATATGAATTAGACCACATCAACAACTTTCTGCACACAACTGTGATGCTCAGACTTCAAGTTTCTCATTTATCCACTTTTTCAAATCAATACAGTTGGCACGTTTTTCTGCCCTCTTACAACTGGGGATGTCCTGATAGCATGGCACTAGAAAAGCAAAAAAGAGGGCGCACCAGCCTAGTGCATTACCTTTATAAACTTTTTATTAATAAAAAGCAAAATGGATGTATACTCACGAATGACTGTGTGTCACATGCTCCTCAAAAACAACCAAAGGCTATGTAGCCTGCTCCACTATACATGTTTCTTATCTCTGGAAGAGGCCATCTGGATCTAATTGACTTAAACATGTCGAATGAGTTCAGCTCTTTATCAGAGCCTAAGAATGGACCCCTAAACACTTGATTTATATACCTTACTAAAAAACATGCCGTCACTTTCGGTTTCACTACTGCATCACTTCTAGTTCTGAATGGTGTACCATGCCAAGTGAACAACCTCCTGTGTTCCATAAGCAGTCAGAGCAGAGACTTGGCATGGGACCTGGTAGCAAGTGGAGATCACTGAAGTAGCTGGGTCGATTTCAGTGATTTCCAGCTTTGAGGGGGATCCTAAAGGTATGGTATGTGCATAGTTACTTTGTTTCAAGCTAAACCAATGTAGCTATGTAAAAATATTCATACTTGGAATTAATCTTTAAAGCGGTAATAAATGTAACAATAAAAAATTGCAGGTGAATGCCATAATGCCCCACATACTAGCACATTATGACAGCTATGATAGATATGGCAGACGTAAATTATAAATGAACCCCTCCAGTGGCATGCTGTCACTATTTTAGGTGTGTTTCAGGCTTGTCCATCTTCACCCATTTCCCTTTCTGATAAGAGAGCTCCAGCATTTTGAAAGGCTGGCTTCAATGACATGACTCCTGTAATAGTCACCATAGCGTTCCATGCATGCAGAGAGGACTGCTCATGCACCAATCACATAATCAGCTTAAGCCAATGCCGCTTTCTATCAGATGGCACAAGTTCAAGCCCTTAAAAAGGCACCTACTGGTAAGATTTTCATAGTCTTGTCTGTAGGGTAAAGTCAGATTTTTTACTTGACTAACACTTCAAGTAAAACACCTATACTATATTTAATTCGATAATTTTCATTTGCTGAAAAAGAAAAGAACTTGAGATATTCCTTATTAATCACAATCCTTTTCATTATACTGTGATTATATATTTTCAGCATTGTTTTCATTTTGCTCGTCTTTTATAGACTTCTTGTTTGCTGGAAAGATAAAGCAATCGTGCGAGGGAGGATTCATCACTTTTGGTTTTCAGTAAAGACAGCTTGTCCCCTAAGATTAATTACTTCTGACTCTGGAATCAGCAGATTCCATTTTCTTTCAAAGAAATGCTGAGCTCACGGTATTCTGTGCAGCCTTGCACACCTTGAGTCTTCTTGCCGATTAATATCTCTTTAATATATGTAGGTTGTCTGAGGGTTAGAAGAAGGATCTTAACTGTTGACTTTTTGGTCTTTTAAAATCTCTGGGCAAAACTGTTCAGTGTAAACAGTTAAATAAATAGGTGACACAAACATATGTGAACCGCATGCCCACTGAGCATTTAGCATTGGTGCATGGGGCATTAAGCTCCAGGCATTCATCCCACAGGGCGTACTTCCTTAAATGTTTGTACCCTTAGATGCATTGTCCAGCCTAGTCCACAGAAAATATCAACCTCTCAAAAAGTGTGACAGGCCTCTGGTGACGGGTCTGGATGGTGCACCCGTGCTCTTTGCCTGCAGCAAAATGTCAGAGTCTGCATCAGGGCTAACCACACAGTGTGCAGGGGGGGCTTTAACCACTTCAGCCCCGGACCAATTGGCAGTAGACATGTGCGATTAGTTTCGTACGAATTCGTAATTCGTACGAATTTACGAATCGGTAGTACGAATTTTTTCGGATACGAATTACGTACGGAATACGAAATTCCGTTTCCGAATTTCGTCGCCGAATTTATTCGAATCCGACTACCTAATATGAAAGAAATTATTATAGCGGATATAACGAATGATTCGAATAAATTCGAATGACAAAGTGTCATTTTTGCAGGAAAAATTCCGTTTACGAATTTCAGCTCCAAATTATTCGAATCCAACTACCAATATCAACTAATTCGAAAGAAATTATTATAGCAGATATAACGAATGAATTCGAATGAATTCGAATGATTCGAATGACAAAGTGTAATTTTTGCAGAAAAAAAAGCTATTTAAAATCACTCGCGGCTATTGCCGGCAAATGAAATGTCGGTTCCGTAACACCGAGAACAGTCATTCATTAATATATTAAAAAAAAAAGCGTAGGGGTCCCCCCAAATTCAATAACCAGGCCCTTCAGGTCTGGTATGGATATTAAGGGGGACCCCAGCCAAAAAAAAAAATGGCGTGGGGTCCCCCCTAAATATCCATACCAGACCCTTCAAGTCTGGGATGGATTTTAAGGGGAACCCCGGCCAAAAAAAAAAAAAAAATGGCGTGGGGTCCCCCTCAAAATCCATACCAGACCCTTTATCCGAGCACGCAACCTGGCAGGCCGCAGGAAACGAGGGGGGGACGAGAGCGCCCCCCCCCTCCTGAACCGTACCAGGCCACATGCCCTCAACATTGGGGAGGGTGCTTTGGGGGTCTGAGACCCCCAAAGCACCTTGTCCCCATGTTGATGAGGACAAGGGCCTCATCCCCACAACCTTGGCCGGTGGTTGTGGGGGTCTGCGGGCGGGGGGCTTATCGGAATCTGGAAGTCCCCTTTAACAAGGGGACCCCCAGATCCCGCCCCCCCCTGTGTGAAATGGTAAGGGGTAAAAAAGTACCCCTACCATTTCACCAAAAAAGTGTTAAAAATGGTAAAAATGACAGGAGACGGTCTTTGACAATTCCTTTTATTAAAATCTTCTTTCTTCTGGTCTTCCTTTCTTCATCCTTCGGTTTCTTCATCTTCTCCTTCCGGCATCTTCTTCCATCTTCTTCTTCCTCCGATCCGCTTCTTCTTGCTCCGGTCTTCTCGTCCTTCTCGACCGGCATCAGCGTCTCTTCTGGGCCGCTCCTCGCAATGGGAGGCTCCCGCTGTGTGAGGCTTCGCTGCGTCTGACAGGTCTTTTATAACGGAGGGCACCTGGTGACCCCGCCCCCCTCTGACGCACGGGGACGTCACGGGGACTTCCCTATGGCTTTCCCCATGACGTCAGAGGGGGGGGCGGGGTCACCAGGTGCCCTCCGTTATAAAAGACCTGTCAGCCGGAGCGAAGCCTCACACAGCGGGAGCCTCCCATTGCGAGGAGCGGCCCAGAAGAGACGCCGACGCCGATGCCGGACGAGAAGACCGGAGCAAGAAGAAGCGGATCGGAGGAAGAAGATGGAAGAAGATGCCGGAAGGAGAAGATGAAGAAACCGAAGGATGAAGAAAGGAAGGAAGACCAGAAGAAAGAAGAAAGAAGATTTTAATAAAGGAATTGTCAAAGACCATCTCCTGTCATTTTTACAATTTGTCACTTTTTTGGTGAAATGATAGGGTACCCCCTTACCATTTCACACAGGGGGGGGGGCGGGATCTGGGGGTCCCCTTGTTAAAGGGGACTTCCAGATTCCGATAAGCCCCCCGCCCGCAGACCCCCACAACCAATGGCCAGGGTTGTGGGGATGAGGCCCTTGTTCCCATCAACATGGGGACAAGGTGCTTTGGGGGTCTCAGACCCCCAAAGCACCCTCCTAATGTTAAGGGCATGTGGCCTGGTACGGTTCAGGCGGGAGGGGGGGGCGCTCTCGTCCCCCCCTCTTTTCCTGCGGCCTGCCAGGTTGCGTGCTCGGATAAGGGTCTGGTATGGATTTTGGGGGGGACCCCACGCCATTTTTTTTTTGGCTGGGGTTCCCCTTAATATCCATACCAGACTTGAAGGGCCTGGTTATTGAATTTGGGGGGACCCCCACGCTTTTTTTTTTTTTGTTTATCAATGAATGACTGTTCTCTGTGTTACGGAGCCGACATTTCATTAGCCGCGAGTGATTTTAAATAGCTTTTGTTCCTGCAAAAATGACACTTTGTGCAGGAACAGTTCTCTATATTAGATATACTGAATCTCGAATTCATTCGAAGCATTCGAAGCATTCGTTATATCCGCTATTATAATTTCTTTCATATTAGTTGAAATTCGATATTTGTAGTTGGATTTACTAACGATTCGTAACGATTCATAACGATTCGTAACTTGAAATTGAAATTCCATATTTGTAGTTGGATTCAAATTGTTCTCTGTGTTACGAGAACCAACAATTCATTAGCCGCGTTAACGATTCGTAACTTTACAAACGATTCAGAAAAAATTTACGATTCGTACGAAATTCGTATTTCGTACGAATTCAAACGAAATTTCGTACACGAATTACGAATTTTTTTTATATACGAAACCGGGACGGGACAAAACGAAACAAATTTTTTGACAGTTCCCATGTCTAATTGGCAGCCAAAGGACCAGGCCCCTTTTTGTGATTCGGCACTGTGTCGCTTTAACTGACAATTGCGCGGTCGTGCGATGTGGCTCCCAAACAAAATTGGCGTCCTTTTTTTCCCACAAATAGAGCTTTCTTTTGGTGGTATTTGATCGCCCCTGCAGTGTTTATTTTTTGCGCTATAAACAAAAATAGAGCAACAATTTTGAAAAAAATGCAATATTTTTTGCTTTTTGCTGTAATAAATATCACCCAAAAATATATATAAAAAAAATTTTTTTTCCTCAGTTTAGGCCGATACGCATTCTTCAACATATTTTTGGTAAAAAAAAAAAGTTGCAATTAGCGATTATTGGTTTGCGCAAAAGTTATAGCGTTTACAAAATAGGGGATAGTTTTATAGCATTTTTATTAATATTTTTTTTTTTTACTAGTAATGGCGGCGATCAGCGATTTTTATTGTGACTGCGACATTATGGCGGACACATCGGACATTTTTGACACATTTTTGGGACCATTGTCATTTATACAGCAATCAATGCTATTTAAATGCATTGATTCCTGTATAAATGACACTGGCAGTGAAAGAGTTAACCACTAGGGGGAGGGGTTATGGGCTGTGACGTGTGTGTTTTTTTTACATTAGGGGCGGGGCTGACGTCTGACGTCATTGATCGGCTTTCTTGATGACAGGGAACAGCCGATAAATGACAGGCAGAGTAGGAAGCGCGGGGAGAGGTTTGTTTACACAGACCTCTCCCCGTTCTTCAGCTCTGTGACTCGATCGCGGGACACCAGTGGCGATCGGGTCCACTGGTCCCGTGGCTGGGGTCACGGAGCTCCCGACCGGGTCGCGAGCGTGCCGCTGGCGGCGCGCACGCGACCCACGGCCAGGCAATTAAAGAGCCACGTACCTGTACGTGGTTTTACCTGGCCGTGCCATTCTGCTGACGTATATGTGCAGGAGGCTGTCGGGAAGCGGTTAAAGTAGATTTCCTGCCTAACACTAACTAGCCTTAAAGGCTGTTTAAAGCTGTTTAAAAACACTGCTTAATTACTTCAGCCTTACTTCCAGCTAGAAAGCGCCCCTGCCAAAAACTACTGATAACAGCCCATGTGTGCATAAACACATAGGTTACATGCTTGATTTTTGACTGCAGAAAAAACATAACATCTATAGGCTCCCATGTCCCACCCGTTGTTGGCACTCACTCCTCTCCCCTGCAGCTGACACTGACTGACACAGAGTAGCCAGATCAAATTGCGGGATTGTACCAGAGTGATCTAAAAATAGATAAGTACACAATAATCTTGAAAACAAGAATAAGTACAGTGTCAGGACCTGGATCACCTGCTGGTAGCACTGTGCTTTCTAGAGTGGGAGGTTTTAGTTCTGGTGTCCAGCATTGGGTGTCTCCCAGCAGCCAGCAGATTCCAGTAATCAGTCTCCACCTGATGCTGGGAGGGTGTTTAGTCCCTCCTCTACTATTGCTGCCAGATACTACTTGCTACTTATCCTGAGTTTAGATCCTGATCTTGCTCCTGCCCTGCATTATGAACCCTGCTGCCTATTTTCTGATCACCTTGTACCTGATCCCAGTCCTGCTTCCCCCTTCATATCTATTCCCTGCATATCCCATTTTCCCTGCTTATCCATAATCATAATTTCTGTACATATTGTATATAGTTAGTTTGGCTTCCTGTTATTAAGTTAGGTTCCTAGTTAGGCATTTAGGTTAAATGGTTGTAGTTCACTTGTATGTTCACATTTGCTGTGTTTCCTGTTTGCTGGTGTTTGGATGCCTTTTGTTCTACTTTTAATAAATTTACTTAACTACAGTATATATTGTAGTCTGGTCTCAGTTTCCTAGTGTAGCTGTGCAGATTTGGCCATTCCTGCTGCTGCTGATTCCTGACATAACACTGCAGCCACTAGCAACCAGACCAGCTGCACTTGGGAACTTGGAGGTATTTGATTTCCTTTCTGTTAAAGCGGAGTTCCACCCTAAAGCGCTTATCGGATTCCTCCCCCCTCCGGTGCCACAATTGGCACCTTTCAGTGGGGAGGGGGGTGTAGATACCTGTATAATACAGGTATCTGCCCCGCCCATATCCGAGGATGCCCGCCCATATCCAAGGGTTCCCGTTGTGTCTTGGGAAACACACAGTTCCCAGGACACAGCGGGGACCAATAGAGGCACGCAGCGCGACTCGCGCATGCGCAGTAGGGAACCGGGCAGTGAAGACGTTGCGTCTTCATTTCCTGACAGAGGATGGCGGCGGGGCAGCGAGAGACGAGCGGTCTCTCGTCACATTCTGCCTTCACTGCTGGAACCAGGAACAGGTGAGTGTCCATTTATTAAAAGTCAGCAGCTGCAGTATTTGTAGCTGCTGACTTTTAATATTTTTTGTGTGGGTGCAGCTCCGCTTTAAGATGCATCTAGAGGAGGGACTAAATACCCTCCCAGCAGCCAGTATCAGTTGAAGAATAATAGCTAGGACACCCGCTGGTGGACACTAGAACTACAACCCCCCACTCTGGGAAGCACAGTGCCACCAGCAGGTGATCCAGGTCCTAACATACAGAGACATGGCTGAAATAGGAATTTCATGTGAGGAGCAAAGAGTTTAAGGTTCACCAGATTTAAGATACAAAGTAAGGTTGTCCAAGGAATCAGGCAGGGAGCTGTCCAGCATCTCAGGTGACACAGCTAGAAGAGTCACAACCAGACACTGCAGAGGTTCCAGGTTAAGATCTGGACCCTGACATGGTCTCCAAATTTTCCCAATCTCAATCCAACCGAGCGTCTGTGGGATGGGCTGGCGAAACACATCTGATCCATGGAGATCCCAGCTTGTAACTTTAAAGATCTGCTACTGATGGCTTTGTGCCAAATACCATAGAAATCATTCAGAGGTCTAGTGGAGTCTATGACTCGATAGGTCAGGGCTGTTTTGGCAACAAAATGGGGGGGGGGGGGTCATTAAGGTATGGCTGATTGTGTACAGTAATGCATAACTACTTAAAACAGTAGTAAAGCTTCTAAAAAAAGCTGCAAGGTAATATCATAATGTGTTAGTATGCATCGCATATAGGATCGCATTATGAAATACTTACCTTAAAACTAAGCCCTCCAGCAGCACACTTTGACAGCTGACTATCTTCCTTCTGGGTTTGCGGGCTCCGGCTGTCTGACTGGCTGGGTTGTGGTGACGTCACTCCTGCACATGAGCGTGGGAGCCCCGGGCATGGCACCGAGCTCTGAAGGCAATGTGCTGGTACGCCGTTCCTTCAGAGAACATGCGCCGGTGATGTTGAAAGCGGCTGCTTTCTGCAATATCTCCTAAATAGTGCACGTTTAGGAGATATTTATAAATTTTTTTTTGATTTTTTTTAGCTTACCTGTAGGTAAAAATTACACACAAGAGTTTACTACCACTTTAAATGGTTTCCCCCCAAAAAAAATTCAGCTTAAAAAAGGAAACTAACAGTTTTGGGCCAATACATATATTTTTTTAATTTATATAGAATATTTATTTACAAATAAACATTTTATACAGGGTGCACCCAACATGCTTGATTACCAGAGCACTATGGGTTTTCTCAAGAGGAAATTAGTGCACGGAAGAAGCTGAAGAAAAGAGTCCAGTCCCCCCAAAAAAATACAGATCCTGGTCCCTTAAAGCAGATTACACAGCACAGTGCTTGTGCTGTGTAATCTGCCCCCCTCTAAACTGTAAAAAAAAAAAAAAACTGAATCTGCTACTTACTGTTTGACGTCTCTCTGCGCTGACCACGAAAATCAGGGCTGCTCAGCCCTTATCACCGTGGTCAGAGTACGTCCCTGCATCATACGTTGCTGTCCCCTCTGCTCACCTCTTTCCCCCTCACCTTATCCTTCCTGCCTGTCATCTCATTCTCTGTCTCCGCCCTGCCCCGCCCCCCCCACCTCCGCTATTCTTGAAAAAAAAGAACATAAATTTGCCACTGCCATTACAGGCTGGCATAGCACACTATGAAAGTTGTTTTAAAAAACGAGCGTTCTAAATACCAATTTTGAGCTGTCTTCAGGCCGGTCACATGACTCCCCAGCTGACGTCAGAGGGAGATCACGGCCCCTCCCGCAGAAGCCATCCATCAGAGCTGTAAAGCGGCCATGAGTAATGTGATTGGCCTGAAGACAGCTCAAAATTGGTATTTAGAACACTCGTTTTTTAAAACAACTTTCATAGTGTGCTATGCCAGCCTCTAATAGAGGCACATCACAGCCTATTTAAATCAACCAGTGTTTGTTAATAAATTTGCCTAATTTTACAGTATAAAAACCTATAGTAACTTTGACATGGATGGGTACAAGGGAGTTTCCTTTATCACCACCTAGTGGCCATGTGTAAAGTTACAGCATATTTGGGCTTTCCATGGCCGAGTATCTCTAAAAACAGCAATCATCTTCCATTAGATTTGCCATGAAAATAATATGTTTGTTCCATTATGCCATTCTGTTGACAAAAATGAGTGCAAAAATCCTCTTAATGCAGACAGATGGCTGATGCAGGCAAATTGAGCCAAATTTATGAGTAATACAAACTTTCTATACGACTTCTATTGTCTGATTTCAGGCTGAACAGTAACTGCAAAAAGTATGCTTTTATTATACCCATCATTCTTCTATAATGTGGGTACATGGGACAGGGTTTGTGATTCACAGTTTAAATACAAATTCAAAGTAACATAACCCAGTCATGTATCAATACATAATTAACGCAAACATAACAAATATCTGCCTAAAGCAGTGGATGACCCCAGATAGTGTAAGAGAAAATTGGAAACAAATTGCTTTTAAAGTCAAATTTAGAACTAATGGAATAATTATGTATCACTGTGGTGAGATCTAGAACTAATGGAGGAAGTAGGAATCATTTTGGTGAAAAGAGGCAATATGATACTTCTTCTGGGCTCAGATGCATCTTTATGTCATAATATCTGCTATGTACAAAAACTTATGGTGGGTGGTTGTTAAAAACATTGTCCTTCAAACCGAGTGTAGCAGAATCTCTAACCTCTTCCAGTCTAATGAGACCCTTCGAGGCCACAAACCGCTGACATCCTTCAATATTTAGTGGGTTGTGAGGCATAGTGGGTGCAAAGATGGTGAAAGTCATTGGGCGCCAGACACGTCTTGGATGCAAAAGAGGGTTTATTTCTTTTAACAGTGCTTTTTATATTTTGCAGGGGAAAGAGGGTTAGGGCCAGGACACCCTTAAATGGTTGCAATTTCAATAGGCAGACCCCGAAACTTCAATAGGAACCCAGATAGCAAGGATAACTTGCCACACATTTGTCGCAGTATTGAATTGTACGTTTTGTGAATTTGCTGCACATCTTCCCTGACAAATTGTACACTTGCAGAGTGCTTGAAGCACAAGTTCTAGTTGACACTTTTCCAATTTGTAGCAAATTTGCATAGCAAGTCTCTAGCAAGAGCAAAGTTGCAGTGGTAAGTCTCAGCAAGAGACCTGCAAGTCTCTAGCAAGAGCCCCACAGGTCTCTAGCAGGAGCCCTGCAAGTCTACAGCATGAGCCCCGCAAATCTATAGCAAGAGTTATGCAAGTCAGAATTTTTGGCAAGAAAAAAGAAGCAAGCAGCACAAATCTATAATCCCACAATCTGGCGATAGTGAACCCACTGCTATTAACCTAATCCCTTATGGTACACATGTTAAATACATTCAATACAACAATCATATATAATAATAAAACCTGTGTCATTGCATAAAATAATTCTTCTATCATACAAAAATATATTTATACGAAACAAACCAAGTGCAAATTCTGTTAAAAAAAAGTGCGCTGACACAGTGAACAAAAAGTGCTTAGTGCAAGAATATAGTATTCATTAGTAAAGTGCATGCATCAAAAATTCATGTGTTCAAAACATTTACAGTCCATTTTGTAATCCCAGGAGAAATCCAAGATTATTGCTATCACTTTCTTCAATTTTTCCTATGCTGGTGATTCACCGGTACTTAGGTGGCAGCAATCTTATTTAATCCATTGATCTTCCATTAATATATTTTTGGTGAAGTGCATTGATTCAAGAAGCTAAGCAGCAAAAATAGACAAATATGCATGAATGCCTATCCCTAATAAAAAAAAAAATACAAATATGTGAAACAGTGATAAAAGTACTCAAATTAAAAGCAGGTATTCATCTAATTTTACATAAAAAAAAACAATAAAATAAGTCCCAAATAATATAGTGCATGTGCATCAAAAAGTGATGAGATATGAAGATCATGTGCTCAAAAGTTGTGAACACAATCGTTCCCACATCCAGGCATCCACCAGGAGTGTGCCCTAGCAGCTCACCTGAAACAAAGACCACAACAGGTCTAGTGGCGCTTTGGTATACAAATCCTTAAAGCGGAGGTTTTTAAAGTCAGCAGCTACAAATACTGCAGCTGCTGACCTTTGTGGCTTCACTTCCTGGTTCCCTACTGTGCATGTACGAGTCGCGCTGCGCAATCAGAATGGCCCCTGCTGTCTCTGGGACCTGTGTGTCTCCCAGCAGACAGCACGGGGGACGGGAAGTGGCGTAGACCCCCATGGGGGTATATGCCCATAAGTGTGTGCAAATACCTGTATTATACAGTTATCTGCACCCCCTCCCCCTGAAAGGTGCCAAATGTGACACTGGAGGGGGGGAGGGTTCCGAAAAGCGGAAGTTCCATTATTGTGTGAAACTCCGCTTTAATGGCAGTTCACGTTCCACTCTCCTCTCCTCTAAATCCACAGCTGGTCTGACAAGGCTTTAATATTTGGATCCTTCATGGAAAAGCAAATGTGTGGATGGGGCAACCGCCTAATTTTTTTTTTTCATTTAACCCGCTCCCTACCTCTGTTTTTGTTTACAACTGTAACATTTTGGATTCCCCATCATTTCTGCCTTGGTGACATGGGCCACTGGGAAAAATAAAGTGGGTGAAAAACATTTGGGCTATACATACCCTTTCAAAGTTTAACCCCCCTAGATATTTATTTTATCTCTTGGGAAATCTATTGATAATATCCCAGTTTTTTAGGGATAATCAATTTTGATTATGTTTAAAATTGTTGGACTTAGGCCCTTTTCAGATGGAGCAGAATCTGTCAAGCGGATCCGCCTGCTCAGGGGGGGATCTCACTACTGATCCCCGCTGAGCTGGCAGATGACATATCCGTGTCTGCTCCGCTATGCAGAGTAGACACGGACACAGTTTGCTGTTCTCTATGGGGAATTCTCTATGCTGTTCTCTAAGGGGCGTTTCCATCTGTCATCTGATTTGCCTGATGGATGGGGACGGGACTAGAAAAAGGAAGTGCAATAGCCAGTAGCCAATAGCTTCCATCTCGTACTTGCTTCAGAGCATGCATCGTTTTTGGTATGTCGGAACAGCATACAGATGAGCGGTTTTCCCCGATAGGAATTTGTCCTGTCGGAAAAATTTAGAACATGTTCTTTTCCAAGCCCATCCGGCGTAAAAAGTCCAAAGGGGCATACACGCGATCGGAATATACGATGAAAAGCTCCCGTCTGACTTTCTGTCGGAAATTCCGCTCGTGTGTACACGGCATAAGGCTTTAAGACTTTTGAAACAACTTCATACAAACACAAATACAAATAAAAATAACTGTTTTATAATGCAAATAGTATTCAACTGTACTGTATTTGTTTTTTTGTATGCTGCGACTGTGTTATAAACATGCCCAATTACGACACACATTTCCACATTCATACATGCAGCTAAGAATAAACAGGAAATTCCATGTGCATATAACCTTGTAAGCTAAAAGCTCATCTGACTAAATTTAGATTCTGATAGTTGTTTTTTGTTGTAGTAAAATTAAAGGATAACATATTTCTGAAGTTTTTCAGAACTTATATTTGAGATAAGATATAGCATGTACTTTCATAATGGAACATTGCCAATATCATACATACCATCATCAATAAATACAGTAGAGTATAGTCTTAAGTTGGGTGTAGATGGATTGAAAATTAGATTGGTTTAGCAAGGCCAGCCGAATTTCGATCTGTGTGTGGCCCTCCCTGTTTGACAGAAGTTGATTGTTATATTGACTTCTGTCGAACGGACATGCTTTGAAACTCTTATTGATCAGTGGTTGCAACCAATGATCAGTGTATTCTGACAAAGTGGGACCCAGAATACTATGTCCCAGTGGGAGGGATTCCTCCATCTACCTCGTTCATGTGGATGGAGGAGTCTGTTATTTTTTTCGATCAGCTCCCTGGCTGAACAATAGAAAACTAACAGTCTATGTCCAGCATTAGCTTCTGCATACGAGAGGGAAGGGAAAAAAAGCGCCAAGCAGGCATCATGTAGCACAATTAAGGGATAAAAATATATATTATATATATATATATATATATATATATATATATATATATATATATATATATATATAAAAATAGCAATGGCACTCACAAGCGGGTGTGGTGGGGTATGATGACAGTTTGCAGTGGATGGGAAGTCCAAGTGTGAACCAGGAGCTGTGGTCCTTTAACCACTAAACGGCCGCACCATAGCCGAATTAATTGATAATTCTGGGAGGGCGTACATTGACGTCCTCCCAGAATCGCGCGCACAAAGGATTATCCATGACCGCCGGGTAAATGGCTGCTGATAGCGGCCGTTTAACACGTGATTACTCCGTCTAATGATGAAGCAATCGCTTGTAAACAAACCGGCGTCATGTCCAGTTCCTCTCTCCCCACCGATCGGTACAGTGTGAGCGCAGAGGGGAGAGATTGGGTGCAGCAGTGCTGTGGGCTGGATCTGTAGTGCCCACAGAGCTGCTCTGACAATTCCAGCCTCATCCATAATCAGCAATACTCAGCCATCCATCCATACTCAGCAATACTCATCCATCCATCCATGCTCAGCAATACTCATCCATGCTTAGCCATCCATACTCAGAAATACTCATCCATCCATCCATGCTCAGCCATCCATCCATACTCAGCAATACTCATCCATCCATGCTCAGCCATCCCATCCACCCCCATCCATACTCAGCCATACTCAGCCGTACTAAGTCATCCCATCCATACTCATCCATCCCCATTCATGCTCATCCATGCCACATCAGTTCTTATCCATGCCACATCAGTGCCTCACAAAAGTGTAATAGGTAGTCAAATTAGATTTGAAATGTATGCCCCTAGAACACCTGACGGTGCTCCTGCATTTTGGGCCTCTGTATGTGGCCAGGCTGTGGAAAAGTATCATTATACTCGGGAGGAGTAGGAGAATCTATTTTTCGGTGTAATGTTTTCATTTTCTTTCCACATTTTCCAAAAACTTGTAGAAAAAAAATGACATGTTCAAAAGACTCATTATGCCTCATAGATTATACGTTGGGGTGTTTTCTTTCCAAAATGGGGTCATATTTGAGGCGTTTCCATTGTCCTGGTGCTCCAGGGCCTTCAAAAGTGCAAGAGGTAGTCAAGAAATTAGATGTGTAATTTATTCTCCTAGAACACCTGGTGGTGCTCCCTGCGTGTTGGGCCTCTGTAAGTGGCCAGGCAGTGTAAAAGTCTCACACATGTGGTATCGCCATACTCAGGAGGAGTAGTAGAATGTGTTTTGGGGTGTAATATGCTGTGTGTGAGAAATCTCCTGGAAATAAAACAATTTTGTGGAAAAAAAAATCTTGATTTTGCAAAGAATTGTGGGAAAAAATTACAACTTAAAACTCACCATGCCTCTTACTAAAAAAAAACTGGAATGTCTACTTTCCAAAAAGGGGTAATTTGGGGGGTATTTGTACTTTCCTGGCTTGTTAGGGTCTCAAGAAATGAGATAGTCTGTCAGTACATCAGGTGTGATTAATTTTCAGAGATTGGCACCATAGCTTGTAGACTGTATAACTTTCACAAAGACTAAATAATATACACCAATTTGGGTTATTTTTTACCAAAGATATGTAGCAGTATAAATTTTGGCCAAAATGTTTGAAGAAAAATTATTACATTTGCAAATCTTTTAAAGAAATTAAGAAAAAAGCATTTTTTTTTTTTACAGAATATTCTGTCTTTTTTCTTTTATAGCGCAAAAAGAAAAAAAAAAAAAAAAAACAGCGGTGATTATATATCACCAAAAGAAAGCTCTATTTGTGTGGGAAAAAAAGGACAAACATTTTCATATAGGTACAGTGTTGCATGACTGAGTAATTGTCATTCAAGATGTGAGAGCACCGAAAGCTGAAAATTGGTCTGGTTAGGAAGGGGGTTTAAGTGCCCAATGGGCAAGGCAAGCTGTATAGAGGGAGTGAGATCAGCCTGAGATTCATCCAGAGGGAGCTGGCGTCAAGTTGCCCTGTATAACTGGGATGGTCCTTCCGGCGTTCGGATATCTGTCCAAAGTATGTAAACGTATACATCTCCATGTACTTTTATGTACATTTGAATGATATTAGAAGCCCTCATGTTCTCTGGTTCTTTAAAATGGACCTGAACTCACAAAGCGAGGTTTTGGAATGGTATATGGAACATTTAAAAATGTTTATTGTGCCTAAGCAGTGCCCCGAAGACGTTGTCTTTGTCTAGAAATTCTCCTGAAAATAATAGTGTTCTTCCTAGTATGCAAGTGTGCCTAGGCACTCATGAGCCTACAGCCTCATAACTATTTATCTGCTGCATGAGATTTAAGGCATTGCTGCTTCTGGCTGCTAGATTAAGGAGATTTGAAGTGCGATTTGGCTAGGTTTCTACTGTGCTCATCACTGTTCTCCTTGCTGGAGAGGAAGTTATACCTGAGGACCTGCATTGCAAGGATTGCCCTGCTTCTGTTTCACCCATTCTGTGGATATGTGCTTTCTTCACCTCTACCACTACTCCTTCTTCAGTACCCCACCAGTCACCAAATTGCCAGTTATCAGGGGAAGCTCAAAGCCCTGTTTCTATAACAAGATGGATGCCTCCAAATAGTGCATAACAAAGATCACTGTTTCTTTGCTTGAAGTTCTGACATTAGGACGAAAAAACCTCCAGGGGTCCCTGCACCCGATCCAACACCAACTCCTCCATGGGTGACTTATCCAGCAGACGATTAAACATGGCAGTGACTGTGGTTCTGAGGTCACCCCCAGAAGTAGCCTCTGGTAAACCCCGCAGCATAATATTGTTTCTGCGATTGTGGTTTTCGGCATCGTCAATTGACAGCTTTAACATAGTTAAGCAACGTTGGTAGTTTATATGCGACTCCTCCAGTGCTGCCACTCTAGATTCCATTGCATTTGAGGATGTTACAACCATGGAAACCCGCAAGTCCACAGTGTCAATCTGTTGCTTAAGGTCATGAATTTCTCTAGAGAGTGTACTCACTATTGAGGCTGCCATCTCTGAAATGTCCTGCTTGGTAGGAAGATGGGGGATGTTGTCGTCCCACAAGACTGCAGACGGCTGTCCCTGTGAACCGACATCCTGCAGGGTTGAGGGAGAGTCTGCCCTAGGAAAATTCTGGGATAAGATCGGGGAGTACGGGCGATCTGAAGGCTGCTGTGCCTCAAGAGCAGGGACTGATATCGCCTTGCCCACTGTGTGGTGGAGCCTGCCGTGTTATTTTGCGGTGGCGCCATCTTGGAATCCGGGGCCGGGACCGGAGTTGCAGAATTCCTGAGGAAATAAACAGAGATGTCTGGTCCTCTGTGTGCAGCAGGTGTCCCTGGAGCTTTGTCTGCCACGGACATGAGAGATTTGCGGGTCTGTAAACTGGAAAAGGCTCTATCCCCGAACACTGCATGGAGCTCCTTGTCACACAACCTTACAGCGCCATTACCAAGCCACGCCCCCTTTAGTTTTGCTTAGTACCTTCTATTGCTCGCAGCCTCCTCCGAATCGCCAATGCATTTTCTATTTATTTTTTGCTGCTGTGATTCAACTTCCTGTTAGAGCAGTGGTTCTCAACCTTGCTAGTGCTGTGACCCCTTGATAAAATTTCCCAAGTTGCGAGACCCCTAACAGTAAAATTATTTTCATAGCGTGGGTTGTCAGCACCCAAGGCAAGACAAGGAATTTGTGCCCCTAACCCACAAACATTTAGCGCTCCCTGAGTCCCTTCCCCTTGTACAGTATTAAAACCCCTTATGGTACATTTTAGGATGTACCACTCTCTTTGTTCTCCTTTCTTTCCTTTTTATCTCTCTCTATCCTAATTTCTTGTTTTTTTTCCCCCATCCCTCTCTCTAGCCGTCTTTTTCTTATTCTTTCTCTCCCTTTTTCTTTGTTCCCGCCCCCTCTTTTCCGCTCCCTTACATGTGTTCTCAAATTTTTTTTTTATTCAACTTAGGTGCTCTTGATCAAGGTCATCTGCTGATCTGAGAACTGTAGTGGGGACTTTTAATGGCAACTCTAATCACAGGTAGAGTGACTGTGTATCCAGCTTCACTGTGTCTCCAGCACTGTGGTGTCTCGCAGCAGTGACACCTATGCCGAAATCAGGAGATAGGGTCTCCTCCAGCCCCTCCCACTCACCTTCCTCACCAATCAGCTGACCTCTAGTCTCTGCCCCTCAGCCATGCCGTGAACTGAACGGGCTCCAGGAACAGCCCAGCTGGGCTTCCACAGGCTCCATGGCCAGCCTGCTGGGCGGCCGCAAAAATGAAAAATGCTGGGAGAGCGGTGCAGGCTTCAGGAACAGCCCACGATTTAGTGGCCCCTGGCAAATCGTCATTCGACCCCCAGGTTGAGAACTACTGTATTAGAGGTTTGCAATGATCATTCTCCATGGTCCAACTGTATGTAGGAATAAAGCCACCCTCTTTTACTCCCTCCTGAGATGGACTATGGCATTTGTAGTGTGCACAGAACAGTGCACATAACTAACATTCACTACTCGTTCCAAACCCACCAAAGTTGGGGGGCGGGGGGTAGGAGAGGATGTTACAAGGAGGTAGAATCTACTGTGAAAAATAGATTACAGGGCCATTAAATAGTGGATGAATTATTTTTTGGAGCATAAGGATATCATTTAGTGTCACTTTATTTGCAGAGCATACTGGTCCTTCTAATAAGAAAGCCCAGCATAGCCTACATGTCTTTTGGCACCTGTGCAGACTATTTACAATATAGGGAAAGGGTTGGCCTGTACACTTGTAAAGGTTATTCTAATGACAAACAGTACTAACATTTTAATTAAACCAATATTAACTGCTTTTGTAACTGCAGTGTGAGCTGGAATTTGACTTCAATTTGTTAGGTTTAGGTTCACACTACTGTGATGCGATTTTACCTTGATTTGCAGTGTGATTATGTAGTGCAACCTTGACACAACTTTGGTTGTGTTTTGGATGTGGTTTGCATTCTCTATGGGGCCAAATCGCACTGTAAATCACACCAATGTAGCACAGGAAGTTGCTGTACAGCATTGATGTGAATAGGCACTATTGTTATTTACATTGTCACACGATTCAGTGCAATCCAACTCGCATCTGAAATTGCATCAGTGTGAACCAGGCCTAAGTGTATCTAAGTATGTTAGCACACCTAACACTCCCCTCCCCCCAGACTGGCAATGCTGCTGTCCAGAGGTGCCCACTGTGCTCCTTCGTCTAGACAGAGTGTAGGCACTCTAAGGTTCACACTAGTGCGGGCCGTGTGTTCCCCATTCGCTCGGGCACTGCAGCCCATTCATTTGAATGGGCTGCTGTGCCGTGTGAAACACATAAAAGGTGCATGCACCTTTTAAAAAAATGCAGCCGCAGGGAAACCGCATGTCTTTTTGACCATGCGGCTTCCCCGCTGGTCCAGGCTGAGATGCATGGAGGTGCCATTTACAATGAATGGCAGCCCTGTGTGTTTTACAAGAGCAGTGCGATTTGGCTGTGGGTGGTTGTGGGTGCGAGAATCAATGCGACTTCAGTCTGTATTCTGCATTTAAACTGATATCTCTTACCATAAGAAAAGTCTTATTGTGATGACCTACTTTACAAGACACACTGCCCTACTACATATTGTGCGGTGTCCTGCTTCTTGAGTGCAATTATGGTTTATAGAAGCTGAAAGGACATTCATCAACAAACAGAATTGGGTGTACTTCAGCTCTGCTAATTGTATTAAATGACACTGGTCCCCCCTTAGGACATAACAGAGAAAACCAGCTGCTGAGCAACTGACAGCGTGATTCACTGCCCTGTGCACTGACGTGTCTGTTTACCTACCTGACTATACTGAATATATCTCACATGTCAGCCAAAGGTCCCCGACTCCCTGTCTATAAATTCAAGTTATAAAATATCATCAGAAGACAAAATATCGACTAGACATCATTACACAGGAAAGAGGATACTGAGTATGGAAACCAGATCTTACCTTTGTGGGTCATGAAAAATGATGCCAAGGAATGGTTTGGTTTGGTTTCATGAAATGCTTGCTTATGTTTTATACAAATGTAGTGGTCACACTTTACTAAGTGTGCGCTATCAGTGCAAATTTAGTTTCTCAGAACTGTAATGGAGTTCTTGGGGTTAATTGTGCAGGATTTACTTTGGCATCAGTCTGGCTGGGCTGTACTAAGGTTCCGCCTGGTCATAGGTGCAGTGAGGCACCCATGACAGGCCGAGAACCAGGTGTTAGGTACCAATCTTTCCTCGAGCCAATCAGTGGGCGTGTCTGGCCCAGCTGCGTAGTCTGGGAAGGGGTATTTAAGGTGCTTAAGTCACGTACTCGGGGATTGGCTGCTGCTTTGATTGCTGGTTCCGGTCCGGGGCAGCCCCGCGAGGGGTCCCGGGCCCAGGAGTGTCTGCCGTCCCGCAAGCATGGTCAATCCGACCAGCCTCAGAGGCCCTCATGGTCTGGGGCAGGGATCAGTCTGTTCCCGAGTCTCGGAACTGGCTAGTTCAAGGCCCAGTAACTGAAGGAGGATTCAAAGGCGTCTCTGTGTGCTCTCGGCATTGGAGGGACACTGCAACTCGTACAAGTGACCAGGGGAGGACTCTTCAGAGGAGGGCCAACAAGCTGGCTGCTCAGTAAGAGCCTGGGAGCTGAGTTGTATGGACACTAAAGAATCCACACTTCCACAGTATCGCCAAGAAGGCTGAGAGATCCAGGTACTGTGAGAAAGGTTCCTACTTATCTTCAGTTACAATTTAGTCTGTGGCAGAGACTTTGCAAAGTTTCCGGATCACATGTTGGCTGCTAGATCTCTGGCTAGAGGTTTATCTGGCAGTGAAGCACCCAGCTGCGAGTGGCTACTCTCTGGGTTAATTAGAGACATTCAGTGGATGTCAGCAGTTCAAAGTGCCTGAGTTTTATCACCCGTGCCCTCTATTCCCATCAGAGACTGTGTTATGTTGGATGTTATTCCCTGCAAAATAAAAATATTGAAAAGGACTTTTATGTGTCAGCTGGGTACTAGCCCTGGGAACCCCTAAACAACCAACAAGCCACGAGGAGGTAATTGGTAAGCCCGGAAAGTCAAGGCCTCGCCATGGTCTACCAAAGAAGTTGAGCGCACATGCTCAGCATCATATTCAGAGGTTGTCTTTGGGAAAAAGACATATGAGTGCGGCCAGCATTGCTGCAGAGGTTGAAGGGGTGGGGGGTCAGTCTGTCAGTGCTCAGACCATACGCCGCACACTGCATCAAATTGGTCTGCATGGCTGTTGTCCCAGAAGGAAGCTGCTGAAAGATGATGCACAAGAAAGCCCGCAAACACTTTGCTGAAGACAAGCAGACTAAGGACATGGATTACTGGAACCATGTCCTGTGGTCTGATGAGACCAAGATAAACTTATTTGGTTCAGATGGTGTCAAGCATGTGTGGCGGCAACCAGGTGAGGAGTACAAAGACAAGTGTGTCTTGCCTACAGTCAAGCATGGTGGTGGGAGTGTCATGGCCTGGGGCTGCATGAGTGCCGCCGGCACTGGGGAGCTACAGTTCATTGAGGGAACCATGAATGCCAACATGTACTGTGATATACTGAAGCAGAGCATGATCCCCTCCCTTCGGAGACTGGGCTGCAGGGCAGTATTTCAACATGATAACGACCCCAAACACACCTCCAAGACAACCACTGCATTGCTAAAGAAGCTTAGGGTAAAAGTGATGGACTGGCCAAGCATGTCTCCAGACCTAAACCCTATTGAGCATCTGTGGGGCATCCTCAAATGGAAGGTGGATGAACGCAAGGGCTTCAACATCCACTAGCTCTGTGATGTCATCATGGAGGAGTGGGAGAGGACATTTGCTTTGCTTTAGATAGGTTAGTCTTAGAATGTGGCTGCGAGCATATTTAGAGATAGTTAGTTTTAGGCTGAACTTCAAATTTAAATGTATTAGCAGATTTAGATACACTAACAGTTTGAAGTCAAACTCCAGCTCACACTTTATAATCAGTTACAGCGAACATATTTTTATCCTTTTGGGACAAGGGTTTTGCATGAATAAATATAAGCTGATCCTTTTAATCACCCCTGGCAGTGAAAGTATACCCAATCACGTGCAAGGAAAATAAAATAAATAGCATTTTTGCTTGCACATGGTTGGATGATGGAAGTCAGCAGAGATTCTGCTCATTTGCTAAGCTCTGGAGCAACTGCACTTGTAGAGTCTATTTGCCTTTAGTAAATCCTCCTCATTACATTTAGTAAACCAACCACATTACATGTAGTCAAATATATCTATTTTCTCCATTTCGCCAGTTTTTTTTGAGACGTTTTTTATACAAGCATATACATAATTTGCTGCAAAAAAATCTCCCAATCACTCTAAACATAATACAATGTACATGCGTACCACGATGGTCTATCCCTTGTTATAACATATATTGTATGTAGCGGGGATACTTGACTTATTCACTTTAATGCAGGGTTTCCCAACCAGGGTTCCATGGAATCCTAGGGTTAACCGGGGTTTCTTTGAGCAATTAGTGGGAATTTCTCAGAGAGGCAGAAATTGCTAACACCATTGATCTTTTTAGCCGTCTGTAAGGGGGTAATTCTTCCCAATGACCACAGGTGTAAGGAGAATTCTTCCCACTGACCATCACACCAATGTATCATGAGTTGTAGATATAGTTTATTTTTTTTTTAATTTTTTTTTAGGGGTTCCCTGAGACTGGAAAGTTATTTCAAGAGCTTCTCTGTGGTGAAAATTTTGAAAAAGGCTGTTTTAAAGTGTAACTAAAAGGTAAAATTAAATCTTTCGTTTTTAACAGAGTATTGTGGTGTTAGAACCCCTGCCTTGATTTGCCATCTGTGTCTCATTGGGGAGATTTACCTTCACTTCCTGTTCCGTAATCAAAACAGGAAGCAGGAGGAAATCCCTGCAAATTAAGAGAATTTTAGTGCCCCCCAGGTCACCAAAACTGATTTCACCCTCCATTACTTTTCTGGGGACATCACTTTCAATGATAATGGTAAACAGGACAAGTAGAGGAGGGTGAATCTCCCTAAGGCCTGGTTCACATATTTGGGAATCGGATGCATTTTGAACCACATCTGATTTGCATAACATGTGAACCAGACCAGCTTTCAATGGAGCCGGTTCACATACTGTATATATAGCTCTGCAGAGTGTAATTTTAGCTCTGCCCCTTTTTTCTGACAGCTCAGACAAGCTTTATAAATTCTGGATTTTAGTGGCTGTAGAGAAGAAAAGACAGCAGATAAACTGGTACAACCTGTGTCTGAGGATTTATTTCACCCCTGTATATCAAATGAGGCCATACTGGGTATATGTAAGGGTTTACCACCATTTTAAGGTCGGGATCCACCCTGATGCCTGACCAATGGCTTTCTCAGCCTCTCAGCGTGCCGGTAAGCCAGAGCCAGTTGCTCCCACCCCCTCCAATGCCCGGAGCACCAGTGAGCACTGGAGAGGCTGAGCAGAGAAGCTCTCTGCTCAGTGAAGCCCGATAACTGAGAGATCAGTGGTCATGTGATTGCTCAGTTCTCAGTCTTAGAGCTGGCGGGGGGACCATATAGGTTTAGAACCCTGAGGTTTAGGCAGGGTTGCGCTTAAATTTATCTGCCAAGTGATAGTTGCCTTGGCCAATTGATAGGAGGACAATTGATTTTACCCTAATTCTGGAATTGCTGCACTTCTCTCCCTAGGTGGGCAGGTATCTGGTGGCATTAGATAAGACAAGGACATTGCAAGGACAGATTAGGAATGAATGGGGTGTCTCAGCCAATGGGCAGGGATTTTCTTGGGTCCCTTGGCCTGCTGGGAGAGCCTAGTTGGGTGAGGTCAGGTTTCTGTGTCACCTGGACAGCTGTCTGGGTGGACGTGTGTTGTGCTGCTCCGGGCTGCTAGGCCAGAGCCTGAGGCCTATCCCAGGAACATCTGGCTGCTAGGCTGACTGAGGGCCTATCCAGAAGCAAGAGAGCAGCGTAGGGTTGGGATTGCGGCTTGCAGTCCAACCAGAAGGGACTGTTCTGCCGGCTGGAGAACCTGTCATGGTCAGAGATAGAGGGGAAGCTGTTGCCACTAAGGGACCATCCACCTTATCACCAGGGACCACTGAGTAGCTGAAGCAAGTACCAGAGCAGTATTATCACCAACCAGAGACGGTGAAGAATTGAAAACTTCAGCAGACGTCAAGCCAGGGACCCAGCCAGTGGAGGTGAAGCTTGCAGAGCAATATTGTGTGAAGAAATATAGTGTAGCACTCATAAATTAATAAACTAAATATAAAGTACATGTGACATATAACCAATGTGCAGATTAAACATAAGATCCTGAGTTCACTGTTGCGAGCAGAAAGACATTATTGATAAAGTTCAACAAAAGTGTCCATCAAAAAACACAATGGTGAATCTTCAAATGAAAAATATCATTGGTGTGGATAATATAAACTGACAGTGAAGTTCTGTCATAAGAATATATAAATAGGTACTCTTACCGAATATGGTGGACCCACTTACCGGCGGTAGTGGGTCAATCAAACTTATGTGGGCCGAATGCCTCACGGTTTTGGTTTGAGCAGAAAAGGGATCACTCCAGACTGGATACAACCACTCTTCAGGGGTGATGGTCCAGGCAGGGTTCCTTGATCCTTGTAGTTCTCCAGTATATAGCAAAAAACCTCTACACAGTGGGGAAAACCTCAGCAAAGGCCAGTCAAACCGAGGTGAGAGTGGGAAAAAGAAAAGGCTCCATATGGTGCAGGTCAAATACCACAAAGGTTTATTTAACTATACGGTACATCACATGTAAATGAGTACATAAAAACTGGTGATCACAAGTAAAAAATGGAACAAAGCAATATGGGAAGCAAGCGTAGCAAGGCCGATGCATTTCGCCCCAACGGACTTCAACTGGGGCATAGCTTTGCTGCCCCATACTGCTCACATATAGAGTATCATATTAGCCATGTGACCAGTGGAGAGAATGGCTCCACCCCCGGTGTGTCAACCGGAAGTAAAAGTCACCCGCCAAAGGATTACCTTCCCCTATGGGCCATCAAAGGCAAATGGCTCTAGAGCAGGGGAACATAGAGTCAGTAACACCTGCAGCGTCAACCCGGAAGTGTACAGTCCAGAGAGCACGCCACACAGTGGCCCCACCCGCACCTCACCCAGCCAATAACGCCATAGGAAATAAGGCGCCAAACCACTGTCGCCTGATGATACGTCCACGGCGGTGGAGAGGCATGTCCACGCGACACGCCAATGTGGATCAACAAAGGCATATCACATGACAAAAACCTTATGGTCACCTGACTCACGTGATTACAATGTGGGTCACGTGACCATAAGAGCGTGGGGGCCTCCCATAACGGTCACGTGTAGAAGCATGTGACCAAACGGGAATGGGACACATGACTCTTCTACATGTCACATGGTCCACCGTATGGTCAGAGCGCAAGAACATCTAAACGAATCGCTCCAAAGGGACTGGGAAGTATCCAAACCTCACTCTGAAAAGCGGGCCGGTCCCATAGCACAAACACTGCGATTGATACACTCACACACACGCGCGTCAATGCACGACTAGACCTTGTGAAACAGGCCAGTCGCACGACATGGGGAGAGATCACATCCAGGCAGTCAGTGCATCCCGAACTTCATGGCACAGGGTGTACAGACATCCCAATGAAAACGCGCTATACATGGCCACCTATAAGCCCTGAAGAGACCCCCACAGGGTAAATGAATGGGGAAGTGAATGAATATAAAACATGGCTAGTGAATTAAGTATAAAATACATATAAATATATGAATATAAAAATGTACAAGTATACATATATAATCCAAACAAACAATATTCTAAAAACAGAGAATAATCTGAATAATGTAAATTTAAATAAAATAGAAAAAAATATAATAATCAATCATAACAGTACATTAATATTGGCAGGCTGAACATAAACTAAACCTTGCTAGGCTTGTGAGCAATATTGTGTGGCAAGCCAGGGACCAAGCAGGCTAGTTGGGTGACACTTGAAGTATCTGTGAGTGCCAAGCTAGGGAACCAGCAGGGACGTGGGGGTGACGCTTGAGGCAGATACTGAAGGAGAAGATTGGAAGAGCTCAGGGGATCCAGTGGCTGTGGATCAGTAAGTCTAGTAAAAGATTGGGAGCTTAGTTGAGTGAAGATCTACAATAGAAAATTGTAGAGGAAGTGAATAAGGCCCCTTTCACACTGGGGCGGTTTGCAGGGCTATTGCGCTAAAAATAACGCCTGCAAACCGACCCGAAACAGCGGTTGCTGTGTCTTCAGAGTGAAAGCCCGAGGGCTTTCACAGCGGTGCGCTTGCAGGACGCTGAAAAAGTCCTGCAAGCCGCATCTTTGGTGCGCTGTAGGAACAGTGTATTTACCGCTCCTAAAGCGCCCCCTCCCATTGAAAACAATGGGGCAGCGCTCCGAACCTGCCCGCAAAGCAGCGCTCCAGCGGCGCTTTGCGGGCGGTATTAACCCTTTTTCGGCCGCTCGCGGGGGTAAAACCGCCATGCTAGCGGCCAAAATGCGCCGCTAAAACGACGGTAAAGCGGCGCTAAGTATAGCGCCGCTTTACCGCCAGCGCACCCAGCGCCCCAGTGTGAAACTAGCCTTCATGTCAGGGATGCCATATACAGGCATCCAGCATTGGTGATCCGATCGGTAGGCTGCACCTTAAAGGAATCAGGAAACAGATGGATAAGTGAAATAAGTATATTTATTAAGGATGAAGACACACTAAACATATACACAAATGCAAGGAACAAACAGAGGTAACAGATAAAGGGGGACTGGAAACAGGTATCAGGGGGCAAGTTTAGGGTCAGGATTCGGGATACAGGGTCCAGGACAGAAGACAGGCACAGGTCAGGATTTTGGGATACAGGGTCCAGGACAAAAGACAGGTACGGGTCAGGCTCAAGCAGGGTCAGGCTCAAGCAGGGATCATGCTTGCAGGGATCATGCAGTTCCACATCAGGTGTGGCTTGATTGTCAGTATCTCGGCTGGGAGACATCCACTGGTGGCCACCAGAACTACACCCTTTGGTGCTGAACGCAACAGTGCAATCAGCAGGTGAACCAAGCTATGATACCGTTCCTGATAGTCCCCCCCCCCCCCCCCCCTCTGGACGCTCCATTCTGCCCTTGGCTTGACAGTCCAAGTGGGTGCAGAAAAGCCCTGAAAAGTTTCCTCACTGAGTGTGCGGACTTCTTCGCACTTCTCAGGCCAGAGTCTTTTAATTCACTGGCAGGTGTGCCACCCGAGTCTGAAAATAGGACATGCACCGCACCACCAGGGTCAGGAAGTTTGGATCCGGAAATGAAAATTAGCAGGGCAACGGGCATGAACCCATTGGTGGCAGACAACACAGGGGCATTACAGCCAGGCTGTGCATCAGTCAGGAAAACATCAGCAGCAAGCTGAGCATCAGGAACCGGTTTAGCAGGCACAGTGTCAGCAGGCTTGGTAACGGGCACCAATCCAGCAGTCTGGGTAACAGGCACCGGTTCAGCAGTCTGGGTAACAGGCACCGCTTCAGCAGTCTGGGTAACAGGCACCGCTTCAGCAGTCTGGGTAACGGGCACCGCTTCAGCAGTCTGGGTAACGGGCACCGCTTCAGCAGTCTGGGTAACGGGCACCGCTTCAGCAGTCTGGGTAGCGGGCACCGCTTCAGCAGGCTGGGTAGCGGGCACCGCTTCAGCAGGCTGGGTAACGGGCACCGCTTCAGCAGGCTGGGTAACGGGCACCGCTTCAGCAGGCTGGGTAACGGGCACCGCTTCAGCAGGCTGGGTAATGGGCACCGCTTCAGCAGGCTGGGCAGAGGACAGAGGCACATCAAGCTGGGCAGCGGACAGAGGCACATCAAGCTGGGCAGCGGGAAAGGAACCACCAGAAAGGGCATCAGGAACAGGACCACCAGGAACTTGATCGACAGGCTGGGTATCAGGTACTGGATCACCAAGCAGATCATCAGGCATCGGATCATCAAGCTGGACATCGGGCACCGGAACAGGCTGGGCACCGGAACATCAGGCTGGACAGCAGGCAGAGGCACCATAATATCAGGCTTGACAGCGAGCACCAGATCATCAGGATGGACAGCAGGCAGGGGCACAGGAATATAAGGCTGGAACAGCAGGCACCTGAACAGCAGGCTGGACAGCAGGCACCGGAACAGCAGGCTGGACAGCAGGCACCGGAACAGCAGGCTGGACAGCAGGCACCGGAACAGCAGGCACCGGAACAGCAGGCTGGACAGCAGACTGGGCAGTGGGCACATCAGACTGGACAGCGGGCACCAAATCATCAGGCTGGACAGCAGGCACCGGAACAGCAGGCTGGACAGCAGGCACCGGAACAGCAGGCTGGACAGCAGGCAGAGGCACTGGAACAGCAGGAACCAGAACATCAGACTGGACAGCGGGCACCAAATCATCAGGCTGGACAGCGGGCACTGGAACAGCAGGCTGGGCAGCTGGCACTGGAACAGCAGGCTGGAGCAGATGGGCTGGTGTGGAGGCAGGATTGGATAATGGCAGGATTGTATCGGTTTGGAAAAACTTCTGTTTCTTTTTGGGTTTAGCCACTAAAGTATTGTATGTGGATACACGGCTGTAGGTAGTGGGTGCAGCTGATGCAAGCGAAGAGCGGAAGGGTGGTAAAACAAAGAGAACAGTTGAGGAGAGATTTAGTGGAACTGTTGCAGGCAGGAGAGAAGAAGAAGTAGAAGGATTAAAGGCAGGGTAGGTCCCGGAGGAGGAAACAGGGTACTGGTACTTAGTTGGTAGCAGGGTATATTGGGCGGCAACTGTGGTTGCTGTGGGTAAAGGAGAGAAAGACATCTGAGCAGGCTGGTATCTAGCCACAGAAATGGGTGGTTGGGAGCTGACAGAGGCTGAGCACAACAAACTTGACCAGGCCTGTAATAATGATTGCACAAATCTGATTTTCACACTGCTTGTCTGACCAGAGACTGCACTGAATCAATACATTCCACAAGCACTCATTGAGGACAAGCAGAGTATTGTTCAAAGAAAAAGGCTGAGTCATCCTCCAATAGCCAAACCAAAGACTCCACCTGAGCTGCACTAAGACCCCTTTCACACCAAGGGTGTTTTGCAGGCGCTATAGCGTTAGAAATAGCGCCTGCAATCCGCCCTAAAACAGCTGCACCATTGTCTGCAGTGTGAAAGCCCGAGGGCTTTCACACTGCAGCGGTGCGCTGGCAGGACATCAGGAAAAGTCCTGCCAGCAGCTTCTTTGGATCGGTGAAGGAGCGGTGAACTCACCGCTCCTCCAGCGCTGCTCCCCATTGAAATCAATGGGGCAGCACTGTAATACCGCCGGCAAAACGCCGCTATTGCGGCATTTTGCTGGGGGTTTTAACCCTTTGGCGGCCGCCAACGGGGGGTAAAAGTGCCCGCTAGTGGCCGAAATGCGCCGCAAATCCGACGGTAAAACGCAGCTAAAAATAGGGGTGTTTTACCGCCGACGCTATGGGCGGTGTGGTGTGAAAGGGGTCTAAAAAGGGGCGTATAATCATCACCTCCACTAGAGGCATTAGACAGGGCCAACTCTGCATGAGTGGCTGAACGTCCTCAAACAGAAAACTGCCCTGATCAATGAAAATGTGAGCCAGACGAATACATTCCAGCAACTGCTCTTTAGTATGCTCTCTCAAAGTCTAATAGCAAAAATGTGTCATCTGTTGATAAGAGTGAAAAATACAAAATCTCTTCCAGATGCATCTTGCAACAATTGAGCAAGTGCTCAGACCCAATTTCCAGGTGCAGCCAATCTGATTGTGCGGCTTCATAATTCTGTCAGGGATGCCATATACAGGCATCCAGCACAGTTGATCAGATCGTTAAGCTGCACCATAAAGGAATCAGGAAACAGATGGATAAGTGAAATAAATATATTTAATAAGGATAAAGACACACTAAACAACCAACACCAATAAACCATCAACAAACAAGTGAAAAAGCACAAGAACACAAACACACCTAACTAACTAAGTATACACAAATGCAAGGAACAACCAGACATAACAGATAAAGGGGGACTGAAAACAGGTACCAGGGGGCAGGTCTCAAGGTCATGATCCGAAAGACAGGGTCCAGGACAGAAGACAGGTCTGGGTCATGCTCAGGCAGGAATCAGGCTCGCAGTGGGAATTCTAAAGCACTGAGCCTTGGGAAGGCAGGCTTATATAGTCCAGCAGTCCCACATCAGGTGTGGCTTGATTGTCAGTTAGTATCTCAGCTGGGAGACACCCGCTGGTGGCCACCAGAACTAAACCCTTTGGTGCTGAACGCAACAGTGCCACCAGCAGGTGAACCAAGCAATGACACCGTTCCTGACAATAAGTTCATTACAACCTTTGTTGGAAACAGTTCAAGATTGTTGCCATAGGAGACAGCGGTCCTACTCATGCAGATGTGATGTCTGGCTGGATGCCTTTCCCTGCAGGGCTGTCTACCTATAGAAGTCTTGGAGTCTACTAAATTAACATTGCAACTACTAAAGTGTGTCCTGGCCCTAACCCTCTCTCCCACTGTTCTGTTTAAGAGACAATAAATCTTTTTGCATTCAAGAAGTGTCTTGCGCCCAGGAATCTATCTTACATTACACCCACCATGCCTCGTAAACCACTCTACACAGAAGGATGTCGGCTGTCCCTGAGTCTGGAGGTCACCATTAGGCCTCTGGGGACCCGGGACTTGGCTACATAGGTGAGTATGTACAGTATGTTTGTGTTTTGCTATCCTACTTCTCCTTTAAACATATTGCAAATCACACCAGCAGATGCACTGAACTCAGAGCCACTGGTGTGCGCATTGTCTTACATTGGGACTGAGCTGGGCAAGGCTGCACAGTCTTAACACACGTGCTGTGAACAGACTTTAATCAGATCAAAGGTGTGTTGTACAGCCTATGTGGAAAGGCAAGAAACCAAACCGGCAGAAATAAAAAAAAGCTCAGATATACTGTGCAATAAACCATAAAAAAAATCCATACAATGAGTGTTAAAACAAGGAAAAAAATCCAATAAACGTGGTCATAAAGATAGTAAAACTCCAAATCTTGACATCCGTGAACCACCACGTGTAAAAGAACATATTAATGTTAGAAATCCAATTTCACCACGTGATCCACCACCAGAGATAAGATGAACTTTAGAGTCACAGAGTCTCCTGCGCCTGAAAGGTGAGGGCAGTGGCCATTTGTTTGTACTTGTATCGCTTCTCCCACTCACAGTCTGAGCTCTGCTCAGTATAAATTTGTGTCTTTTATATCTACCTGGAGGTCAGCTTTACTAAAATGGGGTGCCCTAATTTCACATTTGTCCAGAATAAAACTGAATTTCTTTCTTCCTTGTCACTGCGATCTCCACAATGGCCATGACTCACACCGATAACGCTGTGATGTTCTTTTCTGTCTGAATAAGAGATCCGCAGGTCATGAGACCTTTTCACTGAATGCAAGCCGACCTCTGTATGATTGCTCATCCTAAAAGATACGTATGATACAATGCCAGAGATTGCCCAGACAGCCCTGAGCTATACCATTCTTAATTACAGCCCAGATTATATATATATAAAAAAACACATTCAAGTCTCTTGCTGTTTTGCGGTGCTGCCGAACAGCGCCAATCGTTGTCAACCTCCCTGTAACTGGGGCACAAGTAATACGACCCTCCCTGCGATATTGCTCACACAGCTGTGCTGCCGTTCCCCCCGCTGTTCTCAGTGGAAAAGATAAGCTTCCAGTAATGGTTTCCCGTTCAAAGAAAGCGCAGACACAAAACAGGATGTTTGTCTGATCGACTACATTAAATAATCAGCTCTCGACTTTGATATGACTATCTGTGTCATTTTAATTGCAAGCTCGATATCAAGAGGCTTGTAGTATGTGAAAATATTTATCAGATATTCTGTAGGCAAATGAAAGTTCATTAATAATGATATTTTCACATACAGCCTTTGTTGTCAAGTAAAAGGAAAGGGGATTTGGATCAAGGACTGGTGCTTAATCGTTTTTAATATGGGGCCCCGAACATCAAAGTGACTGACCATTTGGGACCCTCAGTTGTCATATTCATTTAATAATAGATAGTCATAAATGATTTCATTTTACAATAGAGGACCCTAACTAAAAATACAGAAGGACCTATTTAATTTTTTAGTTTAAATCAGCAAAATAAATGCATCAAAACAAAAGGTTGTGTAGCACTGCCTCCTAGGGGGTTGCTTGGTATTGTATGTTCTTGTGTGCAGCCTTGGCCCTGTGAACTTTCCAGCCCTCCTGAAACTCTAGCCACCTGCCGACCGCTGCATGCCGATATACGCCGGCACAATGGCAGCGGTGGGCAAATGGGCATACCTGCACGTCCCCTTTAAGAGACAGGGATAGCAGGCCCATGCGTGCACCTGCCGTGTACAGCGTGACCATGCCCGGCGATTGTGTCATGGAGCCGCAGAACGGGGAAGTGCCTATGTAAACAAGGCATTTCCCCATTCTGCCTTGTGTCATGACAGAGATCACTGCTCTCTGTCATCGGGAGCAGTGATCGCTGTCATGTGACTGGAAGCCCATCCCTCCCACAGTTAGAATCACTCCCTAGGACACACTCAACCCCTTCATCGCCCCCTAGTGGTTAACCCCTTCACTGCCAGTGTCATATACACAGTAATCTGTGCATTTTTATAGCACTGATCGCTGTATAAATGACAATGGTCCCAAAATAGTGTTGAAAGTGTCCGATGTGTCCGCCATAATGTTGCAGTCCCGATAAAAATCGCAGATCACCACCATTACTACTTTGGGGAGTGGGCCAGGAGATAACAGCTGCAGAATGTGATGGAACAGGGTGGCTGCTCTCTACTCTTTCTTGATGTTGGCCTCCTTGGGGCTGTGCCGCCTCACCTTCAGTTTCCTCCTCTGCTCTATTTGGCACCCAAGTCGCATCAGTGACCACTGAAGACAACTTGGCAATACGCTGCGGCTGGGGGAACATGAATGCCAATTTGTCTACCAGTGTTCTCCCCTCTCTCTAGGCTCATGTTCCTGTCATCCTTAACCTCACAACCAACATTTGAATCCAGTAATGGCTGGGCATGATCAAGGAGCATGTGGCTGACACTGTGGTCAAATAACTCAGCTGACTCCTCCATGGCTGATGTTGGGGCTATGGCAGGAATAGATGTAGACAAGGAGGCAGGTTTATCCACTCTGGCAACTGCAGGGGACTGCACAAATGATGAGGATGAGGAAGGTTTAGTAAGCTAGTCCACCACCTCCTCTGCATACTGTGGCTGGATAGCACAGGCAAACTCACTAAACAGAGGAAATGATGCCCTGCCTGAGGATTGACCACCACGTCCACTTTTGCCTGTGGACACATTTGTTGCTGGCCCCCTTACAGTGCCAAGGGAACGTCTGCCTCTCCTTGTTGTCCTCCCAGACATTATTGGGAGAGAGGGGGCAGTGCTTATAAGCAAATGTAAAGAAAAAGTGAAAATCTGTACGTAGTTGCACTTTAATCAATGTAAGGTGGTGTTTGGTGCACTTTAATTTGAGTACTCACACTACACAGACACACTCCACGAATATAATATACTGCAATATTATGCCCAAACGTTCAGTAATGCACAAAACTATATGGCGTTAAACTGGCAGTAGCGCTCACAAAACTATATGGCGTTAAACTGACAGTAATGCACACAGAACTATATGGCGTTACACTGGCAGTAACGCAGAAAAAACGATATGGAGTTAAACTGGCAGTAAAGCACACAAAACTACATGGCTTTAAACTGGCAGTAACACACACAGTACTATGTTGCCTTAAACTGGCAGTAACACACAAAACTATATGGCGTTAAACTGACAGTAATGCACACAGAACTAAATGGCGTTACACTGGCAGTAACGCACAAAACTATATGGCGTTAAACTGGCAGTAATGCACAAAAAACGATATGGCATTAATCTGGCAGTAATGCACACAGAACTATATGGCGTTAAACAGCAGTAACGCAAACAGAACTATATGACATTAAACTTACAGTAACACACAAAAAACTATATGGCGTTAAACTGTCAATAACGCACACAGAACTATATGGCTTTAAACTGGCAGCAACGCACACAGAACTATATGGCATTAAACTGGCAGTAACGCACACAAAACTATATGGCGTTAAACTTGCAGTAATGCACACAGAAGTAAGTGGCGTTAAACTGGCAGTAACGCACACAGAAGTAATTGGCATTAAACTTGCAGTAATGACAAAACTATATGGCGTTAAACTGGCAGTAACAAACAAATTATATGGTGTTAAAATGGCAGTAACGCACACAGAACTATATGGCGTTAAACTGGCAGTAACGCACACAGAACTATATGCTGTTAAACTGGCAGTAAAGCGCATAAAACTATATGGCGTTTAACTGGCAGTAACGCACACAGAACTATATGGCGTTAAACTTGCAGTAACACACAAAACTATATGGCGTTAAACTTGTATTATCGCACACAAGTAAATGGCTAACTAACAAATAGCACTGAACAGAGCCCTGTTCTATCTCTCTCCATGCCGAAAGTTCAGCCCGAACCTATGCTCGGGCCGAACTGTTTGCCCATCCCTACTGTATGTACTTCATGTAACTTAAGCATAGCTCCCAACTGTCCCTAATTTTGAGGGAATGTCCCTGATTTCAAACGTCCCTCTGTTCCTCTCTCCTCCTCATCTGTCCCTCATTTTGGTCTGATCTATATATTTGTATATAAAATGCACTATTGATCTTTCAAAAAGTGTTTCCCAGTGCTAAACCTTTCATGCAATTTCTAAAATGCTGCATTTGTAAATTTCTAAAGCCAGTATAAAGGAATAGTATTAATTTAAAAAAAAAAGCACTTGTGGGTTTAACCAATATTTTTTTTGTATAATTCTCCTTAAAGGGGGCGTGGCAGGGGGTGGGTCCTATGCCTACATATTTTTGCTAATAGGTGTCCCTCGTCCCCATCTTAAAAAGGTGGGAGGTGTGCTTCAGCTACATACAGTACGCAGTGCTAGGTTCCGGTTGTGAGACAAAGACTTCCCTTCTCACACCTGGAACAAGAGAGTCTGGCTGAGCGTTGCTCATCCAATCATAGGCAGTTTTGTTTTCTGTAAATAAATACAAAGCTTCCTCTGATTGGCTGAGTGAGAGGGGTGGGCTGATGACATCACTCTCTCAGACTTGGCCAATCAGAGAGAGCTCTGTATTCATTCATAGAATATAAAACTGCCTATGAATGGCTGAGCGCTGCTCAGTCAGACTCTGATTTGTTCTGGGTTTGAGATGGGAAGTCTTGTGTGGACAGTGTCTGTAGGAGAGTGGTTGGGGTCAGTGAGTGAGGAAGTGGATGGTGTCAGTGAGTAGGGAAGTGGATGGTGTCAGTAAGGCAGGGAAGCTGTGTGGACAGTGTCTGTAGGAAAGTGGATGGTGTCAGTTTTAATATTTATTATTAGATTTTTTTATTACATTTTACAATATTTTTCTCCCCCCCACCCTATAGTAGTGTCCTCTGCCCACCCCCACCATAGCCCCCCCCCCCACCCCATAGTAGTGTCCTCTGCCCACCCCCACCATAGCAGTGTTCTCTTCCCCCCTCCACACAGTAGTGTCCCCTGCCCCTTCCACCCCCCCACCATAGAAGTGTCCTCTGCCCCTTTCACATCTCCCCTTCTGTAAAAATGCCCTCTACACCTTTCACATCATACCCTCCTTCCCCACAATTTTGCCCTCTGACACACACACAGGTTGATCGCGATTGACGTGTTGCCTACCCCCGCTTTAGAAAATTAGTGCAGGTACCAACCAATACTTAAGCATTTCCTCAGTTAGCTTGTCATACACTAGCAGAGTTTTTTTTTTTTTTTTTTCGTTTTTTTAGAACATTTGTTAGATTTACTAATTTTAAGTGGGGTGAAAACAGCATTTGTTTTCGACTACAGTGATGAAAACAGTTGAAGGAACGAGATGGAAATTTTTTTTTTTGATGAACACATTTCTAACGGTGTATGTCGTTTTCTTTTTGGGAAAGTCTATTTGTTCCAAAAACGAATGTTAAAAGCTAGCTAAATTTTGAATGGCATTTGTCAAGTCATTAAATGCGCTGAGAGTTTTTGCACAACTTTTTGTATAGCCAGCTTTATGCTTTTACTACATAGTAGGCACTGGTTCTGCATCTCACAGTTGGTCAGTTAGGCTGGTCATCCCATAAATTTGAATGGCTGTGAATCCCAGGAGGGGATTGGCCAAGTGTCTTCTGCTGAAAGTGTCTGCGTTTGTATATTAGAGCACCCCGATTCTGGGGCTTCTGGATCATGCTGGAAGATAACCAAGGCACCGCTGGTCACTGGCACCAACATCCTGATGGTCACTTTAATCAATGATATATAAATGAACAAGCTAAAATATGTACAGTTTGTGCTCTTAACATGTCACATCCAGTTTCTCAGTGTATGAACGTCTTCTAATGGCTGAGTTGGCTCCATCCCAAAACCAAGGTGTGTTTATTTCCTTTGCTGCTTAATGCATTATTGGTGCATTAATGATTGATGATTGTTCCTTTTTTTTGATGAGCCAGCCGGCTGATCAAAAGAAGAAAAAAAAAAAGAATGGATTCCCCCATCCACCTAGAGTTGATCACTAAACTCATCTTGAACGGGAATGTCCATTGATGGATCAAAATTTGGCCAGTCCCTGCTGAACCAGCCACATTTTAATCCATCTATAGCCAGTTTAAAGTGATACTAAACAGTGAAATGTTAATTGCCATAATTCATTCACATAAATCAAATATATCATGCCACCATTTTAAAATAAGAGTACCTTATTCCTGCAGTGCTGTTGTGTGGTTACATGATCTTTGCCTGTTCTTTGGCATCTGCAGGGAAAGATGATTGGGAGAGGCTTCAATTACTCTCATGATGTATGCTCTCTATAGTGTGAGTCTGTGTCTGCACAACCCTGATTGGTGCTGTGCTAGTCACATGATTAAAAAAAATGTTTCAGAAGAGCAATTGAAATTAGAGTATAAATTTCAAATAACTGTTTTACAGCTCCCAATAAATCTTGATTCAACATCAAATGTGTATTTTTTATGCATTAAATGCATTGAGCTTGTACCTACAGGTAAGCCTATAATAGGACTTGTTGGTACAGTGAATATCTCCTAAACTTGCACTGTTAGAAGATAATCATACTGGAAGCAGCTGGCGACATGACTGGCACATTTGCACTGTGCTCTGAAGGGATGCATACCAACTCTGTGTAACACCCGTGCACATGAGTGATGTCATCACGGCTCAGCCATTCAAAAGGCTGGAGCCTGCAAATCCGGGAGGAAGACCGGGTGAAGATAGCCGTCTGTTAAATGCTGTGGTTTTTTTTTTCTTTTGAAGTGTTAAATAATTGTGAAAAAATGAATAAAGATTGAAATTTAAAAAAAAAGAAGATAGCCGTCCAGTCACCGGTGACATCGTGAGGGCTTTGTTTTAAAGTAAGCCTGCTGTGATGTGCTAGTATGCAATGCATATTAGCACATTATGATTTAAACCGCCTAGGGGCCCACTTTCTCTTTTTAATTAACAGATTTCCGCCGGCCGTCAAATTACGGCTGGGCGGCGCGGCTGTCGTTCTGGGTGGATGTCATATGACGGCCTCCCAGAACGACCACTCTCGCACGCCAGCGGGGGCGCGCATCACGGCGATCGGTGGTGCGGTGTGTCAGTCTGACGGAAGCTCTTTACACACATGATCAGCCGTGTCCAATCACGGCTGATCACAAGGTAAACAGGAAGAGCCGTTGATTGGCTTTTCCTCACTTGCGTCTGACAGATGCGAGTAGAGGAGAGCCGATCGGCTGCTCTCATGACAGGGGGGGGTCTGTGCTTATTGTTTATCAGCGCAGCCCCCCCCTCGGATGTCCACCCAGGACCACCAGAATGCCGCCAGGACCACCAGGGATGCCACCACACTGGACCACCAATTATGCCACCCTAGACCACCAGGGAAATGCCCAGGCAGCTGCCAATTAGTCCCCATCCCCAATGCCTGCCAGTGCCATCAGTGATGCCTATCAGTGCCCATTAGTGCCACGTATCAGTGCCCAGCAGTGCTGCCTATCATTGCCCAGCAATGCCGCTTATCAGTGCCACCCATAAGTACCCATCAGTGCAGCCTTTCAGTGCCCATCAGTGTCGCCTATCAGTGCCCATCAGTGCTGCATGTCAGTGCCACCCATCAGTGCAGTGTACCAGTGCCCATCAGTGCCACCCATGAGTGCCCATCAGTGCCGCCTATCAATGCCCATCAGTGTTGCATGTCAGTGCCACCCATCAGTGCAGTGTACCAGTGCCCATCAGTGCCGCCTATCAGTGCCCATCGTCAGTGTCCATCAGTGCCACCTCATCGGAGCCGCCTTATCAGTGCCCGTCAGTGTCGCCTTATCAGTGCCCATCAGTGAAGGAGAAAACATACTTATTTACAACATTTTAAACCAGAAACAAAAGAAAAACTTTTTTTATTATTTTTTTTAGGTATTTTTTTATTTGTTTAGCAAAAAAATTAAAAACGCAGAGGTGATCAAATACCACCAAAAGAAAGCTCTATTTGTGGGAACAAAATGATAAAAATTCTGTTTGGGTACAGTGTAGCATGACCACGCAATTGTCATTTAAACAGCCACAGCGCTGAAAGCTGAAAATTGGCTTGGGCAGGAAGAGGGTGTAAGTGCCCTGTATTGAAGTAGTTAAAGAGTTTACTACCAATTTAAAATGGTGTAGGCGGAGTCAAAGTTGATTGACACTAGTTTTCATTTTGTTCAGACTGCATCTGCATCCAGGGCTCTTTTTTACTTTACATGTATTAGCAATTTAATTTGATATACTTAATACTTATTTATATTAAAACTAAGCATTTTTCTGAGTTTATTAGTGAATAAAATCATTCAGCATACTATATCCCACCCCCATAGTGTTTAACAATGGAAGGATATTGAGGAGGAGGGAGGGAGGGAAGTGTCATTTACCAGTGTTTATACGCCCACTCTATAGTCATATGGGTTGCACAGATAAGAAAAAGAAGGAAATGAAAAGCTCAGAAAGGAACTGAAAATGGAGCGTGCTCCATAGAGGACACCAGCTGGTCTACACAATCTCAACCTGCAGTGTGGACACAATGAAAATGGAAGGGACAGCTGAAGGCAGGATCAACCAGGTATATTTCACTCCACACAAAATTAATGTTTAGTGGCTTTGTGAGTATGAACACTCTGTTATATAGCATGTAATGAGAGTTCTTCATAGTCTGGGTTTAATGACACTTTAAGATAACTATGCAGCAATGTGGTATCTATTTTTCCTGTGGCTTCTGGTGGCTGCGTGGTTCTAAGCAACCTTTTTACTTTTGCTTTTGGCTGGTCATACATGGATTGTACACTATTGTGTTTATAGGAATCTTGTAAGGATAGAAATATGTGGGCTACCATTGCTGATCTGGATTTTAACCACTTGCCGCCCGCCCACCATCAAATTACGGCTGGGCGGTGCGGCTTTCGTTCTGGGTGGACGTCATATGACGGCCTCCCAGAACGCGCCCCGATCTGTGTAAAGAGCCACGGCCGTGTCACATGTAAACACGGAGATGCCAGGAATCGGCGCTCCTCGCCTCACACTGACAGAGTTCTGTCATGGCGAAAGTAAAACTCATGGCCTTTCTATTACATCACCAGTAGATGGCAGCATAGAGTAAAAGCCTAAATGACAAAAAGCACATTCTAATGGAACCACTACTAAAATAGCAGGGGGGAACCAAAAAAATGACTTTTGTTTCTGGTGGGAACAGAATAGCAGTTGCTACCCAGTCTATCAGTCTGAAGGCCATGTGTTTGTGTCATTGCAGATAAGAGGGAGCATATTTAAGGCTATAAACAGGATGAAATTGATTTAATTGACATCCTGTGATCAGTAAAGGCTGCTGTCACTGTTGTGTGATTAAAAACATATCAGCACATGTGCAATTGTTTATTATTTTTTATGAGGACGTTATTCCTGTATATGAGAATGTTAATTTTGCAGCTATAGATGTGTATTATTAAGAATGAATGGAATAGCAGTTGCTACCCGGTCTATCAGTCTGAAGGCCATGTGTTTGTGTCATTGCAGAAACTTTTCAATAAAACACTTCTGGTTTTACCCGGCACACTCCCTTCGCACATTGGAATTATTGACCATACTTTCAGCATATATGCAACATATAAAATACAATGGTAAAAAAATATTTAAAAAAATAAGAAATGGTTGACACCAGTGGCAAAATGGGCTTTGACATTCCACCACCGTGGAGGGACCCCAAGACAGCAGGAAGTTGGTCCACTGCAGGGCCGTTATAAAGGGTTCCACAATGGGAGTAAAGGGTCCTGGGATCAGTGGAAAGAGCCCTGGTCAGGGGCCAGGGGGGCCCTTCATGGTTTCTTGCACAGCGGCCCTGAAGCTTCTAGTTACGCCTCTGCAGTGCACAGTATATTTGCCTTTAGTAAATCAACCCCAAAGCTTCCTGTAAGGCTGGGTTCACACTATTGCAAATTGGATGTGGGTTTCCTCGCATCCAATTTGCATAGCAGGAGATTGTGACCGGCTCTCTATGGAGCGGGTTCACACATCTCCGCAGCGGCTCCGGTGTGAATTGCACAGGAGCCCTGTGTGTCTTTTTGTCCATTTCAGGTCCGAATTCAGCTTATTCGCGCTGAAATCGAACCTGAAACAGTGAATAGGGACACACCGGACTCCTGCTGTGAGCCGCTCCATACTGCAGTGTGAACCCAGCCTTAATGGCTGAACAGCACAGAGATATGGACCCTGCATTGATCTTGATGATGTTAGGACCTTAGACTACTGGAGCATGGTTGAGAAGATGCTGTGGGGCCAGGTCTTTCAGTGTGGAGGATTGGGTAAGAAAATCTTCTATTCTATGGCACCTTGACCTAAAAGACAAGTTAGGCCAGCTGCACACTGTGTGGGACACGGCTCGCAGCAGGGGGTCCGGTGCTTCCCCGTTCACCGTTTCAAGTCCGAATTGGATCAGAATTTTTGGCTGAATTTGGACCTGAAACGGAGCCAAAGACGCACAGGACTCTTCCATTAAGAGCCAGGCACACTCTCCTGTCATGCAAATTGGATGTGGGGAAACTGCATTCAGACTGGATTCACACCATCGCCGCATGTGGCTCACAGCAGGGGTCCGGTACATCCTGGTTCACCGTTTCAGGTCTGAATTTTTGGCTGAATTCGGACCTAAATTGGACCAAAAGATGCACAGGGGCTCCTGTGCTAATTCGCACCAGAGCCGCAGTGGAGATATATGAACCGGCTCCATGGAGAGGCAGTCAAAGTCTCCTGTTATTGTGAATTGGATGCCGGTTCTCCGCATCCAATTCACATGGGTGTGAACTCAGCCTCAAACGTTGTTGTGAATATTACAAGACATATAACAAGAAGCAGGGTGGCGAAGAGGGAGATGCTGCATTCCCATGACAGGTCCACTTTAAGCCTGCCTGCGGATTGTAATCGATGAGAGGCGACCTCTGTGCCAGGAAGTGCTGCCAAAAGGAAACAATCTCTTTATTGTGGATAACGATACTGTGGGAGGCTCATAATAAACAGCAGTTAATCATTACATCGGAAAACTATTTATTTTAGGTTTGTTTTTTTCCTAGTGGCTGTTATATTCAATGATTTTCCTCATCCATCTAGAAATAGGACACAGGAGGGTATTCACAAAGCCTCAGCACTTTGCAGACGATAATACAATATATTTTTCGCTTTAAAATGAAACTACAATGCACCCTCAATGACTATACATGTTGAGCTATTATTATAATAGTTGCCTAAAAAATACATTTTCTGACTCACAGATTTACAAGCTTTCCATATCAGATTCCATGGATTGTGTTTTAGATATTCATTGCCAGAAAGGCTGTTAGCAATTTCTCTGAACAGCTTCTGAAATAATGAGGCACAAAGGCGGTTTTGCTTTCACTGAATGTGCAGACTGATAACATCCACTGAGAAGGATGGACAGTAAAGTAGAATCCCTGTGCAGCTATGCAGGACGCACGTCAAACACTGAATCAGAATGACTTTGCAGGACACTTGTCATCATTTCACTTTATTATAGAACCTCCCACCCTGGCCTGCACACTCAATTTATTGTAAGTGTAGCAGAATCTCTTACCTCCTCCAGTCTAATGAGAACCTTCAAGGCCAAAGATAAATGACATCCTTCAATATGTGGTGGGTTGTGAGGCATAGTGGGTGCTAAGGTGATAAACGTCATTGGGCGCCAGACACTTCTTGGATGTAAAAGAGGTTTTGTTTCTTTGACAGTCCTTTTTATATTTTGCAAAGGAAAGAGGGTTAGGGCCAGGATACCCGTAAGTAGTTGCAATTTCAGTTGGTAGACTCCAAGACTTCAACAGGAGGACAGCCGTACAGGGAAAGGCCCCAGCAAGGTGCCACTTCTGCATGTGCAGGGATTGCTGTCTCCTATGGTAACAGTACTTAAACAGTTCCTAACTCAAAGTAACAGTTCTCTCAGCTGTACTACAACTTCTCCTTGTAGTTCATCAGCCCCCTCGAGCTTCTGGTCTCTCACTGGACCCTCGGATTCACTACTCTGAATCCCGTGAGCTCCTCAAGGCTTTTGCGGTGGTATCTCCCATAAGCATCACCCACGCTTCCCTGCTGGGTCCCTAGCTTGGCATTTCAGATACCTTCAAGCTTCACCCCTGCTGACCAGTTCGGTCCCTAGCTTGGCACACAAGGTTGCTCTGCAAGCGTCACCTCTGCTGGTTGGGTCCCTGACTTGATTACCACCTGAAGTTTCCCGATTCACCACCTTGTCCGTTCGGTGAGAATACTGCTCTGCTACTTGATTCAGTTACTCACTGTGGTCCCTGGTAAAGGTGATTGGTCCCTTAGTGGCGACAACTTTCCTTCTACCTCCGACTACTGACAGGTTCTCTGGCCGGCAGAACCATCACTTCTGGTTGGACCGCAAGCCGCAGTCCCAAACCCTGTGCTGCTCTCTTCAGGATAGGCCCTCACACAGCCTGATGCCCCAGAGATAGGCCCAACCTCCGGCCTAGCAGCTCAGGGCAAATGACACACGTCCACCCAGACGGCGGTCCGTGTGTCACACAAGAACCTGGATCACCCGACCTCCCCCGAATATATAGGCTCTCCCAGCAGGCCAATGGATTCAACAAAATCCCTGCCCATTGGCTAAGATACCTCATATACCCATAACCTGACCTTGAGTTGTCCTTCCCAATCTAATACCGCCAAGTGCCCGGCCACCTAGTGGTAGAAGAGAAAAGTACAACCAGGCCAAACTTAGGGAGAAATCAAAGGATCCCTAGCAATTAACTACAGTAGCTACTCCTGACAAAGGACTTCTAGAGGAGCTCCTGGACCAAACCCCAGGGCGCTACATCAGTGTACAGTAACTAGTACCGTAAGGTCAGCAAAGGATGTAGGAGGCTCATACTGGGTTGTCCCCCCCCCCCCCCATGTAGCAGTGTCCCAGTCTTAGCTGTGAACTCTGTTTCTAATAGGACAAAGCCTTTACAGTGTTAAATGAGAAGTATGGCCAAAGCTTACTGTACTGCTCCTGTGGATCACAGGAGTGCAGTTTATTCTGCACTCCTATGACCTCACACCACAGAACCAGTACAGGCTGGGGAAAGATCACGACCATATGGTCAAGATCCACCCAGGAGCCTGGCTCAGCCTCTCACCGAGCCTCTGAGAGCCTGAGTCAGCCTTTCCTGCCCCTTTCACAGCCCACAACTTGAATGAGCACATGGTGGGGGGTGCAGAGCAGAGAATGGTGACTGAAAATCACGTCTCTCTGCTCAGGGAGCACTGAGAACTAAGCAATCAGCTGTGTTTGATCGCTCGGTTCTCAGCCTTAGAACCAGCAGGGGACAGATGCAGCATGCTGTATCCACTTGGTGAGTATGAATCTAAATAAAAAAAAAAACATACTTCTCTTTTAACATATTTATTTAAACAAAAATGGCAACCTCCTCAATTCATAACTAGGTAAAATAAATGCACATAGAAGGACTTTGCACAAAACAGCACCCTAACCAGCTATGAATGTCTAAGGCTGGGTTCACACTGATGCGGCCGCGGGTCACATCAGGGGTCCGGTGCCTCCCTGTTCACCGATTCAGGTACAAATCCGATATGAATTTCTGCCTGAATTCACACCTGAAACAGAGCCAAAAAAGCACAGGACCCTTCTCCAATGCGGACTGCTGCCGCCCTGGAGCTGTGTGAACTGGTTCCATTGAGAGCCGGTCACACTCTCCTGTCATGCAATTTGGATGTGGAGAAATCCCCATCCAATTCGCATCAGTCTGAACCCAGCCAGAGTTTAAAAATGTGCGTTAAACCAGATTAGTTGCACGATGCATGAACAGGATGAACTCTGCACAGTCTTCCTGTTCATTCATGCTTCAGTAAAAAATGAACACTGTGAGTGACCGGTACCAATTACTTACTGTGTTCATGCAGAAAAGGAAGAAGCTGGTAATTATTACATATTTACCACAATCCCCCCCCCCCTATCCCCCGCTCCATCCTGAAACATCCCCCTGTGTGCCCAGAGCAGCCGTCAAGATGGAGGGATGCCGCCATTGCTGCAAAAAGGGGGTTACGAGGGCAAGGGAATCCTGGAAAGGAGGGGGTGAATTGATCCCCTGTAGTTCCCTCCTGCAGCAGCTGAAATCAGACAGGAGAGAGAGGAGAGGAAGCCAGCAGTGCTTCAGGGGAGGTGAGACCAGTGGGGCCAGGCTGCAGAAGGATGGGGGGCCTGGACAGGAAAGTCTCTCCCGCTGACCTTCAGCTGCTGCAGGGGGGGATTACAGGGGACCGGTTCCAATAAATATAAAAAGTATACAACGAGAGTATAAATAGTGCGCAAATCAACCTTATTCTAATAATATCTTGAATAAAATTAAATAAATAGTGTGGTCAAATGCCAATTCCGTGATGAATAAATAAATAAATAAATTCCGTGCTTAAGTGAACAATTACCAAAGTGCAGGTAATAAAATGCTGCTCCTCTGTGCTGCTCAGAAATGCAGCTGCTCAGAGTGCAAAAAAATGGATGAAATTAATCAATCCAAAGACTGAATAAATGAATAAAAATTATGTAAGTAGATATAGTGCTCCAAAAGTGTTCCAAATCAAATAAGTGCTTAATATAAATAGGTGACCAATAGGTATTGATGCAGATCCTGATCCGATGCTAATCCTGCCCCATACACTAACCAATCGGCAATTGGTTGGTTAGTAATAATCCAAAAACGATGTTAATGGGCGACTGGTAACTAATGCATAAATCCACTAGCAAATCGGCACATCAACCTTAGATAAAGCTTATATATGTTGAGGTACAGACAAATACGACATAAGTAGGAAAAATATATATATGAATATAACTTCCCTCATCACTTTGCTGATTTCTTGATTTTAATCTTCAGATGTTCTTATTAATGTCTTGCTCCGGTATTATATGAAAAAAGAAAGAAATGACACAAAAAAAAAACATTGCGCAGCATTTCTACTAGTAAATAAATGCCTAAATATTCTGTGCACTCACATATACCCGGTGGGTTAAGGCGCAGATATTTTTGCAAAAGGTCAGGCTCCTTATCAGGGCTGTCAGCCCTTCTCCTCCTCGCTGTGCTCGTGTCTCAACACGGCGTCACTCAGGCTCCTCATCCCGACGCGTTGCGTCACAGGTCACGTGACTTTCTCAAGGGATAAACCAGGTTCCAATAAATGCTGCCCCCACTGCACTGATCACCCCCTCCTGTCCACATCCCCCCCCCCTCTGCTTGTTAACTTTTAACCCCTGATTGTACTGCAAGACTAGGCCAATGTGGTGATGCATGCCCAGGTGTGTCCATGGCAGCCTGGGCTCACAGGAAGTGGCCATCATTCATCCAGGGAAAGTACCAGTGGCAGAGAAGACTTTCAGCAGGTGACAGCACCAGCAAGAAAGGTGGGAATTGAAGGATTCTAAAGTCATTATTTTTCCATTTTTAAAACTTCTGACCATTTTATTTTTTTAAAAGTTTAAGGAGGCTGCTTACAAGCCAAATCTGCCTTTCACGTCATGATTCATATTACATCCATATTTGGGGTGTAAACAAAAAATGGTCATGACCTGTAGCCATCACCCCCAAACTGGTCTCCCTTGCCCTACTGAATCTCTGGGTACTTCTTACCACTGGCAACTGTCAAAAGCAATTTATCTGCGGCATTTGTACATCCCCATCCAACTGCAATAGTAGAATTTAGGTAGGTAAGTAAGGGGTGCGGCAAAACTGCAGCTCAACCGCTTGTTTTTACTTCTCTCTGTCTGCTCGTGTGAAAGAGCCCTTGGTAATGGTAGGTGTGAATGAGGGTGTCTTCAAAAAGTCTACACATGCCCAGTGAATCTAGCACTGTTTGGTGTAATCCACCACTAAGCTGCTGGACACAATATTTAATCGGGTTCCGTCCATTTGGAAGCTCATCCCTGGTGTAAGGTAAAGTCTACAGGCTTGGAAAGATCAATTTGTAAATGGATTGAAAACTGGCTAAAAAACCCGAATTCAGTAGTGGTAAATAATTCTAATGCCTCGTACACACGATCGGATTGTTGGCCAACAAAACCATGGCATTTTTTTCAAAGGGCGTTGGCTCAAACTTGTCTTGCATACACACAGCCACACAAATGTTGGCCAACAATTACAAACGTAGTGACGTACTAGATGTACTACGTGGTTTTTCAGCTCTTTAGCGCCACCCTTTGGGCTCCTTCTGCTAATTTTGTGTTAGTAGAAATTTGGTGAGTGTTGATTTGCGCTTTTCTTTTCACGTTTTTCATTTAGCGCTTTTCAGTTCGCACTTTTCATTTCTTGCTTTTCAGTTTGTTTCTGAACGGCCGTTCGTCAACCAGACATGTTGCGGAATTGGAGGAGATAACGTGTTATTTATTATTGGCCTTGGATTTATTGCTTTGACATCATAAAGAAATGGGGGGAACTAATGTGCAAAACCAAACTGTATAGCATAGGATATAAAAGGATAGGAGAAGCTGCCAACATATAAAAGTGTTCCCACACAGATAAAATATACGAATAAGTGAAGTATGTGGCGCTAACTAAAGTGCAGAAATTAATCAATATGTATATAGATACTAAATAGAACCGCTCACCCACCTGACAGCGTGCAGAACAGAATAGGCAAGTGCAAGTGAAAATAAAAATAGCAAATCTTCTCCACTCTTCTTTAGATCACTGGTAAAGTGCACCAATGCCACAGATTCCAAACAGCAATCTAAAATAACGTCCAGTGTGTATATAAGGTGCATCAAGTGAAAAAATATGACAATCCTAGTTTAATGATATAATGACATACATAAAAAAAGAAATGTGAAACATAAAAATTTCTGAAACTATCCACTGTTCTCCTGGATTGTAAAAGGTGAAATTCAAAAAACAAAGTCCAACAAGTGATAAACACTAATATGAATAAGTTCACATATATAAGTTCATGAATTAAATCCGTGTGCAAAATAAATAAATTGTGCAAAAACAACTTTCAATCGATGTAAAATTCATCCAATCACATATATAATATCCGTGGTGCGCCACGCGATTCCCCCAGCCTCTTACCTCAGATGGAGACCCCTACGGGTCGAGTCAAGCCTTCATTATGGAAAACAGCATATCCCAGCACACCTGGTATTTCCAACGATTGTCCCGATTGTCCCGATTGTTCCAACAATAGCAGATTTTTTGGGGGTGACTCCAGGCTTAACCAATGCGGTGAGGACATGAAATAAAAGAGGGTGGCTCCATCCTGCAGTATTTCCCAAAATGATTTTATTAAAACAAAGAGTAACTTACAGTTTAAGATCAAATAATCCAGCAAACAGCAGAGTACTTCCGATCTCGGCCACGACCGGAAGTGGCGACACCTGGCTCTTCCCTGACGCGTATCGTCACTGACCACGTGACTTTATCAAAAGGTAAATCATTTTACCCTTTGATAAGGGTAAAAATCATAAATTGGTAAATGATTTACCCTTTGATAAAGTCACGTGGTCAGTGACGATACGCGTCAGGGAAGAGCCAGGTGTCGTCACTTCCGGTAGTGGCCGGGACCGGAAGTACTCTGCTGTTTGCTGGATTATCTGATTTTAAACTGTAAGTTACTCTTTGTTTTAATAAAAATCTTTTGGGAAATACTACACGATAGATCCACCCTCTTTTATATCATGTCCTCACCGCTTGTAAAACAGGCGCAGGCAAAAAAGCCGAAGTTTTTTGTCCCATGGGACTTCAATTAGGGTGTAAGCCTGCTTCCCCCCCACACTGCGCTATATATATATATATATATATATATATATATATATAAACTAGTAAACTGATTAAATCATAATTAAAGGCTTAATTGTAAATCATCTTGGTGGATGGCGTGCACTTATCCCCTCGCTTTAGCTCACCAATCACAGGAGCGTAGCGTCGGGGTCACATTGTTATTATTGGTGTCAGTGGGAGGGATAGTGTCCAATTATTGGTGTCAGTCGGAGGAATAGTGTCCAATTATTGGTATCAGTGGGAGGAATAGTGTCCAATTATTGGTATCAGTGGGAGGAATAGTGTCCAATTATTGGTATCAGTGGGAGGGATAGTTTTCGATTATTGGTATCGGTGGGAGGAATAGTGTTCAATTATTGGTTTCAGTGGGAGGGATAGTTTTCGATTATTGGTATCAGTGGGAGGAATAGTGTTCGATTATTGGTATCAGTGGGAGGAATAGTGTCCAATTATTGGTATCAGTGGGAGGAATAGTGTCCAATTATTGGTATCAGTGGGAGGGATAGTTTTCGATTATTGGTATCAGTGGGAGGAATAGTGTTCGATTATTGGTATCAGTGAGAGGAATATTGTCCCATTATTTATATCAGTGGGAGGCATAGTGACACATTGCTGGTGTCAGTGGGAGGAATTATGTCCCATTGTTAATGTCAGTGTGAGGAAGAGTGCCCCACGGGCCAGATAAAGGCAAGCAAAGGGCCTTGAGTGCCCCACGGGCCGCAGTTTTGAGACCACTGGTCTTGTTGAATACCATGATCTCTTTTAGAGGCAACTATTACCTTAGCATACATGCACATGACAAGAAATCAATATATCTGATGCTAGGTCTGCTTTAAATAAGCTGACAGCTAGTAACAGGTTTAATCACTCAGAATTCATTTTCCCCATGAAATCCTTTCATGTAAACTCAGGCAGCCATCTCCTCTCCACCAGTAAATTATAATGAAAACAAACACATTTGGGTGTCTTTTGTGTGAACATTATTAATATTGATGAAGTGTTATATTTTTGTTTTCTCTAACACTTCACGTCCAACCTGCCAGGCAAGTTAACCCCTTCCTGTCTCTCCCTCCCACAGAGCAATGATTATACACTACAGCTTTCACTGACTCCATCTTAGAACAACACGCACCATACTGTGATAGGGAAGTGTATACATTACACGATATCCTTATTCTCCAAAAATAATCCAGACACTTCTACTACTTAATGGCAATGTAATCTGTTTTCTTCCATATGTACTTTATTATTTTAAGTGAATAAAGTCAGTTTTATTGAAACACTTATTTCTTTTTAATCAGGTAAATATAAAATCTTACCAAATATCATAATTTACCATCTGCAGGCAGCAGGTGGCAGCTATAAGCAAGGACTATGTTCTCTGCACCTTGCATCTATGGCCTCATGCACACAGACATTTTTACAGCCGCTTTTTTGAGTGTTTTTTGCAGCTTAAAAACGCCTGTCCATGTTAGTCTATGGCTTCATGCCCACCTAGGCGTTTTTGAGCTGCAAATGGCATAGGCGTTTTTAAGCTGTAAAAAAAAACCCAGGACCAGTGCGTTCTGAGGCTCCAGCGCTAGAGCTGTAAAAATGTCAGATGCCGGCAAAAGGTGTTAAACGCGAATTAACGAGGCTTAACGCTGTGTTAAGCCTCGTACAGCGTTTCTGTCTCTATTCAAAATCAATGGTTCCCTATGGGAGCCCATTGATTTGAATAGAGGTCGCACCAGAAGTCAGATCAAGATGATCCGACTTGCAGTGCAACTTGTGTGCTGAGAATCTTGAAGGAGAACCCTGCAAAAATGTAAAAAAAAATTAGCGTGAGGTTCCACCCCAAGACGATACCAGACCCTTCGGTCTGGTATGGATCTTAAGGGGAACCCCCACACCAAAACCCCCTCCTGGACCATACCAAGCCACATGCCCCCAACATGGGGTGGTTGGTGCTTTGGGGCAGGGGGGCTCTGCGACACCCCACACCAAAGCACCTTGCCCCCGTGTTGATGAGGACAAGGGCCTTTTCCCCACAAACCTTGCCCAGTGGTTGTCTGCGGGCAGGGCAGGGCCGTCTTTAATACTGACTGGACCCTGGGCAAACATTTTCTTGGGGCCCCCCCCCAGGCTTTCTTTCCGTCAACCCTCCCCGAATCCTGCCCAATCACTACGATCCTCGCAGAAGGCTCGGTCTCAGGGATGATCAGTACTCCAGTGGGAGCTACCTGATCACTTCGGGGTGGGGGGGATCTGTCCCTGGCATGTTCTTCAGCGGGCCCCTTTTCTGCCATCTGGAGCACCCCATAGTGGTGGAACGCCAGGGCCCAGTCGCAATGCGACCTTTGCGATCCTGGGAGTTCTGCTACTGGTACCACAGCTATAAGGTAGATGGTTAGGTAGTTCCTAATGGCTCATTCTCTATTGGTGTTAGCAAGTAACCTGCAAAGCACTCTTACCAGATCCAGTGTCACAGCAGCAGTGGTCACTTCAATCAGGATTCTGGGGTTGCCCTTGACGACTACAGTAAGCAGTGCAGCAAGGTTTGTAGCCTGGCAGTGGCTCAGCAACATAGTCCTCTTGCAGTTTCCCCCACATGGTACTTGCTTGCTTGTTTTTCAGCAGATCAGTCTCTCTCTGGGTGATCTGTACCAGATGTTCCTCTCACTAACTCCCCAGAACACTGCACTGTCCTGGTGAATTTTTGCCCGGGCAAATCTTGCTCCCTCTTTGAAAAGCAAGGTATATTCAGGCACTATGGATTTCAGTGAATAGTTCATTTATTGGGAACTACATGTCCCATCATGCCCTCCAAGTCTCTTCTGATTGGCTGCTTGTTCTGCTTAGACAGAGGGAGGGGGAAGAACAAGCAGCGGTTAGACAGAGTCGGCTGCTGACAGGAGGAGGTGGGGGGTGGGGGGTGGCAAACTGATTGTGAGTACACAGAGATTCCTCAACTGCACTTCTCCCCTGTCATAGAACAGCCGTTCAGAGACCACAGTGGCCCATGTAGTGGTGGGAGGGGAGATCGCTCAGCTACACTGATAGGACAGGAGGGCCACACAGGCACTGTAGCTAGGAGCAACCCAGGGAGGGGGAAGAACAAGCAATGATGAGACAGAGCCCGCTGCTGACAGGAGCCCTGGGTGTGACTGTACACAATACAGGCATATGATGGGTGGTGACAGATGCAGGCTGGGTGTACACAGGGTGTGATGGGGGTTGGGTGACACTCACCAGCTCCTCCGGGGTGCGGCTCTCTCTCTCTGAACAGCCACAATAGCACACGTCTCACCTGCAGGCCACCATCTTCCAGTAACACCTCAAACAGCCACGTAATGCGATTCCAGCAGCCTTCTCCCTGCGAGTCCCGTCCATGTGTACATCTGAGTCCAGCCCACCGCTGGTGACAAGACTGAAGACTGCCATAATGCACGCAGGCAGGGACCGTGGGAGCGAGTCTGGGCAACCCAATAAAGAAACCAAGAGCCTCTTATGGGGCCCCCTGCTGGCCGCAAACAGTGTTCAAATGGTGATTCCACCCCTGAAATCGGCTGCTCGTCTACTCTGGAAAAAAAAATTTGCGGGCTCAGCGAGCAGCTGCTTTGGGCTCCACAATAATGACAGGGCCCAGGGCAGCTGCCCCTTTTGCCCTGCGGTAAAGACGGCCCTGGGGCAGGGGGCTTATCGGAATACGGGAGCCCCCTTTAATAAGGGGGCCCCCAGATCCTGGCACCTCACCCTGTGTGAATGAGTAAGGGGTACATCGTACCCCTACCCATTCACCTGGGGAAAAAAGTGTCAATAAAAAAAAAAAACACACTACACAGGTTTTTAAAGTAATTTATTAGGCAGCTCCGGGGGGTCTATTTCGACTTCGGGGGTCGCTTCTGACTTCTCCGGCCTTTTCCTAACGCTCTCCGGCCTCTTCTCTGCGCTCTCCGGCTTCTTCTCCCATTGTCCAGTCTCTTCTCCCGCTGTCTTCTGCCGGGCTCCTCCGCTATCTTCTGCTCTCTCTTTTACTAGCGGTTGCCCGGTCTTCTCCATCGTGTTCTTCCCTCCGGTCTTCCTCCGAAAAATTATATAGGCATGGGGCGGGGTCACCGGGTGATGTCATCCGGTGACCCTGCCACCTTATGACATCACAATCCCGGGGCATGATGGGACAGCATGCATGTCCAACAGAAGCTGGCCAAGCTTCCGGCTTCTGTTGGACCAGCTGGCCTACACACGGGCCGGATGTCAGCCGGCTTCTATTGAACTGGTCAATGTCACACGATATTTTTGTGAAATAGCGTCAAACTTCAGTACCCTATATTTTATATAGGCGTAGCTTCAAAAGCCCCCCTATAGGTCACCAGTTTAGTGTTAAGGAGGAGGTCTTGTGTTAGAATTATTGCTCTCACTCCGGTGTGCGCAGCAATATGTAACATGTGTATCGCAATCAATGTTTTCACGTGTAGGCGACCCAACGCATGCGTTTACGGTCGTGCGTGTGTATATGTGGGGGTGGGGGGGATTTTATGTGCTTGGGTGTAACTTTATTTTCTACAAATAAAGAAAATAATGCATTAAAATGTAATTAAACCCATTTGATTTCAGTCGACTAAAATGTACTAGAGATTTTACGACTAAAACTAAAATAACTCAATGACTAAAATACGACTAGAACTAAAATGGCATTTCAGACAGAAAACTAAAATAGGACTAAAACTAAAATGGCATTTCAGTCAAAAGACTTTAACTCTTTAACTTTTAATGTCAAAATTAACACTGGTCCACATCCATCTTTCCCCTACATCCATTCAATGTGCAAGATTTAAACAGGATCTCTCAGCTCTGAAACGCAGGGGGTGGAGAGCTGAAGTTACATCAGTGAGGAGAGCTTTGAGAAATGATTGGATGGAAGAGACACTCGCCCTCCACATTCACAGGAACAGAGCGAGGCAATGGACAGAAATTACACGTAGTGCACTTAACCACTTCAGCTCTGGAAGATTTACCCACCTTCATGACCAGGCCATTTTTTGTGATACAGCACTGCATTACTTTAACAGACAATTGAGCGATCATGTGACACTGTACCCAAATAATGTACCCAAATTTTTGGCATTTTTTCCCACAAATAGAGCTTTCTTTTGGTGGTATTTGATCACCTCTGCGGCTATTATTTTTTGCGCTATAAATAAAAAAGGTAAAAAATTTAATTTCTTTATCTACTTAGGTCAATATGTATTCTGCTACATATTTTTGGTAAAATCCCTAGTAATGGCGGCAATCAGTGACTTATAGCGGGACTGTGAATTGTGGCGGACAAATCGAACACCTAGCTGACACTTGACACTTTTTGGAGACCAGTGACACTAATACAGTGATCAGTGCTAAATACAGTAAAACCTCGGATTGCGAGTAACGCGAGTTAACGAGCGTTTCGCAATACAAGCTGTTTTTTTTTTTTTTTTTTAATCCTGACTTGATTTGCGAGCATTGTCTTGCAAGACCAGCAGGATTCAAACCTCTGGGGTGTGCAGTACCGCATGTGGCCAGAGGTGCAGGGGCGATGGCGATGCTCGGAGACACTCAGGAACCGAGCGCCTCTGTGTGTCTCTGAGTGTCTCTGAGTGGTCTTTACGAGTGTTTCTGGCGCCCCCCCCCCCCACCTCTGGCCACATGCGGTACTGCATACACTAACAGTGACACTGGAACAAATTATCTGAGTTTATTTTGATTCCTATGGGGAAACTCGCTTTGATATACGAGTGCTTTGGATTACAAGCATGCTTCTGGAACTAATTATGCTCGTAATCCCAGGTACTACTGTATATGTACTGTCACTGTACTAATGACACTGTCAGGAAAAGGGTTAACATCAGGGACGATCAAAGAGTTAAATGTATGCCTACATTGTGCTTACTAACTGTGGGGGAGGTGCTTTGACTAGGGGAAGGCAAAGATCCGTGTTCCTGCTTAGCAGAAACACAGAATCAGTATCTTCCCCTCTGACAGAATGACAATCTGCCTTGTTTACATAGGCAGATTGTCATTATGTCGCTATATGGTGTAATTGGGGGGCGTCAGCAGGCATCTAGATGTGGAACACCCCACGTACATATACTGCGGCAGGGTGGCCGGTCTGTGCCAGATCACGTACCTAATACATTATCTGATACATCCGGGCCTGGGGTGGGTGCGTATGCATGCCGTCGGCGACCCACTCCCGTTGTGATCAGGAGGAGTGGGTTGCTGACGGTGTGCGTTCGTGCCCCAGGCCCAGAAGTGTCAGATCACGTACTAGGTACGTGATCTGGAACAGATCGGCCACCCTGCCGCAGTATATGTACATGGGGTGGTCCGGAAGCGGTTAATTGAGCCAAGCACAAACTATTGAAGGATAGGCTTTGTTCATATTTCATGTTTAAGGTTCATAACCACCTTAACTTACCTGAACCTATGATGTAACAAAGGCCGAGACGCAGCATTTGAGTCACCTAAGTGAACATCTAGATTCACGTCAGCAATAGGTGATATCCATAGAAATAGAAAATACAAGTGTTCAATTATAAGAAGCTTTTGTATTATTTTATGCATGCAGATTAGCTATGAGCCCCATTTTCTCTGGAACATTGGGTCACCTAACAGATGTATTATTCAGGAGAATTGCATCTATTTCAGATTCATTGTGAGTGACACGTTTGGAGGAGGTAATTAAGCTGACAGTCAAGGACTGACTGCACACCACTGGTCCCTGTAGATACAGAACCTTGAACACTCACCGCTAAATTAATTGCACCACTCCTTTAACGTTTCCAGATCTATTGGGGTATAACATAAAAAGTTACTAATAAACACAGGTATAGACTTAAATAATAAAGAGAACCTCACATCTAAAATCTTTCTATATGATTGTATATGAATTAAATGTATTTTCTGTATGTTATCTACCTGGAAAAGCCTCCCTTTAAAGCGGAGTTCCGCCTAGGTGAAAAATAAATAAAAGTCAGCAGCTACAAATACTGCAGCTGCTGACTTTTAATATATGGACACTTACCTGTCCAGGGAGCCCGTGATGTTGGCACCTGAAGCCGACTCGTTCTCGGCTCCGGGTGCAAGCAACGGCATCCTTATGGCTTCACAGCCTGTTTCCTACTGCGCATGCCCAAGTCACACTGTGCGTTCTGAATGGTCCCTGCTGTCTTCTGGGACCTGTGTGTCTCCCAGAAGGCAGCGGGGGGGGGGGGGGGGCATGGACATTGCGTAGTTCGCCGCACAAGAATTGCAGCGATCTTTCCCCCGAAGTTGGAGCAGATACCTGGATTTGACAGGTATCCACTCCCCTCTCCCCCCTAAAAAGGTGGCACCGGAGGGGGGGAGGAATCTGATCCATGGAAGTTCCATTTCAGGGTGGAACTCCACTTTAAAGCCTATGTTTAGTTACAATCCCCCCACAGCAGTATTTTTATGATGCTGCAAGGTCAATACAGCCTCTGGACCTGTCATAGACACTCGTCAAGAGTGCCAACTTTACCTGCCCTTTCTGCCCCTGGTCCATCCACAGAAGCTGTACTACAGCTTCCTGCAAAGAATAAAGTTCTATAAAATAAATAAAGGTCTGCATCCTCCATTCACAGAAACTATAGTACAGCTTCTATGAATGGAGGAAGGGCAGAAAGGGTGGGCATAGCTGGCACTCTTGATAAGTGCCTATGTCAGGTCCAGCGGCTATTATACTGCTCATGTAAGGATACCGATCACTCACTGTGTTTATTCATACAATGTAACTAAAGCAAAGTAAATTGTATTTACTATGCTTCAGTTTGTGAATGAACAGGAAGCTTCTTGTTCATTCATCTGCAGTGGAACTGAGGCTGCAGAGAAAGGATTGGAGATCTATGTCCCCAATTTTTTTCCTGTCTCAAAAGTGAGACATCAGTGGTTTGTTTAACCACTTCCCATCCCGCCCATAATCGTATGACGGCCGCAGGAGGGATCTCCCATCCTGGGCAGGCGTCATATGACGTCCTGGGCTTCCCGGCCATCTGGGGGGGGGTGCCGCTTTGCTTGGGAGCCGATGCGCGTGCCCATCTGCCGCGATGTTCACTGGGCACCCGCGATTGCCTGTTAACCGAGCAGGACCGTGGATCTGTGTGTGTAAACTGTCAGGTGAGAGGAGACCAATGGTGTGTTCCCAGTACAGAGGAACACCGATTGTTCTCCTCCCCTTGTGAGTCCCCTCCCCCTACAGTTAGAATCACTCCCTAGGCAACACATTAACCCATTCACCGCCCCTACTGTTAACCCCATCACTGCCAGTGACATTTATACAGTAATCAATGCATTTGTATAGCACTGATCACTGTATAAATGTGAATGGTCCCAAAATGGTGTCAAAAGTGTCCGATCTGTCCGCTGCAATGTCACAGTCACGATAAAAATCGCAGCTCGCCGACATTACTAGTAAAAAAATAAAATGCCATAAAACTATCCCCTATTTTGTAGACGCTATATCTTTTGCGCAAACCAATAAATATACGCTTATTGAGATTTTTTTTTACCAAAGATATGTAGAAGAATACATATCGACCTAAACTGAGGGGAAAAAAATAAATAAATAAATAAATTGGATATTTATTATAGCAAAAAGTAAAAAATATTGTGATATTGTGTTTTTTTTCGAACTTGTCGCTCTTCTTTTGTTTATAGCTCAAAAAATATTTCATTTGGGTACAGTGTAGCAGGACCGCGCAATTGTCATTCAAAGTGCGACAGCACTGAAAACTGAAAATTGGCTTGGGCAGGAAGGGGGTGAAAATGCCCTGTGTTGAAGTGGTTAAAAAAAATAAAAAATTAAGGTTTATTTACACAGGTTCTCTGGTCCATATGTGAATGAGTGGTTTGTTTGTGCAGATGGAGCCGCCTGTTACTCTATGGAGACGCAGCAGCTGTATGAACGCAGTTGAAAGTCCTAATATAAAAAGGTTTGCAGGTGTGGGTGAATGGCGCCCAATGCACACTGTCTATGTTCGGGGCCGTACACCTGTCTAGTTAACATCTGCAGGGGTATTTGTACAGCTGCTATATCCCCATAAAGTAACATAGGCATTTTTTTTCCTTAGGTGAATGGGTAGGGGTACATCGTACCCCATACTCATTCACATAGGGTGGGGGCCGGTATCTGGGGCCCCCTTATTAAAGGGGGCACCCGGATTCCGATAAGCCCCCCACCCGCAGACCCCGACAACCAACGGCCAGGGTTGTCAGGAAGAGGCCCTTGTCCTCATCAACATGGGGACAAGGTGCTTGGGATGGGGGGGCCGCAGGGCCCCCCTTTCCCTAGTGCACCCCCCATGTTGAGGGCACGTGGCCTGGTGCGGCTCAGGAGGGGGGGGCGCTCGCTCGTCCCGACCCCCTTTCCTGACCGGCTGGGCTGCGTGCTCGGATAAGGGTCTGATATGGATTTGGGGGGAACCCCCACGCCGTTTTTCCCCTTTAAGTCCATACCAGGTGACGGGACTAGCGAGGTGTCAATGTTGCTGATCGAGGCGGCGGCATTGACTTCCTTCGCTAGTTCCATCTACCTGGAGCCACGTTCTAAATGAACGGACTTTGCTCCGTGTGTGGGGCAAGTCCGTTCATTTCAAAAGTCCCGCGGACTAGCACACCGACGGCCGGATTGTCCGCCGGACTGCTGAGTCCAGCGGACAATTTTGAGTCAAAACTTCAAACTAAGTCCACCGGACTTTTGAGGAGAAAAAGTCCGCCGCCGCCCACACACGGTCGGATTGTCCGGCGGACAATCCCGCCGGAAAGTCCGATCGCGTGTACGCGGCATTAGTGATACGGATGTGTCTTGGTCGCTTTGCCCCAAATAAGAAAAATGACAGAATCTCTTTAAATTGTAGCTTTTCAGAGGGTAATTTCTCAGGGCAACATAATCTATAAGCAAAGATTATTCACAGCTCTGTGAATTTGCATTGTATACAGTACCACTTAATCACCAAGCCTATTTCTGACACTTGTTGTTTACAAGTTAAAATCAGTATTTTTTTGCTAGAAAATGACTTGGAACCCCCAAATATTATAAAAAAATTTTTTAACAGAAACTGTAGGGAATTAAATGGAGATCGTTACAATACTTTATGTCACACTGTATTTGCACAGTGGTCTTACAAACGCCAATTTTTTTTTTTAAATAAATACACTTTTTTGAATAAAAAAATAAGAAAATAGTAAAGTTAGCCCAATTTTTTTTTGTAATGTGAAAGATAATGTTACGCGCTCCTAAACCACTCCTACCCATTGAAATCAATGGGGCAGCGCGGCTATACCGCTGGCAAAGCGCCTCTCCAGCGGTGCTTTGCGGGTGGTTTTAACCCTTTTTTCGGCCGCTAGCGGGGTGGTTAAAACCGCATGCCTATCGGCCGAATACAGCTGCTAAAACGACGGTAAAGCAGCGCTAAATATATTGCTGCTTTACCGCCGACGCCCGCACCGCCCCAGTGTGAAAGGGCCTTCACGCGAATTGGATGTGGGTTTCTCCACATCCAATTCGCATGACATCTCTCTATGGAGCCGGTTCACATAGCTCCGTTGTGGCCGCGGAGCGGCTTGCACAGGAACGCTGTGCGTCTTTGGCTCCATTTCAGTGGCAAATTTTTGCCTGAATGCGGCCCTAAAACGGAGCCAAAGAGCGTCTTTGGCTCTTTTGAAAGGTACCCAGGTCTACCTTCCGCCTGCGCCACCTAGGCGGCGACTCTTCTCCCCCCTCCCTCCCTGCAATCTTCTGGGATACGTCACAGGTCCCAGAAGATTACTCAGCCATTCAGGACAGTGCAGCGTGACTTGCGCATGCACAGTGCGCACCGGGGTGTGAAGACGCAAGCTGTTACAGCCGGGTGCCCACACCAGTGATGCCGGTGCAAAAGAGAGGCGGGGGAGAGAACGGAGGCTTTGGGCGGCCGCATCGCTGGACTGTCTGATGACTGCCAGGATCCTTTCTTCCATTCAGAGATCTGAGTGTAAATTATGCACAACCCCAACCCCATGTTACAATTCTGTTAGAGGAGTTGGGGCCAAAGGAATTCTATGTAAAGGTGTTAGGGAGGGTAGAGTTCCACTTTAAGCACACATCACAGCTGCAGTCATTTTCTATGACATGCCTCTTCTCGGGTTCTTTCACACGGACGGTCCGTATATGTCCGTTTTTCATCCTTCCGTTTTCGGATGAAAAACGGACATACATGCATCCCTATGGGATAGCAGGTGTCAGCGGATGAGCATCGATATCGTCCGTGTCCGATATGGTCTGATTCTGCAGACGGAGGAAAACCCCATAGGGGAGAGCGGTGCTCTGACAGGTCCGTCCCTGCGCAGTGTGCAGAGACGGACCTGTCATCTTCCTGCTCAACTGAGATCACTCGGGCAATCCCCGCTGAGCAAGCGGATATCCACGGAGCGGATCAGCACTGATCCGCCCCGTGTGAAAGAGCCCTTACTTTATTATTTGTATTGTTATCAAACATTATATAAAGCAGTGAAATTATGCTAAATATAACTAGGGTAATCATACAAAACAATACAACCAAAGCTTCTCTAGCACGTTAGCAGACAATTTGATTGTTAAAGTGGTATTGAACCCAAAAACAAAAATGTGATACAGTATATTGCAGCTTACCACTTGTTAGATATCCTAGCTGCGTCTCCTTTTTTAGGCTCCTTTTCCTTTATTGTCACCTATTGATCTAGCCAGTAAACCCAGGTTCAAATATGTGTCCCTGCAGTTTCCAGCCTGGGGTCCGGTGCGTTTCTGTTCACTGGTTTAAGTGCGATTCAGGTCCAAATTTTTGCCTGAATTTGCACCTGAACCAGACCCAAAAATGCACAGGACCCTTTTGGAAACCGCACGTGTGAACCAGCTCCATTGAGAGCCCGTCACACTCGCATGTCATGCGACTTGAATGCGATGAAAACCGCATCCAATTTGCACATATGTGAACCTGCCCCAAGCCTGTTATCTTTCAACTTCCTTTAACAGACCAAGCTGTCCAGCAAAAGTGACAGAGGGTTGAGATAAACCATTCACCACTGACAGGTGCATACAATAATCAGGATTTTTTTTTTTTATAATGGCTTAAAAAGTGTTAACTGGTATTCAGCTTCAAAGTGTTACTTAGGCCCCATTCACACTTGTGCGACTTGTCATGCAACTTTAGACCTCAAAGTCGCATGACAAGTCGTTCCCCATGTTTTTCAATGATAATAATTTATATATGTGCGACTTAAAGTTGCAGTGACTTCAAAGTAGTTCATGCGCTACTTTGGTCTGACCTTCATGCAACTCGATGACCAAAGACTTCAATGTAAACCCTCAAAAGTTGCATGAAAGTCGTACCTGAATGTTATACAATGCAACAGTTGTCTATTATCACTGATCAAAGGCAAACTCGTATGCAAGTTTCACCCATCCAAAGTTGCACCAAAGTTGCACTCCAAAGTCGGATGAACTACTTTGAAGTTGCTGCTTTAAGTCTCACATATATGAATGGTTATCATTGGAAAAACTAAAGGGAACTACTTGAGCATCAAAATTGCATGACAAGTAGCACAAGTATGAATGGAGCCTAAGGGCTATTATCTTATGAAAATAACAAACATGTTATACTTACCTCCTAGAGTCTGAACCCATAGCAAGTGTTTGCTATAGGGGCAGACGTGTTGGCTCACTCCCAGGCCAGACTCTTGAGTTGATTTACTAAAACTGCAATTCTGGTGCAGCTCTGCACATAAATCAATCAGCTTTCCGGGTTTATTTGTCAAAGCCTAATTGAACAATCTGAAGTTAGCAGCTGATTGGCTACCATGCAGAGCTGTTCCAGATTTTACATTCTCAATTTTTTTTGTTAATCAACCCCACTGTGTCTATAGACACACATAGTGTAGCTCAGCCCCGCTCCCTCCTCCCTAGATTTGGTTGACAGCAGCAGGAGCCAATGGCTCCTGCTGCTGCTTCCATGTCAAGTGATGAGGGAGAGAGAGAGAGCAGCGATGCTGCTCTTGGGCACAGTACTGGATCGAGTTTGGGCTCAGATAAGTATTTAGGGGATCTGGGGAGGGAACTCATCTTGGAAGGTTTTTTTACTCTAATGCAGAGAATACATTAGGGTGAAAAACCTTTAGCCTTCCCAACTTCTTTAAATTGCTAGTGCATCTAACACTACTCTCTCCCCAGACTGACGATGCTGCTGTCCAAAGGTGTCTCTGTTGCTCCTCCATCCAGAGGGGAGACACCGTAAGGTGGGAAATGTGTTACTGGCCGGGTCACCAAGTGAAAAAAAAAAGACTAAAAATAGAAATGTAATTTAGCTACCACATTTAAAGGGGTGGTAAACCTTTGTGTTTTTAGACCTTAATGAATCCTATGCGTTAAGGTGAAAAAACACCTGTCAGTGACCGCCCCCCCCCCCCCCCCCCCAGCGTTTTACTTACATGAACCCTCAAACTTGACCCGGCGGGGACGCGATCTCTCTCTCTGCTCTGGGTTTTCAGCTCTTGATTGAATAGATTGATAGCAGCGCAGCCATTGGCTCCCGCTGCTGTCAATCAAATCCAATGACACGAGTGCCGGGGGGCAGGGCCGAATCCTGCATTTGGCCTCTATGGATGCCGAATGCTGGACTCGGGAGCACACCTGCAAGGTAACCACCTCGGGAGAGTGCTTCTCCAAGGGGGTTATCAGATGTGGGGAGGAGCCGCAAGAGCTGCCGGGGGACCCCAGAAGAGCAGGTTCGGAGCCACTCTGTACAAAACGAGCTGCACAGTGGAGGTAAGTATGATCTGTTTGTTTTTTTTTTATTTACCTTACGGCTCCTTTCACACCGAAGCGTTTTTCAGGCGCTACAGCGCTAAAAATAGCGCCTGTATAGCACCTGAAAACAGCGGGTCCTTTCAATCCAGTGCGAGCAGTGCGCTAGCAGGACGGTAAAAAAAAGTCCTGCTAGCAGCATCTTTGGAGCAGTGAAGGAGCGGTGTATTCACCGCTCCTATACCGCTCCTACCCATTGAAATCAATGGGACAGCGCGGCAATACCGCAGCTATACTGCCGGCGCTTTGCGGGGGGTTTTAACCCTTTTCCGGCTGCTAGCAGGAGTTAAAACCGCCCGCTAGCGGATGAATACCGCTGCTAAAACGACGGTAAAGCAGCGCTAAATATAGCGCTGCTTTACCGCCGACGCCCGCACCGCCCCAGTGTGAAAGGGGCCTTACAACCACTGGTAAACTGCCATATACTAAATGTATATTTTGGGTTTAATTCCACTTTAATTCCCAGGCAATAATCACCTAAGATTTTCATTCATTTCCCAGCCACAGACATTCATATACCTCATATAGGTGATATTATATATTTCTGTCCATGGATACAATGTGCCCCGTGTCTCCTCTTTGAGCAGCTGCCTCTTCTGTCCTCTCCTAATTACACGTCTCCTTCATCACTTACATTTTTAATAAATAAGTCCAGTATTGAACTACTGGGGGCTAATTCTGTGTCCAGTGATTTACCTAGATGTTGGACTAAAATGGACTTAGACATTGAGGCAAGCTGAGCCCTCATAATCATAATAAAATATTGATCATGTCTGACCTCGCACCATCAGAGCACTGTATTGTGGAGCTGTCAGAGGGAGTTTTTCTTTCCTTCCTGTATCGATTGACAGCAGAGTCTTCATGACAGCTGCTTCTCTTCATATCTTTGGCGCAATGAATTCATCAGACTGGTTAATGACAAGCCTAAAAGCTTAAGCCTTCATTTCTTTATAAAGCATAAATCAGTATATTACCCCTATTAAGGCAGACGTGCAAAACATGCATTGTGCTTAGTGTTTTTTTCCAAACATCAATAATAATGCAAACAGAAAGGGGCATGTCTAAAAATGATTTGTGTTGATATTCTATATCTAGTGCACATGAAAGCGACCCCTTTACTGCATTCTGTAATATGGTGGTAAGCCCAATTTCTGCAGTCTACTCATCAGTGGTGGCCGCTCATGCAGGGCACCGGACGCATTTTTTTCGAAACACATGATTAGAGCTGGAGGCCCTAATTGCCTTCAAAAAGGGTGGGCTTGGGGCGCAGAGCACTGCGCCCAGGACCCACCCACTTGTTTGACATTAGCAAATTAATATTTGCTAATGACTTCCTGTTTCTCTTCCCGGCCAATCGGGTCTCAGGACCTGCTTTCTGATTGGCGGGGAGGAGAAACAGGAAGACATTAGCGAATATTAATTCCTAAGACCCGATTTGCCACAAGTCCTAACTCCTGATTGGCCGGGAGGAGAAGCGACCGATGGGACTCGGGAGGAGATGCGGGGGGGGAGGCCGCTGAAGCCGCGACCTGGATGGGGTGAGTCCGGGGCTGGCTCAGGGCCTGGCGGGCAATGGGTGAGCAATTGAGCGCCGTGGGGAGCGGTGATCGCTCGAGCGAGCACAAGGGGTGGTGGGTAATGTGGTTGGCTGGCTGGCTGGGGGGCCATGGGCCGCCCCCCTCCAATAAATTTGAGCACCAGCCGCCACCAGGACCATTTTTAAGGCAGGGCAAAAGGGGAAGCTGCCCTTGGCTCCATCATTGTTGTGGGGCCCAAAGCAGCTGCCTCATACTTGCCAACTATCCCAGCTTAAATTCCCTTATCCCTTGAAGGTTTAGTCCCATGCTGTGTCCCGATTTCTCAGTGTAAAGTTCTGTTGCTGCTGCAGAGCTCTGCCCCATTGCCATGAACAGATGACTCGCCTACAGATCCTGTGTTTACATGTAAATAATGTGCATTGATATGTAAATAGCAGCGGCATTAATATGTAAATAGTCGCGACCATGGCATTGCTTTGTATATCATGTCCCCCTGAGGTCATATCTTCCATCACTTCTTCTGAATGCTGCCCCCACTGTGGAGGTAAAGGAACATGCTTGAAAGTCCTGCCTACAACTATAGTCATTAAGCCTAACATCAGCCTGTTCTGCAAAGGTAAGCAAATTGGAGGTGGAACCCTTCTTCAAAAGAAAACGGTGCCACATTACCCTGAATTTTGGTGCATGTGAATACGCACATTTCAGCTGATGCATGAGGGTGTGATTAACAATTAATGGCACTTCTGAGTATCTGCTAAAAGGCAGCATGTTTGTGAGGTCAAAGTTATTTTGCATGTATTCCCGACACACACAAATGTGAACGCAGGCTAAATGTCTCAGTTAAACTGGTGGTCGGTGTAAATCTTCTCATTACATGGGGGCTTGGTGTACAATCCTTTCATTCACACTAATGGCCAGTGTGAAGGTCCCCCTTACATTGGTGGTCAGTGTAAATCCCTTTTTACATTGGTGGTTACTGTGAATGCTCCTTTTACATTAGTGGTCAGTGTAAATCCCCATTACATTGGTGGCCAGTGTAGAAACTCCTCTTTATATTGGTAATCGTTGAAAAAAATGCAAACTTGCATTTGTGGTGAGTTTTGAATCCTCCTGTACATTGGTGGTCCATGTATAAGCCCCCTTTAAACTGGTGGTGAGTGTAAATCCCCCTTACATTGGTGGCCAGTGTAGAAATCCCCCTTTATTGGCTGTTGATGTAAAATCCCCCATTACATTGATTGTCAGTGTAAATCTTCATAACATTGGTGATCAGTGTGCATTTCCCTTTACATTGGTGGTAAGTGCAGAGTTGCCCTTACACTGGTGGTCAGTGTAAATCCCCCTTTACATTGGTGGTCAGTGTAAATCCCCCCCTAATATTGGTGGTTGGTGTAGAAGTGTCACCTTACATTGGTGGTCAGTACAAATCTCCTCGACAATGGTTCTCAGTGTAAATTCCCCCTTACATGGAGATCATTGTATATTCCCCCTTACACTGGTGGTTGGTGTAAATACTCTTATTATATTGGTGTCAGTGTATTAATCCCTCTTTTATATTGGTGGGTGGTGTAAAATCCCTCGTTACATGGTGGTCAGTGGAAATTCCCCCTCACATTGATGGTCAGTGTAAATCCTCCCTCACATTGATGGTCAGTGTAAATCCCCCCTCACATTGGTGGTCATTGTAAATTCCCCATTATATTGTTAGAATCCCCCACTATATACTTGCCAAAGATGTCCAGCTTGCTCTACATCACATGTGTCAAACACAAGGCCCACGAGCGAAATATGGCACTCCAGGCAATTTTATGCGGCCCTCCCTGCAAGTGAAAGAAAAAGGCAGAACCTTCGCCAACGCTGCCTGGAGGTACTAGAACTAGGCAAGGTAGGTGAGATGCAAGGGAGATTTTGGGGTGGGGGGTGACGGGATGTAGTGCACTACGGAACTCTGCATAATGTACGTTGCACACTCCTGAATTCTGCACTCTGTGCACTGGGGAACTTCTGAACTTCACACATAATGGACTCCTTGTATTTATTGCCCCTTTAAGATCCTCCCACTGTTCTTACTGGCGTGGTTGAGTTCCTGCGCCTATTCTCTGAGGAAAAAAAGCCCTGATACATTTATATAGTCTAACAGCTACAACCGGCCCTTCGAGGACAATCATAATGCTGATGCGGCTCAAGATGAAATTGAGTTTGACTCCCCTGCTCTACATGATTCAGAATTTGTCACAGTGTACTGCCTCTGAACTAACCCCACCCCCCAACCACTGCCACTGATCCCATAAACCCCCCAGCATTGCCACTGATCACACCCCCCCCACCTCCACTGATCCCATCAACCCCCCAGCATTGCCACTGATCACATCCCCCCCACCTCCATTGATCCCATCAACCCCCCAGCATTGCCACTGATCCCAGGAGTCCTATGATTCCTAGAAGTTTTCTGTCTATTGATGGGTCCCCTCACCTCCCTAGTCCATGGTGTGCAGGCAGTGAGGAGACGATGTGCTGTAACCTTTAGCAACCAATCAGTGAGCAGTAATGCTGTGCTCTAACCTCTTGCAACCAATTATTGAGAGGTAGGGATATGCAGTGACCTCTAGCAACCAATTAGTGAGTGGTATATATTCTCCGATAACCTCTCGCAATCACTCAGTGAGCAGTATTGATGTACAGTAATCTCTAGGAACCAAACAAGCAGAAGTCATGTGCTGTAACCTCTAGAAAATAAACAGTCAGCCACAATGTGTGCTGTAACCTCTAGCAGCCAGTCAGTGAGCTGTAATGATACACTGTAACCCCTGGCAACCAATCTCAATCACTTCCTGATCTGATTCAGTAAAAAGATTTTGAGTCTAGCTGCTATTCATTGTATGTCTCAAAGCATGTGGAGAGCGAATTTGCATGGAAGAGGGGACCCAAGAAAATGTTTGCCCAGGGTCCAGTCAATATTAAAGACGGCCCTGGCCGCCACTGCTACTCGTCCTTCTGTATTAGGAGAGAGCAGATTAGGGTCTGATTCCATATAAGGAAAGCAGTCTGTCAGTTCACCCCAACAGATATCCAAAGATGTATGTACTATACGATATATACGGCTTGCTTATGTTGGCTTGCATTTTGCTACATTGTTTCATTGCAAAATAAATGGACAGGTTGTGACCTGAATCTGCAAATACAGAGGATGCTGCTCTGACTTGCCTGTCCCACCTCCTGCACCTCCCGCTCAGCAACCTAAAGTAGTTCTAAAGGTAAAAGTTTTTTTACCCTAATGCATTCTGTGTATTGGGGTAAAAAAACTTCCCTATGCAGCCCATCCTTATACTTACCTGAGCCTGATCTCAATCCAATGCTGTGCACGAGAGCAACAGTTCTTTCCACTCTCTCCCTCCTCACAGGGCGTATTGATAGCAGCAGGAGACATAGGAAGCGGCTTTGAATAGTGGGCACTCACTAAAGAGGAGAAGCGAGGAGGGTCGGCGGGGAACCCCAGAGAAGGAGGATCAGGGCTGCTCTGTGGAAAAACATTGCATGGAGTATAACATGTTTGCTATTTTATAAAATATATACAGTAGTACCTTGGATTACGAGGTTCCAGAAGCATGCTTGTAATCCAAAGCACTCGTATATCAAAGCGAGTTTCCCCATAGGAATCAGTGGAAACTCAGATAATTAGTTCCAGTGTCACTGCTAGCGCAGTACCGAATGTGGCCAGAGGTGGGGGGGGCATTAGAGACACTCAGAAACACTTGGAGATGCTCGGAGACACTCTGGAACTATCAGGGAAATTAGTAGACCAGACTGTGTGGACTGCACAGAGGAAACCCAAACACATATAAGTGAAATAATAAGTGTTTATTTAAATAAATGACAAGAAGTGAAAACAAATAGTGCACTACAAACCACAAACTACAAACAAATAATATATACAATAAATGGGCAATACCAGAATCACAAACGATTAGCCAAGCCAGTGTCATGCACGGGAGATCAGCAGATGAGCAAGGGCAGGATGGGAGAGGGAACTAAGGATGGGAAAGGCAACAAAGGAGCAGGAACTCAGGAACACCGGATCAGGATGGGAAGGGTACAGGTTACAGGTCTCAGGTTACAGGTCACAGGTTCTGGGCACAAGGAAGAGAGATACCAAGGCAAGTGTGTGAGGGCTGGCCGGGTATTTATAATCTGCCAGTGATTGGCCTCATGTGACAGCTGAGCGCAGAAAGAGCTGTCTGCTCCACACTGCCAGGATCCATCCGCTGGTGGACGCCAGTACTGCGGCCCAAAGATGATATCCCAGCAGGGAAGGCCTCTCCTGACAGTTATAAACTGCCAGGAGACACCTGCTGGTGGACCACAGTACTGCACGCCAAATGATGGGTCTTACCAGCGGACGGATCCATTCCTGACAGGAACGGAGTGTTTCTGAGCGTCTCTGAGCGTCACCAGCGCCCCGCACCTCTGGCCACATGCGGTGCTGCACACCCCAGAGGTTTGAGACAACGCTCGCAAGTCGGGTCATAATAAAAATTAAAAAAAACAGCTTATATTGCGAAACGCTTGTAAACCGCATTACTCGCAATCCAAGGTTTTACTGTATATCCTTTAAAATCGCTTTACAGTGGAACTAAAACCAAAATGTATGTTATCATTTTTAATGGTGTGTAGTGGATGGTTATATCCCCTGTCAGTTTTTTTTGTCATCTATTTGGAGATTATCCTTCATTTCCTGTCCAATAGCCTCAACAGGAAGTGTGAGGGAAACCCTGGTGGTAACCACCGGAACTAGTGACCCCATTGAAAGATTTTCCCTCTATTGCCGTTTTGGTAGCAACTCAGAATTCAGTATTTTCTTTCACTTTCATTTTCGGTGATAATGGTCACAAGGACAAATAGAGTGGGTGCCTCTCCTTAATGGGGATACAAACAGTAATACAAACCTGACAGGAGTTCTAATACATCTATACTCTATAAAATTTTTTTTAAAAAGGTCTGTCTTTTGTTATACTGTAAGGTAAACCATGCCATTCCTCTTGCTATCCCATTTAACAGTAGCCATGTATAGAGGCTGTGTAGCTCCTGCTTCATATCTCAGATCAGAGATCACTAGCAATCTCTAGATAGCAGCTGTGAAAGTCCACTGTATGCTTACTTTGACTTTCTCTTTTTCTTCCTTCATCCATCATTTCCCACTGCTTGGAATTATTATTTTTTTTCCTTCTCTCTTCGTGTTTTTGTGACTAAAAGAAAACTTTTTTTCATTTAGGTGAAAATGAAATATTATCTATTAATATTGAGCCAGCAAGTGGAGTTTAAGGCTCCTTTTCTCAAGTTTTTTTTATCTCAGGAAAATTCCTGTTGTTTACAGAGCTCAATAGCTAAAAGTTAAACTTAAAGCCAAACATTTTTTATTACTTTTGAACAGTAGGATAGTTTTTGTTTAAATCTGTGAATCCTAAAGCCCCATACATGGGTCAAATGTCAGGCAACATCGGCCGGTTCAATAAAAAACGTCTGACATTCGGCAGCCGGTCTGATAGAAGCCGGCCATGTGGCCGGGTTTTTCGAACAAGCATGCTGAAAAAACAGCCAATGAGATCGCTGACCGGAGTATTCTGGCGGGGGGCCACACTACCCCCACCACAGCCGACTATGCAGAGCTGCCGGTGTGGTGAATCATTCCGGCAGCTCTGCTTTATGTGTGAATACACATAAAACAATTCAAATGTCTCTTTTTAAAAACATTTGTCAGCCAGTGAGGAAGCGATCTCAGCTCCTCACCACTTGTTTTAACTCCTAAAATGCTGCATCACCCCACCACAATCACATGCATTGCACACGGTTGCAGCACAGATCTATCTAATCTAATAAACAAATAATCTGGTATCAAATCTAACAAACGAATAATCATAGCAAATCTGATAAAATTTTAATCTATTAACAAATCTAATAAGTCTATCAACTATTTATACTTAAATTCTTGAATTCTTTAAAGTAAGAGCGAAAATTGGGACAGGCTTGTAGGGGCCCCAGCACATTACTATGCCCAGGGGCCCATGATGCTGTTAAAATGACCCTGGCCTTAAGTTTAAACAACCCCCAATATCACTAATATATATATATATATATATATATATATATATATATATATATATATAATGTAGCACCCTCTACCAATAGGTAGGTGCCAGTAAGATTTATTTTACTAGGTTAGCCAGCACAGGCAAATTTAGGCAGGCCTATGCTGCATTCTAGGCCTGTCTGTTTTGATCTGGGGGCTGGGGGTGGTCAGAGTAGCAGTAAGTGTGACCACCTGCACATCAGTTCTGAGGCGGCTCCCCTGTTTCTGAGTAGAATGCTCTAGAAAAGGGGCTGGACCTGGAACTGGAGTGGCAGGCAGCTTGTGTGTGAGCCCTGACCAATCCCCAATCGGTATTGGCAGGGGGCGGGCCTCATATATAAGCTGAGGTTATTTTCCACTGGGGGTCAGTGTCAGCTGGGTGAGGAATGGCATGTTAGACAGTTGCAGGAGGCCATCCCTATCTGGGGGGGTGTGCCGATCGCAAAAGAAGGCCCGGGGAGAGCTGTAAGGGGAACATTGCCTCGACACGGTCATTGGCAATGTCTCTGCCTTCACACGGTCGGATGGCAGGGAAGTCCTGGAGCAGAGGGGCAGGTGAAACTGGCGGTATGCATGGTCCAGTCAAAGTTCCTCATCAAAGACTCAAGGCTGTTGGAAGGTTGATGAGGTGCCAAGGGCTGGAAGTGCCAAGGAGTCTGTGAAGGGAACTCTGCTAGTACACGGTCACTAGTGGAGTCTTCATCAATACACATGGTGGATGATGGGGAGTCCTGAAGCAGAAAAGAGACTGTGGGGATCTGTGTTAAGTCGATGCTGCCTGTGGGCACATTATTTGCAAGTTGGGCTGGCCGGGAACAGTAGTCCATATTTCCTAGAAGATATGCTTTTAACCCGCTGGGCCTCCGGGGAGAGGTTCTGCAGGCCTCAGGCCTAATGGCAGCGAGCAACCAGAGCCACAGTAGAGAGGCTTATTCAGAGTGGGCCCCTACTATTCAATAGAAGAGGATGATGTGTCAGATTTCAATATAGTAACTTCAAGTTTGTGCAGGAGGAACCAAGTGAACAGGAGGAAACAAGTTATGGGCAGGAGGTGAAAGAGATCTAAGAACATTGCTTTTACACAGTCATTTGTGATGTCTCTCCCACCACACGGTTGGATGGTAAGATAACTCTTATGCCCTGTACACACGTTCGGACATTCTGACGACAAAATCCGTCAGATTTTTTCTGACGGATTTTGTCCGAAACTGGTGTTGCATACACACGGTCGGACAAAGTTGTCGGAAAATCCGATAGTTCGGAACGTGGTGACGTTCGTTGTGTATGACGGAACTACTTAGAGGCTAGTAGCCAATAGCTTTGGTCTCGTAATTTGATTTGAGCATGCGTGGCACTTTGTCCGTCGGAATTCTCTACAAACGATCGGAAAAAGTCCGATCAGATTTTTTTGTCGAAAAATTTTAGATCCTACTCTCAAATTTTTTTCTGGCTGAATTTCTGATGGAAAAAGTCTGATAGAGCCCACACATGATCGGTTTTTCCGACAACATAATCCGATCAGACCTTTCCCGTAGGAACTTCCAACCGCGTGTAAGGGGCATTAGATGGAATAGTCTGCGGAGGTTGAGCCGCAGGAGGAGTCACAGTCTACATGGAGATGCAAGAGGAGATTCGTGCACATTCAATCTTCTGACCCTAACTTTATTCAGAATGTACTAAATCCTTAAATATGATGGCAATAATTTATCCTATGGGCATCCCATATGCCTAATCCCTATACAAGTTGTACCCCCCAATAAAAACAACAAAAACAAAGATCGCAAAAGACTGTTAATTGTCTTTGGAAGTGATGTATGAAGTCTGGCAGTGAGGTGATTTGGCGCATTGTTTGTTATTAGCTGCAACACCATGGCTACATACGGTATATATATATATATATATATATATATATATATATATATATATATATATATATATACAGTATCTCACAAAAGTGAGTACACCCCTCACATTTTTGTAAATATTTAATTATATGTTTTCATGTGACAACACTATAGAAATTACACTTGTAAATGTAAGTGTACAATGTAAAGTAGTAAGTGTACAGCTTGTATAACTGTGTAAATTTTCTGTAAATTTGCTGTCCCCTCAAAATAACTCAACACACAGCCATTAATGTCTAAACCGCTGGCAACAAAAGTAAGTACACCCCTAAGTGAAAATGTCCAAATTGGGCCCAAAGTGTCAATATTTTGTGTGGATACCATTATTTTCCAGCACTGCCTTAACCCTCTTGGGCATGGAGTTCACCAGAGCTTCACAGGTTACCACTGGAGTCCTCTTCCACTCCTCCATGACGACTTCACGGAGCTAGTGGATGCCCCACAGATGCTCAATAAGGTTTAGGTCTGGAGACATGCTTGGCCAGCCCATCACCTTTACCCTCAGCTTCTTTAGTAAGGTAGTGGTCATCTTGGAGGTGTGTTTGGGGTCGTTATGTTGGAATACTGCCCTGCGGCCCAGTCTCCAAAGGGAGGGGATCATGCTCTGCTTCAGTATGTCACAGTACATGTTGGTATACATGGTTCCCTTAATAAACTGTAGCTCCCTAGTGTCGGCGGCACTCATGCAGCCCCAGACCATGATACTCCCACCACCATGCTTGACTGTAGGCAAAACACACTTGTCTTTGTACTCCTCACCTGGTTGCCGCCACACATGCTTGAAAACATCTGAACCAAATAAGTTTATCTTGGTCTCATCTGACCACAGGACATGGTTCCAGTAATCCATGTCCTTTGTCTGCTTGTCTTCAACAAACTGTTTGTGGGCTTTCTTGTGCATCATCTTTAGAAGAGGCTTCCTTCTGCGACGACAGCCATGCATATGGTTTGAGCACTTACAGGCTGACCCCCCACCCCTTCAACCTCTGCAGCAATGCTAACAGCACTCATACATCTATTTCCCAAAGACAACCTCTGGATATGACGATGAGCACGGGCACTCAACTTCTTTGGTCAACCATGGCGAGGCCTGTTCTGAGTGTAACATGTCCTGTTATACCGCTGTATGGTCTTGACCACCGTGCTGCAGCTCAGTTTCAGGGTCTTGGCAATCTTCTTATAGCCTAGGCCCTCTTTATGTAGAGCAACAATCCTTTTTTTTCAGATCCTCAGAGAGTTCTTTGCCATGAGGTGCCATGTGGTGCCATGTGGAACTTCCAGTGACCAGTATGAGAGAGTGAAAGTGATAACACCAAATTTAACACACCTGTTCCCCATTCACACCTGAGACCTTGTAACACTAACGAGTCACATGACACCGGGGATGGAAAATGGCTAATTGGGCCCAATTTGGACATTTTCACTTAGGGGTGTACTCACTTTTGTTGCCAGTGGTTTAGACATTAATGGCTGTGTGTTGAGTTATTTTGAGGGGACAGCAAATTTACACTGTTAAACAAGCTGTACACTCACTACTTTATATTGTAGCGAAGTGTCATTTCTTCAGTGTTGTCACATGAAAAGATAGAATAAAATATTGAAAAAAATGTGAGGGGTGTACTCACTTTTGTGAGATACTGTGTGTATATATATATATATATATATATATATACGTTTTTTTTTTTAAACCTGCAAAGAAAAAAATCCTAAATCACCATAATTTTACTTTTATATTATAGGTTGCCTTGTTGCCCAAGAGGAGGAATTTAGAACACCCTGTGTTTTGGGGGCTCTGGAAAATAACACAGAGGTTCCTTCCTTACAGTTTTACATAACTGAAAACACAACAGGTACACTTTAATCTACTAGATTTTCACAGATGGAAAACGGTAGAATACCATACAACAAATAGGAAAAAAAATATTCCAGATAAACAGGCCATAAATAGCATTTTTTCCTGCCAAAAGTGTCAGAAAGGAAACATGATAGTCAGCCATGTAGTTATAGTCAATGAAAATCACTCTGTAATTGTGTGGACTTATAATTTATTCAATTAACTATTGACAGACCCCTGCCAGACGCTGGAGCTAGGTGACATAATTAAAATGAATATGTTTATTTTTCCTCCACAGCGTGCCCTTCCTGGAAAAAAAAATGATGCAGAATTTGAATATATAGGCTGAATTTGCCTGTCTTCTATTTTAATTTCCCCCATTAAATCATTAAATACAAGAGTTAGTTGCCCCAGCAACATGTCCGAACAATTACATAGCGAACATCCATTGCTCAAAGAGTTTGTGTCATTCACTCCTATTCTTTATCTTCTTCCCTCATTTTAGCGGTTGGTCCTGGCGCCTTCAGAGTCTGATGTGAAATTTCAGCTGATATGCATTTGTTACAAGGATTTTAAAATGGGATCTCTAGTTTATTTCTGGAATTATGTATGTCATTTAAATAAATAAATAAATAAATAATTGTAAGCAACATATTTTTCTGGTACATTTCCTAAGGCTAGGTTTCCACTAATGCGACTTTTCATGCGATTTGGGACTGAAAAGTCACATGACAAGTTGTACCCCATGATTTCCAATGAGTACCGTTCATATCTGCGCGACTTTAAGATTCAGCGACTTCAAAGTAGTCCCTGCACTACTTTAGTCCCACTTTGATGCGACTTGAGGTCCATAGACCTGAAGAATACACAGGCATTGCTTCATTTCGTGGCAAAAAATAGTGGCAAAATCGTGCAACTTTGGGGACGCAATAGTGGAAACATAGCCTAAGGCTGGGTTCACACCGTAGCATGAAGCGGCTCACAGCAGGGGTCCGGTTCTTCCTCATACACAGTTTCAGGTCCAATTTCAGTCTGAATTTTTGGCTGAATTCGGACCTGAAAAGGGACCAGAAGACGCACAGGACTCCTGTGCAATTCACACCGGAGCCGCTCCGGAGATATGTGAACCGGCTCCATAGAGAGCTGGTCACAATCTCCTGACATGCGAATTGGATGTGGGAAAACCCACATCCAATTCACAATAGTGTGAACCCAGCCTCAAGTGAACCTGTCTGATTTTAAACCGTTTTGTAAACTAACAATACAATTGAAGAGCCCGTTCTGAAAAGTAGATAAGTCTTTTCAATGCTGGTATCTGGGTGTAGATGTGCAGCATGATTATTTAGGCCCCGTTTACAAGCTTGAAGCTCCAAAATGCTGGAGGAGAAAAAAAAACGATTATTCTCTATGAAGTTGGTTCACATCTCCACTCCAAGTTGCCTGAAGCTCAAAAAAGTTCTGGAGCTTTTCTTGTAGCTCAAATTGGGCAGATTTGCGTGTTTTACTCCCATAGAAATTAATGGAAATGTTCGATTTGCCAATTTTTGTGCACTTTTGCGCATTTTCATGTGTTTTTGCACGATTTTCCGCTAAATTAAAAAAATACAAATTTTTTTTTTTAAATATATGATAAAATAAATACACAAAATAAAATAAATGATTAATATGTAATATTATATACATTTTGTATAAATTGTTAATATGTAATACAGTGGGGACGGAAAGTATTCAGACCCCCTTAAATTTTTCACTTTGTTATATTGCAGCCATTTGCTAAAATCATTTAAGTTCATTTTTTTCCCTCATTAATGTACACACAGCACCCCATATTGACAGAAAAACACAGAATTGTTGACATTTTTGCAGATTTATTAAAAAAGAAAAACTGAACTATCACATGGTCCTAAGTATTCAGACCCTTTGCTCAGTATTTAGTAGAAGCCCCTTTTGATCTAATACAGCCATGAGTCTTTTTGGGAAAGGTGCAATAAGTTTTTCACACCTGGATTTGGGGATCCTCTGCCATTCCTCCTTGCAGATCCTCTCCAGTTCTGTCAGGTTGGATGGTAAACGTTGGTGGACAGACATTTTTAGGTCTCTCCAGAGATGCTCAATTGGGTTTAAGTCAGGGCTCTGGCTGGGCCATTCAAGAACAGTCACGGAGTGGTTGTGAAGCCACTCCTTCGTTATTTTAGCTGTGTGCTTAGGGTCATTGTCTTGTTGGAAGGTAAACCTTCAGCCCAGTCTGAGGTCCTGAGTACTCTGGAGAAGGTTTTCATCCAGGATATCCCTGTACTTGGCCGCATTCATCTTTCCCTCGATTGCAACCAGTCGTCCTGTCCCTGCAGCTGAAAAACACCCCCACAGCATGATGCAGCCACCACCATGCTTCACTGTTGGGACTGTATTGGACAGGTGATGAGCAGTGTCTGGTTTTCCCCACACATACCGCTTTGAATTAAGGCCAAAAAGTTCTATCTTGGTCTCATCAGACCAAAGAATCTTATTTCTCAGCATCTTGGAGTCCTTCAGGTGTTTTTTTAGCAAACTCCATGTGGGCTTTCATGTGTCTTGAACTGAGGAGAGGCTTCCGTCGTTCCACTCTGCCATACAGCCCCGACTGGTGGAGGGCTGCAGTGATGGTTGACTTTCTACACCTTTCTCCCATCTCCCGACTGCATCTCTGGAGCTCAGCCACAGTGATATTTGGGTTCATCTTTATCTCTCTCACCAAGGCTTTTCTCCCCCGATAGCTCAGTTTGGCTGGATGGCCAGCTCTAGGAAGAGTTCTGGTTGTCCCAAACATCTTCCATTTAAGGATTATGGAGGCCACTGTGCTCTTAGGAACCTTTTTGTAACCTTGGCTAGATCTGTGCCTTGCCACAATTCTGTCTCTGAGCTCTTCAGGCAGTTCCTTTTGACCTCATGATTCTCATTTGCTCTGACATGCACTGTGAGCTGTAAGGTCTTATATAGACAGGTGTGTGGCTTTCCTAATCAAGTCCAATCAGTATAATCAAACACAGCTGGACTCAAATGAAGGTGTAGAACCATCGCAAGGATGATCAGAAGAAATGGACAGCACCTGAGTTAAATATATGAGTGTCACAGCAAAGGGTCTGAATACTTAGGACCATGTGATATTTCAGTTTTTCTTTTTTAATAAATCTGCAAAAATGTCAACAATTCTGTGTTTTTCTGTCAATATGGGGTGCTGTGTGTACATGTAATGAGGAAAAAAAATGAACTTAAATGATTTTAGTAAATCGCTGCAATATAACAAAGAGTGAAAAATGTAAGGGGGTCTAAATACTTTCCATCCCCATAAAAGATGCCAATCAGTGCTGCCTATCAGTGCGATCAGTGCTGCATATTAGTGCCGCCTATCAGTGCCTCCTCGTCAGTGCCCATCAGTGAAGGAGAAAAATTACTTATTTACAAAATTCTATTTTTTTTTAAAAAAATTTCGGCCATTTTTGGTTTATTTACCAAAAAAAAAAAAAAAAAAACTGTCATGATTAAATACCACCAAAAGAAAGCTCTATCTGTCCCCAAAACAATGATACAAATGTCAGTCCCCTAATGCCCTCTGCAGCCTGACAAGTTCGTTTACTCTGATGGCCCATGTGGGTGACACTGATGGGAGGAAAGGGTTAACGGCTAAGCCCTTTAATTGAAGCCCCGCCCCTCCGCCGTAGTTCTGTCTCTTTCAGGACCTCCCATTGGTCGGCTCTCCTGCCACTCGCGCGTGTCAGCTCTGCTTCCTCTTTGAAAATGTTGCAAGTTTGGGAAGAGGTGAGGACCGGGTGAGATCCGGGCAGCGGAGGAGTGATCGGGACCGGGTGAGATCCGGGCAGCGGAGGAGTGATCGGGACCGGGTGAGATCCGGGCAGCGGAGGAGTGATCGGGACCGGGTGAGATCCGGGCAGCGGTGGAGTGATCGGGTGAGATCCGGGCAGCGGTGGAGTGATCGGGCGATGGTGAAGGAGGAGATCTGCCAGTGACTGCACCGATCTGGATTTAGGAATTCGTAGAAATCGGGTGATTGTAGAGGAGGGGATGAGGATGACCGGAGGAGCCCGCTGGGGTGTGCTGGTGACCTGAGCTGTGCTGGGGGCGGATGGCAGAGTGAAGAGCTCCGGATCTCGGTGTGTCCGATCATGGGCACCGGAGTGTGCAGCAGGAGGCAGAAGAGTCTTCTCCATACCACCCTGTGCCTGCTGGCCGTGCTGGGACTGGGCGGCGGGTTCTACTTATATAACTACGTGCAGGACAAAGCCCGGAGCTCCGAGGTCCAGGCGATGAAATTCAAGCAGCAGCAAGAAGCCTTGTCAGCCCAGCTACAGGGTAAGTACACTATCGGGGGGGATTTAGCCAGCAAAGCTTTTAATTGAATTGGCCGTAAGGTCCTGAGCGCCCCCCCCTTCTGTGCCGTAAGGTCCTGAGCGCCCCCCCCCCCCCCCCCCCCTTCTGTGCCGTAAGGTCCTGAGCGCCCCCCCCCTTCTGTGCCGTAAGGTCCTGCTGAGCGCCCCCCCTTCTGTGCCGTAAGGTCCTGACGCCCCCCCCCTTCTGTGCCGTAAGGTCCTGACGCCCCCCCCTTCTGTGCCGTAAGGTCCTGACGCCCCCCCCTTCTGTGCCGTAAGGTCCTGACGCCCCCCCCTTCTGTGCCGTAAGGTCCTGACGCCCCCCCCTTCTGTGCCGTAAGGTCCTGACGCCCCCCCATTCTGTGCCGTAAGGTCCTGACGCCCCCCCCTTCTGTGCCGTAAGGTCCTGACGCCCCCCCCTTCTGTGCCGTAAGGTCCTGACGCCCCCCCCATTCTGTGCCGTAAGGTCCTGAGTGCGCCCCCCCCCCTTCTGTGCCGTAAGGTCCTGAGTGCGCCCCCCCCCTTCTGTGCCGTAAGGTCCTGAGTGCGCCCCCCCCCTTCTGTGCCGTAAGGTCCTGAGTGCGCCCCCCCCCCCTTCTGTGCCGTAAGGTCCTGAGTGCGCCCCCCCCCCCTTCTGTGCCGTAAGGTCCTGAGTGCGCCCCCCCCCCCCCCCTTCTGTGCCGTAAGGTCCTGAGTGCGCCCCCCCCCTTCTGTGCCGTAAGGTCCTGAGTGCGCCCCCCCCCCTTCTGTGCCGTAAGGTCCTGAGTGCGCCCCCCCCCCTTCTGTGCCGTAAGGTCCTGAGTGCGCCCCCCCCCCTTCTGTGCCGTAAGGTCCTGAGTGCGCCCCCCCCCCCCCCCCCCCCCCTTCTGTGCCGTAAGGTCCTGAGTGCGCCCCCCCCCCCTTCTGTGCCGTAAGGTCCTGAGTGCGCCCCCCCCCCTTCTGTGCCGTAAGGTCCTGAGTGCGCCCCCCCCCCCTTCTGTGCCGTAAGGTCCTGAGTGCGCCCCCCCCCCTTCTGTGCCGTAAGGTCCTGAGTGCGCCCCCCCCCCCCTTCTGTGCCGTAAGGTCCTGAGTGCGCCCCCCCCCTTCTGTGCCGTAAGGTCCTGAGTGCGCCCCCCCCCCTTCTGTGCCGTAAGGTCCTGAGTGCGCCCCCCCCCCTTCTGTGCCGTAAGGTCCTGAGTGCGCCCCCCCCCCTTCTGTGCCGTAAGGTCCTGAGTGCGCCCCCCCCCCCCCCTTCTGTGCCGTAAGGTCCTGAGTGCGCCCCCCCCCTTCTGTGCCGTAAGGTCCTGAGTGCGCCCCCCCCCCCCCTTCTGTGCCGTAAGGTCCTGAGTGCGCCCCCCCCCCCCCCCCTTCTGTGCCGTAAGGTCCTGAGCGCGCCCCCCCCCCTTCTGTGCCGTAAGGTCCTGAGCGCGCCCCCCCCCTTCTGTGCCGTAAGGTCCTGAGCGCCCTACAGGGGGGTACATAGTTGTAGGCGGGGGGATATGTGAGCCGCCTTCATCCCTGGACTGCGCAGTCTACCCCCCACTTATTAACTGGTGAGGGGCTTATTCACACGGCACAGCACTGTGGGCACATCAGTGTCTCCAATAAGGTCCTGAGCGTGCCACTCCCCCCCCCCCCTCCCCTCCCCGTTGCGTACGGTCCTGAGCGCCATATTACAGTGGGTACATAGTAGGGGGGGGGGGGGGGGGGGGAAGATATGTGAGCCGCCTTCATCCCTGGACTGCAGTCCACCCCCCACTTATTAACTGGTGAGGGGCTCATTCACACGGGTGTTTAAAATGTGACGTTTATAGTTTTCTGCACATCAGAACACAGCACTGTGGGCACATCAGTGTCTACAATTGGGAATGTGTGCCACATTTAGCGTCCTACAGAAAAGAAGTAGGACACGGCGGCACCCAGCTCTGTACATATCTGCACATTTTTTTTTGTGTAATCGCGTTTATGTACACATAGTCATTGGATGCATCTAAACGCAAGTGGGTACATATTTTAAGCACAATCTTTTAGCTGTGCCAGGGAGGACCCGCGTTCCATGCACACACGTCTGTGTGAATGATGACTTTTTTGAGGGGGAGAGCTTATTTTTTTGGTAACAGGATGCCAACCTGTAGAACTCGGATGCCATGACTCAATTAGGATTAAACGGTAGAAAACTGAATTTGGGGGGGGGGGGGGGGGTTGCTCTTAACTCCTAGGTGCTGACATTATGCGGCCTCTCAGCGGGTGGGCCTTGGCATCGGGCAGCCACATATTTGCAGACACAGCTGTGCCGACGGCAAGCTCCCAGCACAGTTGCTAACAGGTGACAAGGAGGCAGGAAAACCTTTTGAGCCACGTTTTTACTGCCAGCGTAAAAATCCATCCGGCGGGGGCCATATTCCTTCTTCTTTTTTTTTTTTTTTTTTTTTTTTTTTTTTTTTTCCTTAGGCAAACTAAACGCAGGTGTTGGGTTTGATCACTTGTCCATTGAAGTCACTGGGCCCGTGCCTCAACCTTGCAAGTTCTTACCATGCCGCTACTGTAAAAGTCTATGTTCGGAAAAACGCAGTCCGCTTAAGTAATGGTGCTTGAATGCGTGTTAAAGGCAGATTCAACAACTCTGAACTTCATCTAGAATGTCCTTGACATTGGGATGTTATTGGCAGTCCTTTTATTAGTAACCATGATATAACCTGTTCTGGAGTGTGGGGTTTTTTTTCTTTTTTTTTCTCTTGCATGAATAGATTTACTAATGATGTAACCATGAATGAACAGACACAATTGCATTGGTGAGCTGTGTGAAGTGTTTTTTAAAGCGGTTGTAAACACTCGCATATACCCAGTGAAGTGACTGGCCTCATGATACACACAGAGAAACCAATCCTCCTACATAAGTTTTACTTGTTTATCTGCAGTCTTCTCTTCTCTTGTGCAAATGGTGTTAAAAATCTGCTCCAGTTGGTATGTGAGAGCTGATCTCAATCTACCCGTCAGGCGCCAGCTGTCGGCAAATGACAGGGAAACTCCCGGTAGTCCTGATGGCCAGTCCATCCCGGTCCCCCCCCCCCCCCCCCCCCCAATACAAATTTATCTTGTCTGAGGAAAACTTTTCAGAATTGACTCATGCAAGGGGCATACAGGGATCGCCGCTGTAGCCCAGTCGCCTGCTCCGGAGGGTCCATGCACCCGCTGAACCCTACCCTCGCCTCGCTCCCACAGACATTTTTGCGGCTGCATGAGGGAAATGGAGGGCATTGGCTCCTCCTGCCGCCTCCCTATTCCTGTCCTGCTGCCCCAGGGCTCCTGTGCACTGCCAGGTTTCCCTGCTGCTGCAGGGGGATCTGTCAGGATGGAGCGCATGGAAGGAGACAATAAATGTGTCCTTTACTGGCCCCTTCTTTGTTTTTAATAGTGGTATTCATTCATAGCTGGGGCTTAGTAAACTGTGTTTGCTATACTTCAGTTTATGAATGAGAAGCTCTGTACATGGCTATTCCTGTTAATTCATTCTGTGCAGCTGAGGCTACAGAGAAGGGGACTGTTGAATCTGTCCTCGGTCTTCTTTTCTGTCTCAAAAGTGAGACATCAGGGGTCTATTTACACCCCTGATATTTCATTAAAGCTCCCCAACTAGGGTCCCAAAACGTAAGACTGACACCAGTGGCAGAACTACCAGTGTCGCACTTACGACTGAGCTCTGGTATTCCGCCACCGTGGGGGGACCTCAAGATGGCAGGAAGGTGGTCTGCTGTGGGACCATACTAAAGGGTCCCACAATGGGAGTAAAGGGCTCTGGGATCATTGGGAAGGGCCCTGGTCAAGGGCCAGGGGGGCCCTTAATGTTTTCTTGTACCGGGCCCCTGAAGGTTTTGGTTACGCCTCTGATTCCTGCTGATAAGAGGAACGAAGCACCAGAGTGCTTTGCTCAGATTCTATGACTGAGGTTTACAACAACTTTAGAGCCAAAAAACGTTTTCTTTAGTTTTGGATAGAGTAGGGAAGTTTTTAAATACAGCTGCTGTCAATAATTGTACGATATATCTGGCTGGTTGCATCCAAGTTGACCACTCGACTTGGGTATATTCAGCCTGCCCATACATTGTTTGAATCTCAACTGATCCCTGTTGAACCGGTCGTGATTTGAACTGTCTATGGCCAGCTTTACACGCCTTGTCCTGGTAATCATTGTCACCAGGACAGGAAGTGATGGTAAATCCAACACTTTACAGTTGTCACCAAAGCTGGAACAAAGTCTGGCCACAGCAGTCTAAACTTTGATGAAATTTCCTGCCTGGTATCTAAGGGACAGGAAGTGAATGGGAATCTCCACAATCGGATACAACTCTAAATGGGGGGGGGGGGGGGACGGGATGTGAATGTGGTACTGTGTCGTCCCCCCTTCAGCGCACACCACCACAAAGCATGGAAGACCTCTAGGTTTCCACTAGTGTGTCTCTTCACTGCGATTTTGGACACAAAGTAAACTGAGGCGCAGATATAACATTTTATCCTTTACGGTCATGGTTACAAGCTGAGGTAAATATTTGAACTACCTTGCCCTTTCTTGGCAAAACTATAGAGCTTGCGTGTGGGTGTGTGTTTTTAATAACACTGAGGTCCTGTTTTTATGGTGTTCTGTCGGTTACACATTGTGATCAGCAGCAGTTGCTAGTTGACTTTATCATTTTGTGCGGTTATTATTTTTGGTTAATTAACTGTAAGACGTTTACATTTTGTAAATCGCTCATATTGATGGGTGTTTCCCCTTGCTGGCCCTGCATTCAAATCACAGATCCGCAAAATCCTGTTGACTTTGCTAGAGACGTACACATGGCAGTTCAGAGGCTGCATTTGACTCGCTTTGCATTGTGCTGCATTTCCTTGGACACACAGGGATTTAGTTATCAAAACTGGAGAGTGCAAAATGTTGTGCATGGCCAATCGACTTCTAACATTGGCTTGTTAAGATTTTTCAGCTTTTATTTAAAAAAAATAAAAACTGAAAGCTGATTGGTTTCAATCCACAGCTGCGCCAGTTTTTGCACACTCCCAGTTTTAGTAAAACAACTCTCACAATGTCTTATTGAACGCACTAGGGTCATTGGTTTGAATCCCAACCACAACACTTCCTGCATGGAGTTTGCATGTTCTCCATGTGCCTGCATGGGTTTTGTCCGGGTACTCCGGTTTCCTCCCACACTCCAAAGACATGCTGGTAGGTTAATTGGATCCAGTCTCTAAATTGGCCCTAGTATGTGAGTTGGGGACCTTGCATTGTAAAGCCCTTGAGTGCAGGGACTGATTTGAATGTACAATTTATACAGTTTTGTGGTGATTTGGAGGATTTTAGCTCATTGGTAGTGCCAAACAGTGAGTCCAGTCAACTCAACAAAGTTAGTTTTTAGGCTTTTTTTCTGCCCACTTTTACTGAACAGAAAGTAAACATTCATTCACAGCAGCATAGTTTCCTTTGCAGGGGTTCTCACCATCAATGTGTCAAAACAAACTGTCCTCCTCCTCCTCCTGGCTCTTCTCTGCAATATATCTGCTTGGGCCTCCTGCCTTGGTCCTCCAGACCATCAAACACAGTCCTCGTGCTCATACACTAAACCGTCGTCAGCTCTGACTTTCTCTTGCAGCTCTCTGCTGCTACATCCTTACAGGCTTGGCCTTTCACTGTCCCAGTATGGACAGTATGGAGCAACGTTTTCCTAACATCTTCCTTGTACAGACTGACCCCCCCCCCCCCTGGGAGGGTGGGGCCACTCACTTCTTAACCCAGCTTTAAGACCCCCCCCCCCCCCCTTTCACACTGCGGTGGTTTTCAGGCGCTTTAGTGCAGGGACTAGCCTCTACTAATCGCCTCCCATTTATTCCAGTGATGGTATGCTTGCAGGACATTATGAAAAGTCCTCCAAGCAGCATCTTTGGGGCGGGTTGGGAGCACTGTAATTAGTGCCCCCCCCCCCAAAATGCCCTGCCCATTGGAATGAATGTGCCTGAAATGCCCCAGTGGGAAAGAGGTCTTAAAGCTAGGCCAAAAACTTTTTTTTTTTTTTTTTTTTTTTTTATTCGGGGGGGGGGGGGGGGGGGGGGGGGGGGGCGGGGCGGGGTGTTGGTTAAAAGCGCCACCGCTAGCAGCCGAAAAGTGGTGCAAAAGCAAGGCTTAAACAGCTGCTAAAACAAGTGGCGATTTAGTGCTAAAGGCCGGCGCTTTGAGTGTGAAAGTCTAACACAGGTCTCAAACTGGTGGCCCTCCAGCTGTTGCGAAACTACAAGTCCCCTCATACCTCTACCTGAGGGAGTCATGCTTGTAACTGTCATCCTTGCAATGCCTCATGGGACTTGTAGTTCTGCAATAGCCGGAGGGGCCGCCAGTTTGAGACCCCTGCTCTAACATAAGCCCAGCGCACACCTGGCTCATTAATGTGCCTATTTTCTGCAAAACCTGGCCTAAACATTCGCACGGACTCTCCTCTCTACACAGTATATGTAAAGTGCTGTGTAAATTGTCGGTGCTAAATTGAGGGGAGATTAAACTGCAGGACAATTGCAGCCTTTTCTTACCAAACACTCCCTTTGCCAGTCAAACGCATGTGTTTGGACAGCAAAATCTGCATTTGAAAAGAATGCCAGTCAACACGTGCCCTAACAGCGGTTTATGACCTCCTGTAGTTGGGCCATCAGAGTGACGTGGGCTGGGCTTGTAGGGACTTGGTGGTCAGGACTGTGACCACTTCCATGTAGCCACTTTGATGGCTTAACCGCAGCTTGCTGAAAAACTGATAGTGAAAGCTTTTACAGCGACTGAGGAAGTATATTTGCTTTTCTCTATAAAGGCTCATTCACACCAGAGCAGAGGACTGTACGCAGTCAAGGAGCGCAATTCTGCACCCAAGAGTTGCAGGTCAGGGCTTGGCAAATTTACTTTGAATCTAGGAGCCAGCTAAAAGTTAGGAGCCAGTTTTATTTTTTTTAACCACTTACTTAACTGTAAATGTATGTCATTACTTTACAGTTGGATATACTGGTATTTTTTTTTTTTTCTTGTGCTCATAAGTTTAGATACCTTTGCAGAATTTATTATTTCTTGGTCATTCTTCTTCTTTTTCTTCTTTTTCTCCAAAATGACCCTGATCAAAGGTTTACATACCCTGGTGATTTTGGCCTTATAACATGCACAAAAGTTGACACAAAGGGGTTTGAATGGCTACTAAAGGTAACCATCCTCACCTGTGATCTGTTTGCTTGTAATGTGTGTGAAAGGTCAATGAGTTTCTGGACTCCTGACAGACCCCCTTGCATCTTTCATCCAGTGCTGAACTGACGTTTCTGGATTCTGAGTCATGGGGAAAGCAAAAGAATTGTCAAAGAATCTGCAGGAAAAGGTAGTTGAACTGTATAAAACAGGAAAGGGATAAAAAGATGGCTAAGGAATTGAGTGCCAATCAGCAGCGTTTAAACTCTGATCAAGAAGTGGAAAATTAGGGGGTCTGTTGAAACCAAACCATGGTCAGGTAGACCAACTAAAATTTCAGCCACAACTGCCAGTTGAAGAAAAACCCACAAATCACTTCAGGTGAAATACAGGACTCTCTGAAAACATGTGGTACAATACACCAAACCGCAGAGACAAGCCTCAAACCTTCTGGCACAAAGTCATTTGGAGTGATGAGACCAAAATTTTGCTTTTTGGAAACAACCATAAAAGTTTCATTTGGAGAGGAGTCAACAAGGCCTATGATGAAAGGTACACCATTCCTACTGTGAAACACGGAGGTGGATCACTGATGTTTTGGGGATGTGTGGGCTACAAAGGCACAGGAAGTTTGGTCAAAATTGATGGCAAGATGGCGCTTCTTGATTGGCATTTTATCACTGCTGATTAAAGCTGCACAATTAATTGTTAAAACATTGTAATCTCGCTTCAACCCTGCTGACTCTCTATTGCAGAGTTTGTGGATTATTTTATATAACAAGTGGAGAGACTTAGCTGCTCACTCAGCTGTCAAAAGAAAACCTCTGAACAGTCTGCCAAGTTTTTAAAATGAAACATTGTAACTAACTCTTCCTTCTTGGATCAAAGGGATAAACTTCTGTGTGGGAAAAATTAAATCCAGGCAAACAACCTGGAAATGCAGGAAGTTTAACCACTTGAAGTCTAAATCTTTTTCTGACACTTCTTTCTTAACCACTTGCCGACCGGCGCACGACGATATACGTCGACAGAATGGCACGTACAGGCAGGAGGGCGTATATATACGTCCCTCCTTTAGCCTGTCCGTGCCATCGGGAGCGCGCCGGTCGGGACCCCCGTGAGTCCGGCCGCGGACTCGATTGCCGCGGGGACTCCCGCGATCGTCTCACGGAGCGGCTGAACGGGGAGATGCCGAGATAAACAGCATCTCCCCGTTCTGCCTAGCAACTAGTGACGCCGATCTCTGCTCCCTGTGATTGGAGCAGAGATTAGCATTCACTAGCTGACAGCCACGCCCCCCCACAGTAAAAAAAAACACCCCTAGGCATACTTAACCCCTACACTGCCACCTTGTGGTTAACCCCTAAACTGCCAGTGTCATTTATACAGAAATCAATGCATTTAAATGCATTAATTGCTGTAAAAAATGACAATGGTCCCAAAAATGTGTCAAAAATGTCCGATGTGTCCGCCATAATGTCGCAGTCACAAAAAAAAAATCGCAGATCTCCGCCATTAATAATAAAAAAAAAAAAAAAAATTATTAATAAAAATGCTATAAAACTATCCCCTATCTTGTAAACGCTATAACTTCTGCGCAAACCGATCAATAATCGCTTATTGCGATTTTATTTTTTTTTTTTTTTTTTTTTTTTTTTTTTTTAAAAAAAATATGTAGAAGAATACGTATCGGCCTAAACTGAGGAAAAAAAAAGTTTTTTTATATATTTTTGGGGGATATTTATTATAGCAAAAAATAATGCATTTTTTTCAAAATTGTCGCTCTATTTTTGTTTATATCGCAAAAAATTAAAAACCGCAGGGGCGATCAAATACCACCAAAAGAAAGCTCTATTTGTGGGAAAAAAAGGACGTCAATTTTGTTTGGGAGCCACGTCGCACGACCGTGCAATTGTCAGTTAAAGCGACGCAGTGCCGAATCGCAAAAAGGGGCCTGGTCCTTTGGCTGCAAATTGGTCCGGTCTGAAAGTGGTTAAAGTGGTGTTTCCCCCAAAATTTCAACATTATTGGTCTGTGCAGCAAATGAGCTAAAAAAAAAGTTAATTGGGGGGGGGGGGGGATTTCACTTACCTATTTTTCCCTGTTGCTAGGCGGTCCCATGAAATTTGCCTCTTCCATAGCCCGGGCTAAAAACATCACTTCCCCTCGGCAGTCAGTCATCTGGGACCTGTGACAGGTCCCAGATGACTGAGCAGCGTAATGTGGAGGGGGGGGGGGGGGCTTCGTTCTTTTTTTTAATGTGAAAGATGTTACGCCATGAGAATCGTGATCTTCTTCGCCAAAAAAGTCTAATTTTAGACAGAATTGTGCAGCTCTACTGCTGATTGGCATTCTCAGTACCTTGGATATCATATTATATATTTATTTTTGTTTATGTTCACCACTTGCCTACTGCGCACTCACCCCCTTTCTAAACAGGCCAATTTATAGCTTTCAGTACTGTCACACTTTGACAATTGAGCAGTCATGCAACCCTGTACTCAATTGAAAGACGGACCTTTTTTATTTTTTTAACTAAATAAACAAGAAAAGACCAGAACATTTTTTTTCAGAGAAATTATTTTGCCAACTTTCGGTTCAGATCCTGTGGTTGAACATAAGTTGGATGTGGATCGCTAAGGATCAGAACTTCCAGGAAAAAAAGGGGTCCTACAAGCGGTGGTTCCACCCTAGGGTTAAGTGCTTGTTTATCCTCTCAAAGGTGGCTGTCCTGAAAGACGTTTAGGGGAAAATCAGAGTTGCGTACCGGTAACGTCTTTTTCCAGGAGTCTTTCAGGACAGCACCGACACCCACCCGAAAAATGTGTTTGCAATAAGGAGAGTACCCACTGGCTAAGTGGGTAGCAGTTCTGTCTAGCAGCACTGGGGTTGCTGGTTCAATTCCCCAACATGCTAACTGAGTCCATGATAGAACAGGGAGGAGCCAAGGTCTCTCAAAGGTGGCTGTCCTGGAAAATAAGTTACTGGTACATAACTCTGTACTTTTTTTATTTATTTTTTATTTTTTCCAGTTGGTTGCCGCCGCTATTTCCAATGAGGGAAACCGTCAGTGAAGCCTTGCAGCTTCACAGCCAGATCCCTACTGCACATGTGCGAAGTGATCTGGGAATAGGCCGGCTGCGGGGTGAACCAACTTCCACAGTGAGCTGGAAGTGGGAGCAGGTACCTGGTTGCCACCACTCGGCGTGCACAGATGCCACTGCCAGGAAACTGAAGGCAGATGTGCCAGAGTTACAAAGATGGAGGTGTGGGGTTGGAGAGTCTGAAGTTCCTCTTTGAGTAGAGTTTTTCTTGAAATAAATACTTGAATGCTACCATGTGCCTCCAAGTTCTCTGTAGTCAGACATTTTGTACGTATTCTGCAGTCTTGGACATCAGATTAGCTGAGGCTGTGAAAGAGCTGCCAAGGTAGACACTGGTGACATTGGCTCCTGTTATTTCAGGGTTGTTATCTGCATCTATTGTTTGCTTTCCTCGGCCAATGTTGAAATGGATTTGTGCTGTTCATGCACTGTGAATGCATAGAGCTGAACTGTAAATATTACTGATTAATTGGAGCTGGGAACCAAGTGGAGAGAAGGTCCATGCAAATCTTGAAGCTGTTTTTGTTGGAATGGTGAAATCCAATTGGATATTTGCAACAGTTAAACTTTTGCTCCTAGTTTTTAATTTCCTCAACAGAATATACTGGGGCCAATTGTGGTACACTATATTCAATTATTCAGAACCAAAGGAAATATACAGTGCATCCAGAAAATATCCAGTGCTTCACTTTTTCCACATCCATTCCATTGTTATGTTACAGCCTTATTCCAAAATTGATTAAATGTATTTCCTTAATTCTACAAACAATGCCCCATAATAACAAAGTGAAAGAAGTTTGTTTGAAATCCTTAGCAAATTTATTAAAAATAAAAATAAAAAATCACATGTATTCACAGCCTTTTGCCATGGCACTCAAAATGTGAGCTCAGGTGCATCCTGTTTCCACTGATCATCCTTGATGTTTCTACAACTTGATTGGTGTCCACCTGTGGTAATTTCAGTGGAATGGACATGATTTGGAAAGGCACACATCTGTCTATACAAGGTCCTACAGTTAACAGTGCATGTCTGAGAACAAACCAAGCCATGAAGTCCAAGGAATTGTCTGTAGACCTCAGACAGGATTGTACCTAGGCACAGATCTGGGGAAGGATACAGAAACATTTCTGCAGCATTGAAGGTCCAAATGAGCACCGTGACCTCCATCCTCTGTAAATGGCAGACGTTTGGAACCACCAGGACTCTTCCTAGAGTGGGCCGCCCAGCCAAACTGAGTGCTCGGAAAAAGGGTCTTGATCAGGGAGGTAAACAAGAACCCGATGATCACTCTGACAGAGCTCCAGCGTTTCTCTAGAGAGAGGAGAACCTTCCAGAAGAACAATCATCTCTGCAGCACTCCACCAATTGGGCCTGTATGGTAGAGTGACCAGGCGAAAGCCACTCCTCAGTAAATGGTACATGGCAGCCCACCTGACGTTTGCCAAAACGCACCTGAAGCAACATTCTCTGGTCTGATGAAACAAAGCGTCATGTCTGGAGGAAACCAGGCACCGCTCATCACCTGACCAATATCATCCCTACAGTGAAGCATGGTGGTGGCAGCATCGACCTATGGGGATGTTTTTCAGGAACTAGGAGACTAGTCAGTATAGAGGGGAAACGGGACAATGACCCTAAGCACACAGCCAAAATAACAAAGGAGTGGCTACAGGAAACTATGAATGTCTGAGTGGCCCAGACTTGAACCCGATTGAACATCTCTGGAGAGACTCGAAAGGCTGTGCACTGACACTCCCCATCCAGCCTAGGCGACTCAATCGTTCTTCTCTCCCCCTCCTTCCAATCTTCTGGGACACGTCACAGGTCCCAGAAGATTGCCTGGTCATTGAGGAAGCGTGATGCGTGCAGTGCACACCCAACTCTGATGCCGGGGAGTTAATTATTTGGACTGCCGCATTAATGTGAAACACCCTTTTTGGAAGGCTCACTAAAGCCAAAGTGGAGGCAGGGCATGGGGTTCTTGCTGGCTGTTTTTGAAACTGGCTGAAATGAAAATTGTAATTTTTATGGATCAGGAAACTGCGTGTGAGTGTGTTCAGGTGTATGATGACCTGCTTCAATTCGCATTAAGGCCTCTTGCACACTGCAGCTTGAAAAAGCTGAGCCAAAATATAGCCCATTAATTGTAATTTGCACAGGTGCATTTTTTTTTTTTTTTTTTTTTTCCCTAGACAAGCCGAATCAAACTGTGACCCGCTAAAGGTTTCTTTTGAAACATTGTGATTCTTCTAAAATCAGGAAGGCCTTTGGGTATATCATAAACTAAATTGTCTGATAATGAAACTGGTACAAATAGTGCCACAACCCTCTATACCAGGGGTAGGCAACCTTTTGAGCATAGTGTGCCCAAAATGTTTTTTTTTTTTTTTTTTTTTTTTTTTTAAATTGAAAGTGCCGGCTACATAAAACAATGTCGACTTCTCTATAACTGGCTTTGTGAGTACTGCAAAGCTAGACAAAGCATCTCCTCACAAAGCCTGTTATAAAAAAAGCAGTGCTTTTTTATATTTGGCTTTCACAAAAAAAGCTTTAACAGGTTATGTGAGTAATGCTAACTACAAGTACCTACAAAGTCCACAGTTAAAGCGTTTGTTAACCCCAAAAAAATGTAAATATGGATCTCACGGCGGCTCCCGGCAGTCCATGTGACTAGACGTGTCTCTTTCTCGGCCCCGCCCGCTGCTTCTGTCAGACGGGCAGAGAGGAGACATGGCCAGTTACATGAGCGGCGTGAGATACAAGATGAATAAAAGACAGGGGGCACTGTATTAGGAGATGAAACAGATTAACAACCACTTTAACATGGTCTCCCCTTCGGCTTGAGTCTGTCACATGGCTACTTAAGCAGAGGAGGGCTTAGACAGCAGGTGCACACATGGAAAAGCCTAGCCATAAGCCAGCTAATTGGGAGCTGCAGAGGGGAAAAGTGCATAATTACACCCCCCCCCCCCCATCTATGATGTGCTTAGGGGGGGTCACCTTTTAATTCTGGTTGTTTTGGATTATAATGTAAATAAGCACTTTGACTCCTGAAGTGGCTCAAGTCCATGAAACGCATCGGCCCCCAAGGAATCAACTTTTTTTTTTTTGATGCAATGTTTTGATTTATCACATTGATGATTTTAACATTTGAACTATATATGAATATACTATGGTATTTTGTGGCTTAATGTAGAAAATCCATTTTGGGACTATTGATATCAAATAATTGGTACTCTTTTTAGATCTATGTTGTGCCTCAAATCTGAACGTTTTGACTTCAGAGAAAAATTATATTCGCTGCCATGACCAGACAGGTATGTATAAATGAGTTCTAAAGTTTTTAGTAGCCCTCACAGAGGCAAAGATTCTTTCATTTCTAATTTTAGAGATTCACCGCAATGACTTTTTTAAATATTGCTTTAACCACTTCCGGACCGCCGCACGCCGATATACGTCCTAACTTTGACAGGGATATCGTTGTTATGGCAGCAGCTAGCTGCCATAACCCCAGTATCCTTGTGTAAAAAAAAAAAAAAAAAAAATCTATATGGTGTTGCGCTCCAGATAAATATAGGCAATAGATTCTCTAAAAGTAAAATGTATATCTGTGGATAGATATAAACAATAAAATCCTCCTAATTATATCTGAGTGTGGAAATCATGCTAAAAGGAATAATATTGTGCTAGAAACAGCAAAATAAATAAATGTGCTAAAACACATGATGACCTTTTTTATTTAATTTTTAATATATATATATATATATATATATATATATATATATATATATATATATATATATATATATATATATATATCTCCACTATTTTATCGATTCCTGGATACACCACTATAGTAGCGCGGGAATACCTACTTACCTTTATCGTACTCCCCAGTATCCTTGTGTTTGGCCGGCCTTCCGGTTTCTGATAAGAGTGGTCTCTGTGGTGGATTTGTCGGGAGATCACTTTTATCAGTGGTAGGCGAGGGCCCCCACTCCTGGTGCCCTCCACCGCTTACCGGATCTGTCGGCAGTGGCAATCGGATCTTCACCCTGGCTGAGCATGGAGACCCACAAACCCGTCTCCGTAACGATGCAGGGCAGAAACTACTTCAAAATGTCACTTCCGCCCACGGTTCTTACAGGGCCAATTATTTTTATTCTTGCTTTTAAATGTAAATATGAGGTCTTTTTGATCTTTTAAGAGGTCCTGTCATGCTTTTTTGTTTAACGCGTCCCGCCGAGCTTGCGTGCAGAAGTGAACGCATATGAAAACTTTTTTATTTTTTTTTTTTTTATAAACCACACGTGCAGTATCGTGGGGATTGGTAGACCGAGAGCAATAACCTCCTACTGTAAATTTTTATTAATTTTTTCGCCTATGGAGATTTTTAAGGGTAAAAGTTTGTCGCCATTCCACGTGTCGGTTCAATTTTGAAGCGTGACATGTTTGCTATCAATATAAAAAAAATTGGACTAACTTTACTGTTTTATTTTTTCATGTTTGGGGGTTCTAAGTAACTTTCTAGCAAAAAAAAAAAACTAACTTGTAAACACATCTCAAAAAGAGGCTAATGAGAATAAAAAGGAAGCCATTATATATTGCCTGTTACAAAAAAAAATAAAAAAACTGCAAAGCAAACAATTAAAAGTATTTGGCAAAGTTCACTTGGTCCTTGTCCTGTGCAGTAGCCAAATGTGAGGTCTGAGTCCAGCTGTAGATGTAGCCACTTTTTCTGGTCATGGAAGAAGGGTCTGAGAGGTGTGCTGAAGGGATGAAGTACTTTATGATTTATCAGGCACCAACCCTCAGTGCCAATTTTCCTAACTAGTTTAGTGTTTCCAGTTGACCATGCTTTACCGTTACAGACAACCAATATATTTAACATAATAAAATTGGTTTGTCACACAACAAACCTGATATGAATCCTGTGCATGGCTTCCTCAGACGGGCAAAGTGTCCCATCAGCTTTTTGCCCCTTCTAATATACTTTTAGGTGTGTTTGGTGTCTGACTTATCATTGTTTTCATATACACTTTGTGTAAACCTGTAGAAAGAAATTCAATCCGGATGGCCACACTCCAACAATACTTTCTTGTTTAAAAACCATACAGCAAGAGATGGAATCAACAGCTAACATGTTTCACACCGTAACTACTGGTGCTTTCTCATGGCTCTGGATTGAATTTCTTTCTACATGCTACTTTGCATACTGAGCCAGCACCCGTACCAGCACCCGTATAGATTTTTGTGACCCAGACACCTGGAGCAGGTTTTTTTTTTTTCCCCTGTTTGTCTGTCTATTTATCCACTTTGTAAACACTTGTTATAACTATAAGGTTATCGTATCAAGAATTATGTACAGTTTGTCCCTTGGCAGTTCGCTTTTTTTTTTTTTCCCAAAGAAATGTGTGAATTTTTATTTAACTGCCGACAGACTATTTATGGCATGACTCCATTAACCTCTTGCCAATGGCATATTGAATATATAGTGGTAGGGGAAAAATGGGCTTTAATGCCTAGCAGCTGATTAAATGTGTCCCATGGTGCCCTGAGGTTATGCACTAAGAGCAATGAGTGATTGAAAGCCAGTCACAGCAGTTACATGATAGAGAAGCCACTCTGCCTCCCAAACATCAAAGGCTGCCAGGAGGTAGTGTTGAAGGGGTTAAGATCCTTTTTCCTGAGTCTTCTTGGCACGGCTTATGATGTACTGTATTTGTTAAACGCATCTTGGACAAAAGATCCAAATCCTGACCATCTTCAGCATTGACTTGCGGATTTGAATAAATGAGGGTGGCAAGGTGATCCTGACTCTTACTACGCCTCATACTCCCTGATTTTTTCCTTTTTTTTTTTTTTTTTTTTTTTTTTTTATTTTTTTTATTTTTTCTCACTCTTTCCTCAGCTCTATAGCATTAAGGGGTGTTTTGTAGTTCAAATAAGATGGCAGGGAAAGCTGATTGTTTTAAAATTAGTTTAGCTCATATGAAGTTACAAGGATATGTGATTTCTAGTATGGTATTTTCAGTATCTGCAGGAAATGTACACCGCATCTAAGAACTGGTAAGCTGCAACTGATTGCATTTTTGTTTTGGTTTAGATATAACTCCTATCCTCCCTATTAACTCTAGGTGCTAGCTATGAAAGTGTGTGGTGGTGGTGTTTGTTTTTTCTTTATATCCTATGTGAGCGTCGGGGCATTAAAGGTGACAGTTGGGTCCCTTTTCACACTAGCACCTCCATTAAGCGCAATCCGCTTGCTCAGCGGGGATCTCTTTGCTGACCCCCCCCCCCCACTGAGCAGGCGAATGACAGGTCTGTGTCCGCTATATAGAGCAGACAGGGACACAGTCCCGCTCTCCCGTGGGGCAATCGGATCCGATCCGACAGATGGGGAATAGGATGTGTGTGTGGTGTGTGGGTTTTTTTTATTTTTTGGGGGCGGATCAGATGGAATCAGGGGTCAATCCGCTGCTCCATAGAAGACTGGTGGTTTTGATCAGGTCTGCCTGAAAAACTGACAGGTGGACCTGATCGAACAGCCCGTGTGAAAGGGGCTGTAGCCTCCCTGGCGGTATTCCCACGTCTGGCTTGGGGTGAGATTTCAGTACCAAAAGCGGTATTTCCGAGCCAGACTCGGGATCGCATTGCAGGATCCATGTAGAGGTTACTTACCTTGTCCCCTGGATCCTGCGATGTCTCCCTGCTGGGATCTGTGAGCCGCCGTGTCTTGCTCGATCTGTCACAGTGCGGAGCTCCGTTCCCTGCGAGCGTTGCCACGCACAGGAACTGAGTTCGGTGCCAAATTCAAAAAGTAAAAAATACAGTAATCTTATAGATCACAGTACCGTATCAAATAATTACACATCCCCTTTGTCCCTAGTGGTTTGTCCAGTGTCCTGCGCGCAGTTTTATATTATAAATGCTATTCTTTATGCCAAGAAACTGGAGATTGTCCATAGCATCCAAAATATGTCTGTTTTACATGAAAAGTGCTTTTAGAGTAGCTAGAAAATAGCGATAATAAATTTAAAATCACTTGCAGAATTGAGCGATGGTGATTTGTGGGGGAAATTTATCATCAAACACTAAAAGTAATGACAGTAACAATTCTGCAACTGAGCAAATTTCAGTGTTTTTGATTACATTATTGAATATTTTTTTATTTGTGTGTGTGTGTGTGTGTATGTATTTCAAACTTTATTATACCCGGGATGTCTATTAGACTCTTGTTTTGGATGGATTTAGGTGAATTATTTCTAAGAATTACAGGCCTACAATATGAAACGCAAAATACTGGTATCGCTTTCAGCACCTGAAATAATCATACCGCCAGGGAGGTTAATGTGATCTCTTCCAGCACCTTCCTGTCTATATTCACTACCGCATTGGCTGCAGGACATTGCTGTAAAGTAGGTTCAGGATGGTGAAATCGGTGGACCATACCTGAGTAGTGTACACTATATTACCAAAAGTATTGGTACACCTGCCTTTACACAAACTTTAATGGCATTCCAGTCTTGGTCCGTAGGTTCAATATTGAGTTGGCCCACCCTTTGCAGCTATAACAGCTTCAAATCTTCTGGGAAGGCTGTCCACAAGGTTTAGGAGTGTGTCTATGGGAATGTTTGACCATTCTTCCAGAAGTGCATTTGTGAGGTTAGGAACTGATGTGGCCAAAAAAAGGCCTGGCTCACAGTCTCCGCTCTAATTCATCCAAAGTTGTTCTATTGGGTTGAGGTTAGGACTCTATGCAGGCCAGTCAAGTTCCTCCACCCCAAACTCACTCATCTGTGTCTTAAAGGACCTTGCTTTGCGCACTATTCAGTCCTGTTGAAACAGGAAGGGGCCATCCCCAAACTGTTGCCACAAAGTTGGGCGCATGAAATTGTCCACGATATCTTGGTATGCTGACACCTTAAGAGCTCCCTTCACTGGAACTAAGGGACCAAGCAAACAACCCCAGACCATAATCTCCACCCACTAAATGATTTGGACCAGGGCACAAAGGTCCATAAAGACACGGATGAGCGAGTTTGTGCAGGCCAGTCAAGTTCCTCCACCCCCGAATCCTGACCTTAACCTTTTTAGGCTGATTAAGAGAGCAGTGCGCGAGCCAGGCCTTCTCACCCACATGAGTGCCTAACCTCACAAATGCACTTCTGGAAGAATGGTCAAACCTTCATAGACCCACTCCTTAACCTTGTGGACAGCCTTCCCAGAAGAGTTGAAGCCATTATAGCTGCAAAGGGTGGGCCAACTCAATATTGAACCCTTCAGACTAAGACTGGGATGCCATTAAAGTTCATGTGCGTGTAAAGGCAGACGTCCCAATACTTTTTGTGAAACTGTATGTCGGCGCGCCTGCTTGTAGTCACTTGCATGGGCACATATAACAGGGTGACAGCGAAGGGGTACAGTTGTCAGACGGATGTTTGCTCTCTAACAGGTTGTATCTGAAGAAGGACCTTCATAAGCAGGATCACCTTTTTGAAATAACATTATATAAAAGCTTATGACATTTTTGTGTTCTGAATCCAAAACTACTTGAGAGCTGAAACTGTTCTCTGGGTCTCTCCATTATGTCTGATTAGACTGCTGGCAGGCGCTCTTATCAGATCTGGTAACGTGGGGAGGGGGTTTTGTCTGAACCTTCTACAGACAGTTTGAAATGGAAACTTGAAAGCTCCACACACTTTTGTGACTAAAATTTAAACTTATTTGTAACCTAAAGATTTTATACAAACGATGGGACTGGGTCTGAAAGATCAGTTTTTATAAACTTGGAGGTATTTAAAAAATAAAAATTTCTGCTTTAAAATGAGTAGCTGTAGTATCGCAGAACAGTTTCTAAATAGAAGACTTTTTTACTATGAGGCTGACAACTTTCCTACACCATACATCCTATGTGACATGGGAAAGGTCAGGGAATAGGACCATGCCTACAGTTGCAACTATGCTACTGGCATAGGTTTCTTTTTAATTTTACAGGTCTGCACCGCAAGTATTGAAGGGTCTGCATGTAAACCTGTATATCATTGTAAAGTCCCTAAACTGGACCCTAGAAGTCCCTGCTGCACATTTCACGTTACGGAGAGTACTCCCAAAACTCAGATACTTTTCGCCTTTCTCCGCCACACATAGTGTTTTTGCTTTTAGGCCAAAAAGTTAAATCTTTGGTCTCATCTGACCAGAGCTCCTTCTTCCACATGTTTGTGTCCCCCCACATGGCTTCTCATAAACTGCAAAGGGGACTTCTTATGGCTTTCTTTTTGCCACTCTTCCATAAAGGCCAGATTTGTGGATTGCACAACTAATGCGTCTCTGATTTATGCGCTCCTTGTCAGTTTAGGTGGATGGAGATGTCTTGGTAGGTTTGCAGTTGTGCCATACTCCTTTCCATTTTCTGATGATAGATTGAACAGTGCTCTGTGAGCTGTTCAAAGCTTGGGATATGGAGATAATAGATATACATAGGTCTCTCTCCCTCTCCCCCTCCCAACTTTTATCCCTGACCTGTCTGGTGTGTTCCTTTTGGCCTTCATAATGCTGTTTGTTTTACTAAGGCTATCTAACAAACCTCTGAGGCCTTTAGGCCCCTTTTCACACGAGGCGGAGTCCGCCTCTGTCCGCCGGCTCAGCGGGAGATCTCTCCGTGAACCGGCAGATGACAAGGCCCTCTCTGCTCACTGAGCGGGGAGGGGCTTGCGAGTGCCGCTGGTCACAGTGGAGAGATCGGATGAAAACTGAAAGTGTGTCCGTTTTTCATCAGATCTCACCCGATCGGGTCGGATATCAGTGGACATGTCTCCACTGACATCCGACGCTCCATAGACATGGAGCGCCCGTTTAGATCCGCCGTCAAAACTGACAGGCGGATCTGAATGGTCCGATCGTGTGAAAGGGGCCTTGCAGAGCAGCTGTATTTATACTGAGATTAAATTGCACACGGTTCAACTCTTATTTACTAATTAAGTGGCTTCTGAAGGCAATGGGTTCCACTAGATTTTACTGGGGGGTGGGTGTATCAAAGTAAAGGGGGCAGGATACAAATGAATGCTACACTTTTTTTTTTTTTTTCAGATATTTTGTAAAAAAAATATTGAAAATTTTTTCCTTCCACTTCACAATTATGTGCTGGTTTCTACCAATGATGGGATACCGCTCCTCCTATTGACCACCAACCCTGGGGCCATATTTATTTTCACTGATGCTGGCCCCATGTCATCTATTTCCCCTGCTGGCCACAATCCGGCCCTCCTAAAGTCTGAAAGACAATAAACTGGCCCTTTGTTTGAAAAGTTTGGAGACCCCTGGTCTATTGCATAACATCTCAATAAAATTACATCTCAGTTTTTTTGGTTGTAATATGACAATGTGGGAATTTCAAGGGGTATGAATACTTCCTGAAGGTACTGTAATGATATCTTCTATCCCAGTGCTGCTCTAGAAGAGTCCTCACACACTTGGCACAGATCAGGCATTCTTTTAATTTGTGAAGATCCAGGCATGTGTGATCTGCAGAAAATGCAGCCCTTTTCCACCCTGGATTTGCCCATCTTTTTTGCTTTTACAAGCCTACTCTGCACTCTTGTAATATTGGACTAAAATGGATTGGGGGAGATTTTACTAAAACTTGTGCACTCAGAATCTGGTGCAGCTGTGCATGGTAGCCAATCGGCTTCAAACTTCAGCTTATTCAATTAAGATTTGGCAATATAACCCGGAAGCTGATTGTTTTCTCTGCAGGCCTCCACCAGATTTTGCACTCTCTCTTGCTTTAGTAAAAAATCCCCACAGTGTAATAAAATGCTTTTTAATGCAACCTCGGGACGAATAACTTGTCATCACCCATCCAACCCTAACTTTGTGAATTGTGTATCTCCTTCGCTTCAGTTGCATCGTCGTTGAATGAGATATTGGCAATGCTTTCTGTGCCTGCAGCTTGCATGGAACATGTGAGGGGCTGTGTTGTGAATGAAATCTCATCTACAAAGAGCTCTTTGTTTTTAATGTAGCAAATTTCTGCTAAATGAGCCTGCCTCGACAAGTGGGATAGATTTAGCTGGCTCCGCTACACAAACAAAACTCAAAAATGAGCACATATTGGGGACTCGCTCAATCTCTTTTATTTACTGGAATCGAATTGTTTGGAAAATAGTTGATGAATTGCAGCCTGGGCAATGCCAATTGTTTTTGTGCAAAATTAATTCTCGCCGACCTGCAAAGGATGATCAGAAGGGATTTTCCGGTCTACAGAATTTCCTACGTCCTAGGTGCAAAAAAAAAAAAAATATCCTGAAAACCAATGTTTCTGACTGGACCCACATCTAGCCATTCTTTAGTGTGTGTGTTTTTTTTTTTTTTTTTTTTTTTATTTAAATGGGGCGGGGGGAAAAAAAACTCTCAATTTGCATACTGGACTCCAGTGCTATGTGACCATGGTGCCCCTTCCGCTGATATAGACCACAGATTGCCCCCCCCCCCCCTCCCTCTGTGCAGCCCACTGGTCTTATTGCTGCCCTTTTACATCCTGAGACCACTGCTCTAGAACCTATGGGGATCCCTTTGACTGCCAATAGGCTTTTGTCACCATTAATTGGTGTGGGCACGCTACAGACTAGAAGAACTGGGAAGTGGCCTGTCAAGTGACGGCATTTTCAGGTAAGAAATTGTCAGGGCTGGGCTCAGCCCTTCCTTCACTGAGCTGTCGGCTAATTGCCAGCTCCTATCTCTCCAGTTACTCAGCTGTTGATATCCTGCTCGTCAGTCCTGCCTACTTAAGCTATCCAGTCCAGAGGAGCTTTGCTTTCACCTTGGTCGCATCACAAAAACTATCTCCTGCGATCCTGGTCAAGACTTGCATTGCTGACATCCCTTCTGCCTCCAGATCCTGCTTGCTGTGCCACTGCATTGATCCCTGACTTCTGGCTTGGCTGACTATCTGTTCTGGTTACTGAACTTTGACTCATGTCACTGTTTTTGACTATGTTTTTGTTCTTTTTACTATTATTAAAGTGTGTGGTGGTTTTTTTTTTTTTCTTAAACTGTACTTCTGTCTCGACCTGATTTCATGGTTTCTGACAATATTTGAGTTCTAGGATAAGCAAATGTCCTGTGTATTCTTACTTTGATTTGTGTATTTCTTCCAGATTTGTGGAGTAATCCAGTGGGCAACTTTGGCTCTGTGCCTTAGCCTCAGATCAGTCACGGCTGTGCTCTCTCCTTGTGCAAGGTGACTGGTCTTCTCACTGCCCCTTCCGGTAGTTTTTTTTTTTTTGTAGTGGGTGAAACGTGTCGGGCCCCTCCCACAGCTCTACTCTGTTTGCAGCGCAGTGAATATTTCATTGCTACTTTTGCAAAGGCGTTTGGTAAATGCAAAGAGGATCCAGCGCCTTCCTTACCTGGGCTGGTTCTTCGGGGCACTCGGCATGTTTAGTGTGGGCAGCTGACTGTGACGCCTTGCGGTCTCCCACTGTGCCTAGGCGATCTGACCAGAAGTGGGAGCGGGTACCTACCAAAACTAGGTACACGTTTTTCCACCCGCCAGGGAATCGCCTAGGCGATCTGACTAGAAGTGTGTGAGGCTAGTTTCACACTGTTATGACCTGCATTCTGCATATTCATTTCAGTTGGATGCCCTACTTGCAGAAACTCAGGGAAAATAGTCTCCGGCGCTCCTTTCACACTGTTATGACCTGCATTCTGCATATTCATTTCAGTAGGATGCCCCATAAACCTAACCTGCATGTACCTTTTAGCAAACTGTTAATTTGCATGCATTTTTAGATTGGTTTAGAGTAAAGCCTAGTACACTGTTTTTGTTTTCCCAATGGGCTGACCGGAAAAAAACGATGCGCTTGGGAGGAGCTGCTGTACTAACAATGCAATGTTAGTACAGTCATCTGTCCTGCTGAGATAATGTGTTCTTCTGACAAGAGGACGGCCCCTGCTAGAATACACCAGTCAGCGCTCTTAGCCATTGGCTGAGGGTGCTGATCGAAAGACCTTTTTTGGTCATGCCCCTTGGACAGAAGCCGGCCGCACGTACACACGGGCTAAATGTTGGCGGGCTTTTCTTGAACTGGCCAGTTACCGTCTGATATTCAGCCCTTGTGTACAGCCTTTTAGAGACCTGACACTCCATATACATGGAATGCTGAAATTGACTCTCTTGATACATTTTCTGCTTTAGTCTGTAATGGAAATCCTTATGTCCCTGTCCTGACCCTTTGTCAGTCTTGCTCCAGTGCATACACAAGGAGTAGAATGTCTGGATTAGGGCTAAACAAAACACTGTGGTAATGAGAGCTTTATTTATGTTTTATCATGAATGTACAACTTGGAGCTTGCTTCCTCACAGGAAATCTTTCATGAGAGAGCCATGTCGCCTGCTGTTTTATATTAGATTCTGCAATTCCTAGTTACTGGGCTCCATGCTGATCCTCAGTACTTTGTCACTAACCCACGATAAGTATGGAGGTGGGGACTTCTGGCTCTGACTCCGGTAGCTTCCATCCTGTTGTGTGTCAATGACTTCAAAGGCATAATAACCAAGCAATGGTATCTTCTGGACTCCTTAATAGACTTTTTTAGTTACTTGTCTTCAGTCAGTACTGGGGCATGGTAAAGCGAACCTGTGCTTTTGGCAATGTAGCTCAAAGCAACAGGTTCTTACTTTAACTGGAAGGCAGCTCAATTAAAAAAATAAAAATAAAACTAATACTTGCATACTGTACAAGGCTTACACAAGCCTTTAAAGAAATTATAACTTATTTTTCTTCATTTAATAAAATTATCCTTTTTAGCTTCTCATTCGGAAATATGTTTTCTTTGTACAGCCATGGAATGCATAAATAACATACTGATAATAAATTACTAATAATTAAACTTGCAACATTTTTTATTAAATGCAAATCCAAGTTTGCTCATTTATTAAGGTCTCGAGCACAAATGGCATGAATCATAACTACCGGTCCCCCCCTTTCAATAAAAGGGGTGACCATACCACATTACGTGTCTTGTAACAGAGGAGGGAGGGGGTGGGGAGCTTGCCACGCCGACACAGACCCACTGGTAGCTGACCCAGAGCGGGGCTCCTTTTATATAACGAGCCCCCACTTATTCCAGAACTTTTCATAGTATTGCCAAATATTCCTAAGGTCACATGATACTTGTTTTTCCCGCCCAAGCCGTGTGTGTGTGTGTTTGTTTTTTTTTTTAATAATTTTAAAGGTATAGTAGCTTTTAATTCTGAGAAAAGTGTGTCAGTGGTGGAACTACCAGGGTCGCAGCAGTCGCACATGCGGCGGAGCCCTGGCGTTCTACCAATGTGGGGGGGGGCCCAAGACTGCCAGATGTCTGCTCTTAAACTGCCCGACTGCTTCTACTGCTGGGGTTGGTCCAGCACTGGCAGTGCAGAATCCCTGATCCCTGGCTAGCAAAACAGTTGAGGTTTCTTAGCTGACATGAGTGAAGGAGGATGCTGTGTCAGAATTCCGTTCCCAGCACTTTGGCTGATTCGTCATCTGTTGACCGGACTTCTCCCCCCCCCCCCCCCCCAACCTCCCTGCACTTCACCAGAAAGATGAAAGACACCTGCTGCAGGAGGGGATGCCGACAACCAAGGAGCCGCGGTAATCCACAGTTAACATAGAAATATTCACTTGTTCCAGGTTGTGGTATATGTCAGGCCGTGGCAGGGTGAATGGCTGGCAGGTAGGCAGCGTGCTCCGCTCGACTTACTGACAGTAACAGGCTGGTCTGCATGGCATGCATCTATGGCAGCCATCGCTTCTCAGGGCTCTCTGCAGGGGGCACTCTGAAGGTACTTGGTGCTACCAGAGTACCTCTTTACATCCTCCTCCCAGAGTGGCCCCTTGGTCCCTCCTCCCAGAGTGGCCCCTTGGTCCCTCCTCCCAGAGTGGCCCCTTGGTCCCTCCTCCCAGAGTGGCCCCTTGGTCCCTCCTCCCAGAGTGGCCCCTTGGTGCCTCCAGAGGGACCCTTTAGTACAGTAATATACTCTGGAGGAGGATGTAAAGTGGCTCTCTGGTGGATGTAAGGAGGCACTCTGAAGGATCTAAGGGGGCACTCTGGAAGTACTGAGTTAGTACCGCCAGAGCACCCCCTTAGATTCTCGAGTGCCCCCTTAGTACCACTCTGGAAGATGCAAGGGGGGGACACTCTGGAGTTAGATGTAAGGGGGGCACTCTGAAGGATGTAAGGGGCCCTTGGGAGACACTGATGTAAGGGGCAATGATGTAGGGGGGACATGCTGGAGGATATAAGGTGGGACTCTGGGGACAGGTATGTAAGGGGGACTCTGAATTATAGGGGGAATGCTGTGGACTTTGATGTGAGGGAGGACTCTGATGGGAATGTAGCACTCATCCTGACTGCGGCACTCCATATGTTTTGTTTGTTACATATTCCTGACCCTGCACTCTATACATTATGTTGTACATGGACATGACCAAGGTGTTGTCTCAACAGTTGCTTTATTAATGAAAAGTCGTCATTGGGGGTTGGCAACACTTAACAGGAGGGAGAGGCGCCGGGCTTTGGCGGGGAATGACAGTGTGTGTGTGTGTCGCCCTTCATGGTTTCTTGCACTGGGGCCCTGAAGGTTCTAGTTACACCACTGGTGTGTGTGTGTGTGTGTGTGTGTGTGTGTGTGTGAAATATAAAAAAAAATAATATAAATATAAAAATATATATATATATGTGTGTGTGTGTGTCTGTGTCTGTGTGACTCCTCTGGTTCCCCTTCCTGTGACGTGCGTTCCACATTGGACTTGGCAGACTTCCTGGAGGCTGCAGGAAAAGGACTGAACAACTTTGCCTCCCATCACTGCCTTCCCGTGGAATAGGATGGACTAGGGACCAGAACGGACTGCACCACGTGCCACCAGCACAAAGATGAGTCTGTTTTTAATCCTCCTTCCTGTAAGTGCATTACCTGTTGTGTCATTAAACCAAACTAAATGTATTGCACTTAGGTGGCGCTTTCTTTTGTTCCCTTGGCTGACTCGCTACTTCACCTTGCAAGATGTTCCAGGGACCATGGTGACCTTTTGGCATTTACCAATGCAGTCACTCGAGGAGGCCCCACATTTTTAGGTCAGTGCCTTTCCCTGAATAAATATGTTGGTGCAGGATGCTGTGGTGATATCCTAATCACCCCTCCCCTTACCCACTTTGGTGCCCTGCGTTGACAGAAGATATGTTTGACAGATGGGAAAACACGATAAAAGATCAAAGGCTGGATTGCAGAGCGGGGGTCAAATATTTATATATAAGTGGACTTGTGCTTTAAATGGAACTTGTTGCTGTACTTTTGCACTAACAACCCATAAGTGCACCCCCCCCCCCCCCCCCCCACCTCCTGGCAGTTGTCCTGAGAACAGGCATCTCAAGGTTTCCCTCCAGCTCCTTTTCTCGCAAGTTACATTTTGGATTCCCATGACTGGTTCCCAGGACAATGGATCTCCCCAACAAGGATACACAGTAAAAACCTGACAGCGGTTATAATTCTTCTCTGCTCTATATAATAAAAAAGTGAACTTGCTTAACTCTGGCTGACCTTGAAGGGGTGCTGTGGTTCCTCTGCATGTTCAGATTGGCTATATACTAGTCATGAAGTATTTATCTGCACTCTGTGTATGGGTTCTTTTTTTCCTCGTAGCATGGAGCCAGATGTATTTAATTCCTGGAAACGTACCTCTGTGTCCCACATCAAATATTGCTGGAATTTCTGTTAGGGATCATCCTCTATAATGAATGAGCGGCAATGGTTTATTGGATATTGCGAAATGCGATTCATTCTGACTTTCCTGCGTGTTTGGAGCAGTGCATACAGATGTGGCTTATTGTGAAATACCCTCTAAAAGCAAGCTCTTGTTAAAAGCTCTGAACGATTTTTGGCAAGAAATCTGTCTTGCTAATCTTTTTAACCACTGTCATTTTTAGAGTGAATAATGGTGATAAATGCTTTCGACAAAGGGATAGTTAAAGGGGAAGTAAACCTTGATGGGTTTGTTTCCCTGCAAAGTTAAAGCATAATGGACTACTATGCATCGCATAGTAGCCCATTATGTGTCACTTACCTGACACAGGAGCCAGCGATGTCAACGCTGAATTAGTGATTTGTATAGTGCTGCAAATGCGAACTGAATCGACTCAAGGCCGCTGTCCCCTTGTTTACGAAGCCTCCATCTTCTTGGTGGGTATCGCGGCTCAGGTGCTGTTTGTCGGAGCCGTGATGACGCCACTCCCGCGCATGCGCATGGGAGCCGCCACTCGCGGCATATAGCCACTAGCAGCGATGCGCTCAGTGCGCGTAGCTGTCTAAGGCGCATGCGCCGTAGACAGCAGTGCCTGTCCTTTTGCAAATATCTCCTAAACCGTGTAGGTTTAGGAGATATTTCTTGGACCTACAGGTAAGCCTTAATCTAGGCTTGCCTGTAGGTCCAAGTGGTTTGTAAGGGTTTACACCCACTTTAAAGGGGAACATCCTGTCAGCTACAAGTACTATAGTCCAGTGCTGTCTTCCCTGGAGCTGACTCTTCATCAGGCTTCAGCCTCTTGGGGGATGGATGGGGGAATGTGAGGGGCCAGGCTGATGTAATTGAACTTTGTTAGAGGCAGGTGGAAGAAGGGGAAGAGTGGCACTTTCTCATTTTTGATTAATGGTAAATTTTAAAGAGACTGTCCTCTTGCCCATGTGGGGCAAAATCTCTGCTACACCCTCCACCTTGAAATAAAACGGAGTACACTCGTGACACCCTTTCTACAATGGAAATCAAATATTTTGAATGTTTTTCCCAAGTCTGTTAGGCCCCTTTCACACTGGGGCGGTTTGCAAGCGCTATTGCGCTAAGAATAGCGCCTGCAAACCGACCCGAAACAGCTGTTGCTGTTCCTTCAGTGTGAAAGCCCGAGGGCTTTCACACTGAAGCGGTGCGCTTGCAGGACGTTCAAAAAATGTCCTGCAAGCCGCATCTTTGGCTCGCTATAGGAGCGGTATATTTACCGCTCCTATAGCGCCCGGTCCCATTGAAAACAATGGGGGAGCGCGCCGAACCCGCCCGCAAACGCCGCAATAGCGGCGGTTTGCGGGCGGTATTGACCCTTTTTCGGCCGCTCGCGGGGGGTAAAAACACCCCGCGAGCGGCCGCAATGCGCCGCTAAAACGCCGGTAAAGCGGCGCTAAATATAGCGCCGCTTTACCGCCAGCGCCCCCACCGCTCCAGTGTGAAAGCAGCCTTACAGTAGTTCCACAAATGTTGTACTCGTTTGGGGGGTTTTGCTTTAACTGAGGAACCATTCTGCTTGACGGCTTTAAGAAACCTAGTGTGATAAACTGGAGATTTCTAACTTTCGTTCTTCAGACCTTTTCTTTTTAATACATCATGGGACACAGAGTCAGGCTAATTACCTACTGGATTATACTCCATCTCCAGGTGAATGGACACTGGTAGACCAAACGTCTTCAGATAGGAAGTGATCTCCTATATAACCCCTCCTACACAGGAAGCACTTCAGTTTATTTTTTTATTTTTTTAAATCAATGTCTGGCAGGTGGATGGTATGGTTTGTTTGAGCTCTCTGAGCTCCAGGTCTCTTGTCCCACAAACAGTACTTTAAATTTAAGGGATTGACCGATCGGATCCATTTGACACAGGCTTTATATGCTTATATAAATGGCACCCAAGCCTCAGAATTGTAGCATAGGGGCTTGGCGAGCTCTATTAAAGGGTCTCCCTTCTGAGGTGTTTTAATACTACACCCAAGTACTCCTCTTTTTTGTGGCTGAAAAATGTCTTCAAAAAAGAGGAGCGGGACTAACACTACAGGGAAGGGCACAACAATGTTGCCAGTAGTTCCTGATGAACCTAGTTGTATTCCCCTGAAAGACCACAGGCTTCTGGGCAATTTGAGCCGCTACGCCTATCTGGTATTGTGCATATAGTAAACGCTGCTGCTTCACCCTTTTTATCACCAAGGATGAACTGTCCTCGGCCCTAGCCGGGTTAGAGCATAGGATAGCTGGCATGATTGCCAACCATCCCGCAGGGTGGCGGGAAGCGTAACGAATCCCCCTCCCGGAGTCTCCTTGTCTGGAGCAGGAATGGGTTGAGGATGGGGAAGAGCTTAAAGCTGCTTCTGAGCAATCTGGACAAGATATCCAGTTGATGTCTGCCTCAGTCGCAGAGGCTTTTGATCTTGACTCTGACCGAAATGGTTCGTTCTGACTTCAAGTTGCCTCTTGCAGAAGTGACTGAGCCCCCCTGGTCCTCTTTGGGATCCCTGAGGCCTCTTCAGGCCACACAGACTTTCTTCTTCTTCTTCTTCTTCTTCTTCGATTCAAAGGCTTCCATTGCCAATTAGGTCCGTCAATTGATCATTCAGGCCTACGGTCTGAAACGTAAAGCTCCTCCCTTTTTAGGGTGAGAGCTCATTCTACCAGGGGTGTAGGAACCTTTTGGGGCTTTTCGCCATCAGATATCTGTGGCTCAGATTTGTAAAGCTGCTACCTGGTCTTCAGTGCATACGTTCACAAACTTTTATCTAGTGGATGTTCGAGCAGCCGAGGATTACTGTGGGCTGCCGTTTAAGTTCTGATGGCTATTGTTTGGCAGGATGTCCCCCTCAAGGCTATTGCTCTGGGACCTCCCAGTAGGTAATGCATATTATTAGCCTGACTCTGTGTCCCATGATGTACTCAAAGAAAAGGATTTTACTGGCAAGTATGACGAAAAAATACTTTTTTTTTTTTTTTTTTCCACTCATTTCAGTAGTCCACTGGCTGTGTTTGCTGGTCCAGACAAGCCCCCTTTTTTTATTTTTTATTCTTTAGGTCCCTTCCACAGTCCTCAGTGGGGAATCTGTCCACTGATCCCATCAGAGCAGGCGGATGGCTGGTCCATGTCCATTCCACTTCTGCAGAGTAGACACAAAAAAAAAAACAGGAGGGGGGGTGGGGTGGGGTTTGGAGGCGCCAACAGTAGTTCTATCACATAAATATATATTGTTGTTTTTTTAAAAAAAAACTTACTAGTTTGCAGGTTCAAAAAGTGGTGATGTCAACTTAAGGAATACCAGCTGGGAATGTGGGCAGGAAGTCTGCGGCTGTGGAACCATAACAGCCAGCAGACCCGCATTTTTTTTACAAAAATGGTTCCACAGCCGCAGACTTCCCGCCCACATTCCCAGCTGGAGTTCCTGCACTTATATTTAAGTTGCTCTCCTCCTGAGAGCAAACAGGCAAGTATAAGGAGCTGTGAGCCCCGAGCGCGTAGCCTGTACATTCTATACTCTGTGTCTGGATGCTTGCTGAGCACTTCCTCTTCCGTGTTCCAGGGTGGTTAGCGTGGAGCTTCCCACACCATGTACAACACGGACTAGCTGCTAAAACAACCAGGACTAACATCCTCACAGCAAAAGGACTGCCAGCGGAGCCTGCACCCTGTCACCAACACACTCCAGAATTTTTTAATCTTTGACGGACATCAGCACTTCTTGAACCTGCAAACCAGTACGTTTTTAAAAAAAAAAAACAATATATATTTATGTGATAGAACTATTGTTTTTTTCTTTGCTTGTATACTGAGGTTATGGACACCCTCTGAGGATGGCTGCCTTCTCACCTGCAAATAAATAGTGACAGATTTTAATGAGCCATTTTAAGCTTATAATGCACCATTCAAATAAGACATTACAAAAATTGGAGGGCCGGATCCCCTTCCTTTCTTTAAGAGTGGACACAGACCACTCTCCCTTTTTTTTTTTTTTTTTAATGCGAGGTTGGATGTAAACATACCGCCTATCGGTTTACGCCCGACTGCCATCCAATCTGCTAGACGGATGGGGAATGGCTTCCCATCTGTCTGTTTTTTTAGAAAATCTGATCGGATGTGAGTGTGTGTAAATGGACCCATGTCCCTTTACACTCGCCGTTCCATATAGGACACCTGATCGATCTGCTTGGGTGAAAGGGACCTTATTTTGCCCTTTTTGCAATGACTTCTTTACTGTCCTTCAACCTCTCAAACTCGTATTCAAAGTCTTTTCTTACAGTTGAGATTGAGTCTTGCTTACTCATGTGGGGTATCTGTCACACCAAGTATGTTCTCGGAAACTTGACTTCTATATAATATAAATTTATTTTTCAGATGCTTTTAACATTTTTGATTTTGGAACCAATGAACTTTCCAAAAAAACACATTTACTGTTCATAATTCACTTTATTTAAGAAAAGATATTCTATCCTGCTCCTTTCTCATCATGGTGGTCAAACGAACACCGCCTTTTTATTTTTTTATTTTTTTTATTATACCTGTGAATGATTCAAAAATCTCAACCTTCTTAAAATGTTTTTTTACTAGTGTATGGCCAGCTTCTAGTAGTCAACAAAAGTTTGGACACCTGTAGGAATACATTTCAAGCCTGAACTGTAAAGGTGACCAGACCTCCTCCCCACACCCTGGTCACCGCTGCACTTAGCGCTGGCAATCCTCAGCTGTCAGGGGTCCTGTACCTGCTCCACCAGTCTGTACAGTACAAATACAGCGGGGGGGGGGGGGTAAATTAACCCTTTAATTCCATTACTGCTGCTGTTGCATGCTCCCTGAAGCAGGCAACTTATGCAACTCTGATATATACATTTATTTTTCAGAAGCCTCTGAGGTGGTTGTTGTTTGTTGTGTGTGTGTATCTCTATCCTGGGTACTGTATTGCGGCTGTAGTGTAATGAGGCTTGTACTGATTTCTGCTAAGCTAGGAGTGTGATGAAGCTTGCAGTTCTTGTCACGCCAATTAATTGTGTTTTCATTTATGGCATTCCTCCACTTTTCTTTTTGATGAGGAAATATGAGGAGCACTCCTTTTTTCTAGAGAAGTGCTTTGCTGTGAACATGATTGTATTCTCTTTAATGTGATTTATTAAAGGCAGATATTTAATTTTTTAAATAAACAAACCTGCCGTACTTGCCTGCTTTGGTGCTCTTATTTTGCACAGCCCCGATCGTCCTCTTCTCAGGTCCCCCGCTGGTGCTTCCGGCCAAGTGTCCCCATAGCAAGCAGCTTGCTGTGGTGGCACCCGAGCAGGCTCACGCTACTGTCATTAAGGATGAGAAGAGCTGTTGCTCTCATGCACATCTCTGGATGGTGATGGGGCGCAGGTAAGTATTGGGGGGGCTGCTGCACACAGGTTTTTTTTTTACCTTCACACACAGAATGCATGAAGGTAAAAACCTTAACCTAGGGGGTGTGGTCTGGACATGGCTGAGTGAAGAAGTGTGCCTGCTGAGCTCCCGCCCTCATCAGTCTAGCCCGGCTTATTTCTCGGATTTCCCCAGATTTTCCCGGCATGTACTCTGCAAAGAAGCGGAAGAAAAAGGGGAACAAGAAGATACCCGGTCAGATCAGATGCATACTCCGACACCCTAGATGTGTTCCGCTCTGATCCCCAGGGTTCAATCCACCTACCACTTACCCTGAGAGCTGATGCCGGAGTGAGGGCGCTGTTGCAGGCAGGATATTGAGGCCCTCATCTGCAAACTAGAGGCTACCCACTGCTAAGAACAGGCATCAGTTAAGAAAGAGAGCTAGAGAGACAGATGGTAGTGGTGGAAACCCAGCAGACATCACAGGCGGCCGCAGTAATCACTCAGCAGCTCCACCTGGAAGGACTTGAAGACCGGAGCCGGCGGAACAACCTGTGGCTTTGAGGCAACGGGAGTTGAGGATCTGGCGGCATCTACCCTGGCCATTTTCTGCGACATTGTGGGTGATGACTTTCCAGCTAATTTGTCCTTTGACCGGATCCACAGGTCCTTGGGCCCCCGCTCCACATCCCGCGGCCTATCCGTGTCAGAGACCTGCCGTATCCACAATTACCCCCATAAAGAAACCATTCTGCGGAAGGGGTGGGAGAAGGGGGAAGTTGACTTTGACGATGCCCCGCTACGGATCCTGCCCGACCTGTCTAGGGCGACCCTGCAGCAGAGGGCGTTGTTGAAACCGATACTAGAAGTGGCCCGTCAATCGGGGATTACTTACCACTGGGGTTTCCCCCTCTCTGCAACCTTCAGGAAGGCTCAGCGGTTCTTTACCCTCCACACTCCTGCAGAGCTGTTGCCTTATTTGCCTTCATGTAGACTGACCCCATTGAGGTGCCTGACTGGCTTCAGCTACTACAGCGATTTCCTGCCAGACCTGACTCATCGGGATCGAGGAGGCCTCAGTCTCTCAGACCAGTTGACGCCGATCCTTTATCGATTCACACGAGGATGCACGTGAGACCTAACTGCCGCTGGCAGAACCGTGTTATTTTTGCCTATGTTGCCCTTGATATCCTTCCCTGGGTCACTTCTTCTGTTTCCTACCGTGCTCCCTGTTTAGGCTCACCTGCTGGTTCTCTATTTGACTTTGTTGCAGGCCTTCCAGTTGATGATTGGAGGTGCACGAGGGGGCCCAGAACTGGGGAGGACATACCCTTTTCTACATTGTGCTGCTGTTCAGCTTAACTCATTCCGCTGTGAGACTATATTGGCTAATGGCAGGGGTCAAGTCCCTGGGAAAAAAAGTGTGGGAACTCCCAACCAAGATCCACTCGCCCACCAAAAAAAAATAAAAAATGATACGCTCATATGCACGAACGCTTCAAAAGTGTTATTTTTCATCCAATTTTCGTATTGTGTGTATGAAGCTTAACTTAACTGTTAGTACATAAAAAAAACACACACACACTCGCTGCTATTACAACTCTTCACATATTTCCACATAAACTTCCCTCCTGGCATTAAACTTTGCCAGGTATTGTGCTCAGCTTACCACCCCAAACTGATGTTCCTCCCTCAGCTCACCTCTCTCCCTGCATGTCCTTTGAGCAGAATAGCTGTGCTCCTCCTCTGGGTTCTCTCATCATATGGCACTGAAGATAGAGGAGGGGGGGATTCAGCGGGACACACACAGCAAGTATGCAGGAGACTGGGGGGGGGGGATGAGGAGACAGAAAATCAGCGCATCACGAGAGGTCTGACTAAATACAATCTCTTAGCAGCAGGGACTTGACCTACCTGTCAGCTAGCTGTGATTGACAGGTAGATCGAAGCGGAAGCTGTCATGGGGCCCCCTACTGGCAATGCCTGAATGGTCAGGTGTGCGGCACTTACTATTGCGAGCTGTGTCAGCAGCTGCTGGTGTAGCACCTGCCACACAGCTCGCAAAGTCTTGCAGGACATGGCTGCTAACGGGAACTGAGTTCCTGTTGTGGAAAAAGTACAGGAACTCCGTTCCCATGCGTTCCTGCAGGACTTGAGCCCTGGCTAATGGCGGGGGGACACTGCACTATTGGTCTTCTTTCCTCCATGGGCTCCAGGTGTTATGATACAGGCTGTGGAACTAATACCCCCTTACCCCTTATTATGCTATTATCATATTTCCGGATGCCCTGTGAGGTGTCTATACTGAAGACCTACTGCCAACCATCATTCCTAATGTACTAGGGTATACCGGTTGGGGGGGGGGGGTGGAATCAGAAGATGGAGGCAATTACTCTCACATTCTAAAAGGTTTTAAAGCCTCAATTTTTTTCCTTGGTGACTCTTGACTTTAACCGATAATGCACAAATCTTGCCATCCATGAGGATGTCTCCGCTAACTCCCACACCCCCCCCCCCCCACAAGAGAGATTGCTCCGTGGTGGGTGTCCCGCACACGGGGGGGGGGGGGGTTCTGCTTCAGCAGAGGGTGGCAACACAAGGGAAGGGGTTTAGTGACAGCTGACCTTACCTGTATATACTGTTATGTTGTACTCCTTTGCTATATTACCTTGGTCTACCCACTCCCCCAAATAGGTTGAAGTACCACTCTTGGCGACAGTTGATGTGTGCTTTTTTGCAAATTCTTTTTGCAATATTTGGTTAACAGGACAGTACTAGACTGTCTATACCACCACTTCCTGCTCTACTCCTTTCCATTCCTTTCCCTTCCCTTCTTTCTCTTCTCTCCCCGCAGACCCAGAAGTGATGGATTATATCAATATTTTCTCGCTAAATGCGAAGGGTCTGAACATACCCGAAAAAAGACTTCTGCTCCTGAACGCTCTTAAAAGATCTCATGCTGATGTGGCGCTTATACAGGAAACTCATTTCAGGGCAGATCATTTTCCGTGCCTTAGAAACCGATTCAATCCTTTGGCCTACCATGCTACTAATGTGTCTAATAAAATCCAAAGGCGTTTCCATACTCCTTTTCTAGCAGAGTACCCTGGACCTACCATAACACCCTGATAGATGTTGAAGACCGCTACGTGTTTGTTAAGGGATCCATTGGTAGCAAACGGGGGATGTTAGCTACTCTATATGCCCGGAATGATCACCAAGATAAGTTTATCCACTGCATTTTGGAGTTTACGGAGGGTCAGTAAATTGTGGGTGGGGACTTTAACATACCCCTGTCCCCCTCGGTGGATACCTCCCACTGGTCTTTCCTCTGTCTGTCTTTCTTGGCATTCATAAACCCAAAACACATGACTTCCATAGAGCCCAACTAGTAGACGCAAGGAGTGACTACACCTTTTTACTCTTCTTCTCATAGTGTACTCTAATATTTTTTGGTTCCCCCCCCCCCCCCCCCCCCCATAGTCAATTGGAAGCAGTGGGTTACTCGGCCATAGGTACTATCACATGGTCAGACCACGCTCCTATTGCTATGGTGTGTGTGTGTGTGTGTGTGTGTGTGTGTGTGTGTGTGTGTTGTGTGTGTGTGTGTGTGTATATACACTCTCCACAACCTCGACCATCAGAACCCGGTTTTTGGAGGTTAAATGAAAGCCTGCTACAAACCCCTGCAGTACTGACTGATGTTACCAACGTGTTGAAACCGTACTTGCAGGTGAATGACAACCCGGAATGTGACCCAGGTATCCTTTGGGAACCCCATAAGACGGCCATCACAGGGGTAATGATTAAACATGGTGTACAAATCAAGCGAGAAAGGGAACAACAACTACTTATGCTCCTCAACAAGATACATGAGGTTGAATCCTAGCATAAACAAACGCCTACATCTTCACTGGAAAGTTAACCACTATCCCTCTGACGGCAAATGGTAGATTTACTACATTACAAGGCCAAAGCGGCGCTTCAATTCTGCCGGAAGCTCACCTATGAATCGGACAATAAGTGTGGGGAATTATTGGCTAAATCGGTCAGGGATCACAGACTCACTACATGTATACCCCAAATTGTAACTCCTTCTTCCGATGTTGACTCGATGCTCTAATGCTGGGTGCACGGTGTGCCACTACCTATATTGGCATGGGGCGGGTCACCGGAGGCTCACCCTTTATGATGTCCCCGCCCATTATGCATCGGGCAGTGATGTCATAAGAGGCGGGCCTCTGGTGACCCTACCCCATGCCAATATAAGTAGTGGCACACCATGCACCCAGCATTAGAGCAGGAGAGAGCGTTGAGTCAACATCGAAAAGAACAGAGGGAGAAGACAGTGGAGAAGACCCGGCAGAGGCAGAAGACAGCGGAAGGAGGGAAAAGAACCAGAGAGGGCTAGAAGACATCAGCGGAGAATGGAGAAGACCCAGAGAGGGCAGAAGACATCAGCAGAGGAGTCGGAGGACGTCGACAGAAGAGAAAGAAAAGCCGGAGAGGGGAGAAGTCTGAAGAGACCCTGGAGCTGCCTCATAAATTACTTTAAAAACCTGTGTACTGTGTGTGTTTTTTTTTTTTTTTTTTTTTGAAGGTGTAGGGGTACAATGTACCTGATACTTATTCACATAGGGTAGGGGGCCCCCTTGTGTTCAGATCTAAATAGTGATTCTCTCTCTCCAGCACAGAGGGAAAAATATGCAGCGCCACATAAAAAAATCCCAGTGCACTGGGGCTGCATATTATGTGTTACGTCAGTGTCAAGGGGTTAAACAGTAAGGCTGGCCATGCATCATACTTTTTTTTTTTTTTTTTTATTTATTTTTTTTCCAATTTCCTTTTTGATTTTACATTGAACTATGTAGTACAAAAGCCTGCATATTTATATTTGCATACAAATTGAAAGTGTTTAGATTTACCAAAATCATATGATATAGTATAGGATAAAACGTAAAGGAAAATGTTGTATAATGTATGGCTAGCCTTAATGTAGCTAGGAAGCTTTAATTTTTCCTGCACCGTTCTATGCTGGGTTAAGGGAATGGACGAGGCTTTCACATAATTTTCCTAAACTCTTGCAGATTGAGCAATGTGCTGTCAGTCTAAAAGTGCTATGGGTGGAGCTGGGTGTGCCCATTGCTTGGTAGGGCCATCAATGGTATCAACATCAAAGCAGCTATAGCAGCAGCAAGGGTGACTATGTTTTAAGGAGTGCTGTCACCCTACTTAAGGGAGTGCCTATCCAGTAGTTCTTCTGGTAGGATCTACTTGACGTACTACATGTTCCAAGTGGTGCTTTAGGAAAACCGTTGAACCCAGTCTTGTTGGTATGATGCTTTTTAGTTTGGTACTTTAAATATAGCTGTTATAAGCTCTCTAGTGATGGGCATTGGGATAGACACCAGAAGCTGCACTTATACCCTCACAGCAGTATATGAAATCCGTACTGAGGTGCTGTAGTGGGCAACCAGCAGGCCTTTGAAAAGTAACCCATTGGGGATGTGAGTGATGCAGGCGAATAGTATTTATTGTGCTGTTCCGTTTCTAACTCCCATGTAGACAAACAAAATGATGCCAGTATATCATAGACTGTTTAAAATAGAAGCCAGTCCTCCTCCTTTGTTTTCATGCCTCTCCGGTTGCTTAATTTTAGCTTCATACACAAAGTATCATTTCGAAACCTAAAAATAAAACCCATCTATGACTCGCAAAATAATTTTTAACAATGGCTTTCTCAAGTGCTGGCCTGGCTTAGCCGTAGACTTAATGTGGGCTTCAGGATGTAGACGCTATACTTTTTTTTGTGCATTGTGCAGAACACGCAGGCTTTTAGCTAGCAATTCGCAGTTATGTAGAGGCGGTAATTTATCATTCCTGGAATTACAATCATATGGTTCTGATTTTCAACCGTGCTTTTACCCATAACAATCTGTCAAAGCCAAGCAGAAAAACTTTCATGTGATCTGTGGCTGCATATATTTGTAGTTTAACTTTTTTTTTCTCAAGGGTGAATGGGAGGTGTTTTACTGGGATTTTCATGTTTTATTTTAATCCTTTGCTCACGAAAACAGGAGTCGTGTTGATTAGCTAGGACGAAATTCTGACTCCAAATCCATCCTTCCCCCCCCTTTTTTTTTTTTTTTTTTTTTTTTTTTTTTTTTTTTTTGTGCTAACTTGTTCTTTTTCTTTTTTCTTTTTCTTTTTTTTATTTAATTTTGTTATGAAATCATTAAAATCCAAGTGAGCTTTAAATTGGCCAAATATATTCAAGGTGCAGCAAAACGAAAGGTATGCAAAGCCTAAGGCCGCGTACACACGGTTGGAATTTTCGTCGGAAAAGGCTCTGATGGTTTTCCCGTTGGAATTTCGACGGAACTTTGCTCAAACTGTCTTGCCTACACACGGTCACACCAAATTCCGACGGTCAATAACACCACGACATACAACACGTTCGGCGCTATAAAAGGGAAGTTTAATGCTTCCAAGCATGCGTCAAATTGTTTCCGAGCATGCGTCAGAATTTTGCGTGTCGAAATTGTATACACACGGTCGAAAAATCCCGTAGGTTTTCCGTCGGAAAAATTAAGAACAGGCTCTCAATCCAAAGTCCATCTGAAATGCCGACAGAAAAAGACCGTTGGGCATACACACGGTCGGAAAATCCGATGCAGAGCTCCCATTAGAAGCTGCCATCGGAAACTCTGACCGTGTGTACGCGGAATTAGCGTTAATTTTCTTTATAAAAGCAACCACAGTCTGAAAGCGAGCCAGTCCCCTGCCAGCATACCTACAGAGAAGAACCCTTGCTCTCTGTGTGAAAGCAGTGGTCTCTTTGCAGAGCTCGCCAACCACCTATCTATGCAGAGCTCTTTACTCTACCTGGAGCATGTTTAGCTGATAGCAGAACCAGGGTGGATTTTCTTTAAATTGCTAGTAAAAAGGCTTTATTTAAATCCACTCGCTTTTTAAATCATCATTTTTAAAGGGCAACTGTCATCTCTGCCCTGCAGCAGTTCCTCCTCTGACCCGCTGTTGACTCACCGACAGTCCCATTCTATTTAATGAGATGGCTGGTGACGTGGCAGTGACCCAACAAAGGGAGGGACGTGGCGGCAGCAGGTGAGTGGATGACAACGAACAGGCGCTGCCATGATTGATCTGAAATGACAGGTGCTCTTTAACCACTTTCAGACCGGACCATTTTGCTGGCTTAAGACCAGACCACTTTTTGCGATTCGGCACTGCGTCAATTTAACTGACTATTGTGCGACGTGGCTCCCAAACAAAATTGACGTAATTTTTTTTCCCACAAATAGAGCTTTCTTTGGTGGTATTTGATCGCCCCTGCGGTTTTTATTTTTTGCGCTATAAACAAAGAGCGACAATTTTGAAAACTTCAGTTTAGGCTGATACGTATTCTTCTACAAATTTTTTGGTAAAAAAAAAATTTGCAATAAGCAATTGGTTTGCGCAGAAGTTATAGCGTTTACAAAATAGAGGATAGTTTTATAGCATTTTTTATTTAATATTTATTTATCTTTATTTTTTTAACTAGTAATGGCGGCAATCAGCGTTTTTTTTTTTTTTTTTTTTTTTTTTTTTCTTTTTTCACATCGGACATTTTTGGGACCATTGTCATTTATACAGCAATCGGTGCTATTTAAATGCATTGATTCCTGTGTAAATGACACTGGCAGTGAAGGGTTAACCACTAGGTGGCAGTGTAGGGGTTACATGTTCCTAGAGGTGTGTTTCTAACTGTGGGGGGCGGGTGGCTGTCAGCTAGTGAATGCTGATTTCTGCTCCAATCACAGGAAGCAGAGATCGGCGTTGCTAGGCAGAACGGGGAGATGCATCTTGAATTTTCTTTTAGACTTCCCTTCAACTATGTAGTACAAGGGCCTGCCTGATTGCACACACATTGGAAGTGTTTAGGTTTGACCTCATATTATATAGTTTTTGGTAAATCTAAAAGAAAATTGTGTAATCTTATTCTTGCTGGTAGTTAGAATCTTTAATATTTGCAAACAAAATTAAGGTTTCCTATTTAGACTAAGCTGTCAGGTTAGTAAAACGGTGATATTGGAACCGATTCAATCATACAGTTTGTAGTGTACATTGTTTTGAAAATCTATGGGATAAAGGAATATTCCTGAACTTTGTTTTATCTCACGGTTACTGTGTAATGCATTAATGCACTGCATGTTATCTCCGCTTGCAGAGCTTGTATTCATTGAATG